>VZRF01014699.1:2041704-2214912 GCA_013396875.1 Vireo altiloquus
CGGGCGCCCCTCGGCTGCGGGATCCGAGCGGGGCGGCCGCCCCGGCAGCGGCCGGCAGCGCCTGATCCCGCGCCGCGCTGCCCCCGCGCACCGCCATGGACGAGCGCTTCAACAGGTGGCTGCTGCCGCCGCTGCTGGCGCTGCTCTTCCTGCTCATCGTCTACCAGTACGTGTCGCCCGCCTGCCCCGGCGCCGCCTGCCCCCGCCGCCCGCCGGCCTCCGCCGCCCGCCGCGGGGGGGACCCGGAGGAGCGGGGGGAGGAGGAGGAGGAGGCGGCGGCGATGCCGCGGCTGACTGCCAAGTTCCCGTTCGCCCGGGGGGAGCTGTGCCGGCGGGTACGGTTCGACATGCGGGGCCGCGACGTGATCGTCTTCCTCCACATCCAGAAGACGGGCGGCACTACCTTCGGGCGGCACCTGGTGCGCAACATCCACCTGGAACAGCCCTGCTACTGTCGGGCCGGGCAGAAGAAGTGCGCCTGCCACCGCCCGGGCGGCGACAAGGACACCTGGCTCTTCTCCCGCTTCTCCACCGGCTGGAGCTGCGGGCTGCACGCCGACTGGACCGAGCTCACCAGCTGCGTGCCCGCCGCCATGGAGCGCCGCGGCTGCGCCGGCAACCGCACCCTCAGGTCAGTGCCTGCTTTCCAGATGCTCGAAATCAGATCCCGCCTTTCCCAACGCCCTGGGAAGGCGCCCTGGCAGCGGGTCCCGCTCCCCGGCACCTGGGCGAGAATTGTCCGCTGCCGTCCTCAATAAGAAACAAAGGGCGGGGCAAGGCTTGTGTGCCGGGGGAGGTTCTCCTTCGGGCTCTTCCCGGTGTGTTAGCTGTGATGCTTTTGTTTTGCCTCAAATTTGTGCTGATTCTACGTAGGGCGCATGCAGCTGCCTTTTGTACAGGTTAGCGCGAGAGAAACTCCGCTGGTGTTCCCTCAAGTTTCTCCTGTCTATTTGTCCTTTCGAAACTTGTTTTTAGCAAATCACTACGCTCTTCTGCAGCAAGAGGAGTGCCTCTGCAGAATCTGATGGATCGTTGCAGCTGCTGAATGTTGTAACTAGTGGAGTTCGAAGTATCCAGAAGCCCTTAAACTCTCTGTCACCCGTTTCTTGTCGGCAGATAGGCAGGCTCTGTGCTTCCCGTGCTGTGCTGACCGCTCGCTCTCTGCAGGCTGAAAGTCGGCAGACCGTGCGTGCCAGGCTCTGTGCAGGGAACGCAGTACTGGCAAAAATCGCACTGTAAATGTCCCTTTGATGATCTGATGACAGTGGAAAAGGGAATTCTGTGTGCATGCTGCCTCTCTGCATGTTATAGTGTGGTTTTACTGGGTCTTGTGAAAGGTCTTTTCTAAACGTGGAAGAACTGTCAGATGGGTGATCTCTCTTTATAAGGGATACCTCTAGGTGATTCAGTAAGTTTTGGGCTTTGTTCTGATTTATTTACTGCTCAATCAGATTACTCAGGCTAGCATTAGATTATGTGTTTATTTGTTTGATAGATTTTGAACATGTGTATTAAGGAGTTATGAGCTGAATGCACTCATAAACCTCTGCACTTTAATAATTGTAACTTCATCATCTGTAAAATATTAAGGAAAAGATAAGAGGAATACCTTTTTAAAAAGTTACATAGTTTGGCAGATACTTTACGTTCTCTCATTTTAGTATCCGTCTTGATTTTATGAATCGACAAACTTTAAATTTTCAGTAGAATCACTCCCATACTGTGGTTTGTATCTTCTCACTTAAGAACACGTATAGTCCATGACATTCATGGGCACATTTTCACAGGGTTTATTCATCAAGACAATAGAGTTGTTTATTGTTGTTGTTGAACAATTTGAAGGTTATTTGATGTGAACAACGAAGGCCCTCCCATACAGCAAAGCTAGTTGCATTTGGAAAGACTCCAGTCAGGATAATTTGAATTTATTGGGGATGGTTGTGGACTTGGACTGTACTTGCAGAATACTGTTAAGGTAATTCATATGATTTTATGAAAAAAAATTTAGCTGATGGTGAAGTGTATGTATTTGCTGATGGAAGAGAAATGCTGCGAATGTCTTCAAGGGCAAAACAACTTGGTGGTAGCTGTAGACCTTTAAGGAATATTCAAGAAACTTGTAAAAAGGAGGGGAGGAGGAAGAGTAATACTTGTAAAAATGTCTGAAAATACATAATATCTTAGTGGAGTCCACTTTTTCTCTCTCATGAAGAATATTAGTAGGTAAACAACTGAGAGCTAAATTCAATTGCAAAGATTACAAATGAGCAATAAAATTGGAGTAGTGGCTTCAGTACTATTACATAAAACCTTTATGGTGTTAGGTAAATTTAAAACTTCAAGTTGAACTACACAGCCAGTCATTGTGGTTATTCAGCATGTAGTTAGTAATTCCTTTGATTGAAGAAAGACGTGATACTTTGGCCATTATAGCTGAACACTGTTTTCTGAATTTTTTTGGTTGCTGCTTTTTGTTTAATTAGTGAATGATTTGGTTAGTGTAACATTGCACTTCTTGATTTGTCTTTACATAAATGAGGAAAGCACTGTGAATAATTATTAATTGCATCGTTTTAATACTTGTTTGTTCTTGTTTTATGTCCTGTGCTAGGAGATACCTTTACATTTTTCCCTTTGTTTTGTCATTATAATCATGTAGTTTGACTTCCGCTTCTCAAGGAGCTGTAAAAGGAATTAAATAACCCTGAAGTATGGATTATCTGCTGTGAATGTTTTTGCTCCTGGTGAAATTGGAATCAAGCCCAAACTACTTTGCTGTACTATTAGAGGCATGCATTTAAGTATTTTAAATGTCTGAATAGAGAATTGAGGAGACTGTATGTCTAAAATAGGCAAGAAACTAGCATATGAGTCTAACGTTAAGCATACTGAATATTTTTAAGTCTTCCTTTAAAGCTTGTGAATGTATTTGAAGCACTAGACTTCCTTGAATAGCTCAGCTTTTCTCTTCTGCCTTCCTATGGTGTCAGAAAATTAGACTAAATTGGTTAAATATCTGACAATGGATTTTCTTTGTGGCCAGCAGGACAAACTCTCTTATGAATTTGATATTTATGTGTTTGATCTCCTGTGCCATATATTTGAGGCAGTGAAGATGTTACTTGTCTTTCATTTTTTTTTTGTTTGTTTCTCCACGTAGCAGGTATAATATAATCTGTTCTTTCAGGCATTCGTGTATTCGTGGTCTATCTTTTATTACATGAAGGGAATAAAGGATTTATAGTGTATGTCTCTGCATTCTGAAAATTTGTTTCTTAGAGTGCTAGTAATAGTATAAGTTAGATTAAGCCCTACCTTAACAGAAGGTCTTCAGAAGATTTCATAAAGAAACTATAATTAGAATTCATGGGGGAAGGGGCTAGCTGGTAGGGAGAGGAGGGAGTGGATGATGTTGCTAAAGGTCCTAGAAGATCTGTAAAGCACAACCTCTCCTCAGTCTTTGTCTTTCTCAGACAGTGGTTTTAAATCACATTAGGGTTTTGAAGACAATTTGTCTTAGTTTTTCCTCTTTCAAATGTTGGAGTTTTGAAGTCTCAGGACCCAAGAACATGAGGCAGAAACTGATGCTGTGCTCCAGAAATCTGGACTTCTTTAGGCCTAAGTGCCACCATAGACTTAGACCTCTGTGTGACTTAATGGTATGGAGTGCCTTGTTCCACCTTAGGTACTTCAGTATGAAAAGTCATTTGTTATTAACATATTGGATGCTACTGTGAAGTTGTAGGACTACTCTTTCATTAGAAAGCAAAGTAATTGTTTTGAATGACATTACTTTACGAAACAACCAAACCAAGACAAAAACTGTGGACTTTATTTCTTCAAACATTTGCATACTTTTTCCTTTTCAGGACGTGAGATTTTCTGCTAAAATACCTGTTTAAATGTTTACAGAGCCAGGCTATTAGTTTTTCATGCTAATATGTAGCCTTCACTTTTACAGAAGTTGCTATCTGGATAGTGCCTTTTTAATTTTTAAAATTTTTTTTTTTTTTTTTTTTTTTTTTAAGAAACAGTCTTTTAAGTGTTTGCATTGCCCTCTCTGGAAGCCATTGAAGTTGGTGTTGCTTGTGTTCATCTCCATCTCCAGAACTTGGCTTTCCTTCAGAGGTGCCAAGAAGCTGAGACTGTGGAATCTTAGCCAACACTGCTTGAGGAAAGAATGGGAAGAGAAACGTCTAACTTGGGATGCCAGGGAAGAGTTGAGTGAAGTCTGAGTGACATTAGGCTGCGTCAGTAGACAGTGGGGAGAAACAGAAAAACACAGGCAGCCATTTGAAGGGTCTCAGACATATCTGAGACATGCTGAATTGTCTTCCGGGGGGCCAGTTCTTCCATTCACTGATAACAAGGGAAGACCAGAATTATGAGTTGGGACTTTGTGTCTAAAACTAGAGGAGAAGAGTTCCACATCTAATATTGCAGAGACATTGTCCAAACTGATTGTCTGCCTCTGTTAGGTTACCAGGTAATCAATCCTTGGTGTGTGAGGTAGGGTTTGCTTTGCTTCTCTGCTCTATGGAGGAGGGCTTGAGAGAACCTGAGAAGTCCTGATCAAGGCACATTTTATCCCTTGCTGATGGTGCCTGCAATATAATTAATCATTATTCATTATTGTTTATTTGAAGTTTGATTAAACTAGGAAAGCGATCTAAACTACACACTTGAAAGAACACTGTATTGAAAATGTCCAATTTTCTAATATGAAACAGTGAAATCACTTGAGTTGTGTAAACCCCATAAAACTTTATTGTCAATGCAGTTTGGTCTTCGAAACTATTGATTTTCATTAATTTGCTTCCATTATATTCTCTATGTTCCTCGTCCTGTTTAACTTACCGTGTGCTACATTTTTCTATGGAAGTGTAAATCAGCAGTAAACCCATGAGTCCTGGAATGGGGAGAGTTGATTAGAAAATACTAGTAGGATTCCTTTTCCTTCTTTTGCATTCCTTTATTTGACTATTGTGTGTTTTTTAAGCTTTAGCAATAATAGAACATTAAACAGACTCTGATCTTTGCAGCTGTGGTAACTGATCATCACAAAAATGTAAGAGTGTTAATTGAAAAATAAGGTTATGCTGGAGATAGTGGAGAGAAGAGAATAAAAAGTCACAAATGTTTAAACTGAAAAAAAAGCACAAATTCTCTGTTATACCTTAGTATCTTCTACTGAAATGAGTGTTGGAGCTAGTAAACTCTATATAGTATTTTTAATAAATGTAAAGAACAACAGGGACTAAACAATTTCCCGTGGTCCTGCTACTGACTCTGGGTTTTTTACTTCCTTAACCGTCTCCATTGTAATCTGCTCAAAGGTTTCATTGTCCCTAAAATTGGAAAGTGGTGTTGTCTTCCCCAAGTGCTTAGTGTGAATCTTGTTAACTTCAATTTTAAGCCCATTGCATCTCCTGTCTTTTGAGAACCTGAGAACAAATCGATCCCATTTCCTCTGCAGTAGCCTGCTGGGCACTTTGGTTCTTAGGGAGCCCTCTTTCAACCTTGCCTGCTTAAATAGTAACCAAATCCAATTTACTGTGTCTTTACTGGAGAAACACGAAGAATGGCCTACTCTTTGGGTTTGTGTCAGTTGTTTTCTTGAAAAGTGGTGTTTCAGTGGGAGTGCAGTATTTCATCTCTTGAGTATAGTACAAAATGGACCAGAAAAGATTACTTGGCTTCTTCTGAAAATTGTGCTTGTGGTTGTACACTTCACTGATACTTACCATTTTGCAATTGCCTGACATTGACTGTCAGCTTGGGATTTAGACATTATTCATTTTCTTAAAGACTATTACTTATAGTTTCCATTGTCTTTTTGTAGTTTTGTGCTCATCCCCAGTGGATTTCATCCCCCTTCTAATTTTTTTCATTTGCAAAATTGATTTAAGTTTTTTGTCCTTCCTAGCTTTTCATCATTGGCACATTTATTAAAAGTGGTTTTGTATTCAGCATCCATGTTGTTGATGCAAACATTGAATAGAATGAAATCCCTTTGTAATGAATCTTTTGTTTGATGTCTCTCAGAATTGCTTTCCAGGGAGTTCTGCCCTTACCGCATCATATTTTTTTTTCCAGACTGTGGGGGTTTTTTGGCTTATGGGACTAATTGGAGATGTTGCATAAAGTCATCCTTTTTTATTTTGAAAAACATTTCCTTTCTAATGTTCCTATTTGAAGTCAATTACTGTATTTTAGAGGGAAAGTAGGCTGATTTGATTCAAATTGATTGAGATAGTAAAGCTGTCTGCTGATTATTTTCTTATATTTGTTTAAAGATAACTTGTCTAGAACTTGTGGCAACACCTAGCAACTATCCTTAACTACGTTTTTCACTGTATATGTCACCTGTGAGGTTTCCCCTGTCAGAATAGCAGACAAATGACTGATGTACCAGAACTTTTCTGCATCAAGGTTGTCACAACCCTGGAAAATCTTTCACCCAAAGATAAGTCTTGTCTTCAGAATTTTGAAGCTACTGCTACAAAACTCAGCAGGTTGCCTACAAAAAAAAATTACTAGAACTCATGTTTACTGTTAATTGCCAGCAATGATAAAAGAGTGGTCAACACAATTTCAGATGGGAGCAGATAGTTCTTATCCATCCATCATTGTAATTTGTGGATAACTGGAACTAAGTTTTGAGCCAGGAAGGTGCATGCTATAAAAATGATGACCTGAACAGCAGTTCTAGTTGTCCGGAAGAGAATTTAGTGATTCATCCAAGCAAATTTTGCTTTTTCTGGTATTTCTTTCTGGAAAATAGGTTGTCTATTAAGGTTTTCTGTACCATGCAGGAGCTATTCTCTTTTTTACACAGGAGCCAGGCAGAGAAGTCCTGTGGGAAAAGAAAAGAGTGGAAGTGTCAGGAGTATCACCTAGGGCTGTATAGTGTTGTAAAACACTATAAGCAGCTGTTTTAGCTTTCTCATATTATGATGCTTTTTAGTTTCTATTTAAAAGCTGCCTAATTTAGAATAATTTCCAATCCTCTTCAGTAGGATATTGCTTAAATTCTTACACAGCGTTAGGATATAAATAGGTTTGAGGCAGAACGGAAAAGGTTACTTTGTGAGTGGGAAAAGTTGCTGTGTAATGCAATTACACTGATAGAGATTAGATCTGTAGACCCAGCCAGTGGCAAAAATAGGGATAAAATAGTAAGCTTGCATGTGGAGTTTTTTTTGAGAACTCTTTGTGGAGAAGAAAAAAATCTCTGCCAGCTCAGCTCTAATGATCACAGAGAAGCTGAATGGAAAGTAAAGATCTGGTTGGACTGAATGATTTCTCCCTTCAGGTTGTGTTGACAGTTTTCGATGTCTTAACTTCCAAGTCAGCAGGAGTAAAGCATCTCCTTGCAGAGTTTGGTGAAGCCATGGCAGAGAACTGAGCTTATATATAATGTAAAGGCTGCTGCTGTTTGTGCAGAATGAGACCCAATGAGAGCAAGGGAAAGCCTCTATTCTTTAATATTTTTAGTATTGCATTAAACTTGCTGCCTGTTCTCTGGAAGTATTTTTAACCCAAATTTCTATGCTACATTGGATGTCTTAATGTTCCCAGTTTTCTCAGAAGGTAACTTTAAGTCCCTTAAAAGTTCTATTATTGCTGAGCAAGGTTTTAAACACTGTGTAGGAGGCTAATTGCATGAATTAAGAGTCTCATTTGGACAGCCGCTAGGTTACAATTATTCAGCCCTGAAACAACTGAAACTACTATTTTAAGGGGAAAAACTTAACAGAAGTATTTTGGGATTTTGTTCAAGATGGCATGAATCTTCTTTCAGAGAAAATGTTAGAGTAGCAAAATCAATAACTCTTGAAGTACTTATGGTCTGTTACATGATCAGTGCTTGAGATCTCAATATGTATTGACTGAAAAGGTATAAAATGGGTTCTTGTGAGGATGGGACCTATTAGGATTTTGGTTCTACTACAAAGCTTACTTTCTGGTGGTCTTATGTTTAATTGTACAAAGATTTGTTGTGGCCCACAGCCTAAAGTCATCTTAGAAAAAAGAGTTTAATCTTAATGTCTTAACCCCCCTTTTTTTTTTTCCTTTAAAAATTGGTAATCTGTTAGAAAATGGCTGATATAAAAGTGGTTTTCAGACGCATTAGAGGTGTTTCATTAATACAGTCATATGTCAGTTGTGAAAGTGACAGGGTCAGGCAGGGGTGGACTGTGGCTGTGTTTACAAACTGATAGAGATGCCAAACATACTGGCATGGTAGTAGATAAACTTTGAATGCCATACATAGAATAATGTTGGGATGGGGAAAGAAGTGAGCAGATGCAACTTCAGTTTCCAAAGGGTAGAACAATAAATGATATTTGTAATTGACTTGAGAGTATACTTCCCAATCTGTGAAGTAACCTGATGTTAATGAGAAGTCTTGCCATGTACTGCTCTTTGATACTGGAAGAAATGGTCCCTTCAGAGTGTATGTGGAGGAGCTGACATCTCTGATACCACTTACTTTCTGCAAATAAATTAACTTAAAAGTGAAGTCAGTGAAATAAAGTGCCTCTCAAAGCACTATTAAAAAATACAACTTTTTAAATTTCTCATCTAAATTCTGATAATACCATTGTAAAGAACTTGCTTACTTAGAGATTTCCATTTGATTTGTGAGCTGGCTTTTGTTTAAATAGCAAATGCCTTTATATCTCAGTGTTTGTGTATTTTCACACTTAAAAGTGTCTGCTTGTAATTTTTGACTTTAATTCCATATATCTTTGCATATAGGCTCTGTCTGAGAATGTGAGGGTAGGTGGAATAGCAGCTGATGGTGTTTGCTTAAGGAACTCCTCTGAGGAAGAGGAAAAAGGGAAGAGGCAGTATAAGGTATAAATAAGCCTCAAGTGAGAGTGAAGTCTGGAAGAGAGCAGGAGAGAGCAAGGAGCAGCAATAACCCTGCAGTCTTGCGAGGTCAAGGAAGGATCAAAATTATGCGATTTGAAAGGTTTTTTTTTTCCAAATAGAAATGGTTTAGGGTTTAAAGCTCTCTCTATGTTCCTTTTATACCTGCTGGAAGAGAAGGATACAGAGGCAATGAAAAACATCAAGTACTAGCTAGTTTGAGCTCCTCTTCTGCATAGGTATTTTATTTTTCTGGTATAGGTTTTCTCAAGTTAGATAAGTGTTGTAATAAGAGAGCCAAATAGGAAATTAAGCATCTTCAGCTCCAACAGTGTAAATCCCTAATAGCAGAGTTGTCAGGTGTTGTTTCATCCTTTAACTAGACTTTAATTTTTAGTGATAGGAGTAGGACCATTATTTTCCAACAAGTTCCCAATGTGAGTGATGAATAACCTCTATAACTGCAAACCCTTTGTTTTCATGCCAGAAACGTCTCTGTCAAGCTAAAGCTATATAATTTCTGTTGCTGACTTAACAAGGTTCAGATGAGAAGAGTGACTTAATGAAATATTTTATGTTGTTTTCTACTACAAGTCATTTGGATTTATTATAGAATTACGTAGAAAGGGACCTCTGGCAGTCATTTAGCTCAAACCCCTGCTTAAAAGTCAATCTAACCAGAGCAGGTTGTTCTAGGCTATGCTAGGAAATTTTGAGTAACTCAAAATTTTGATGGTGGTGCCACAGGGTCTCTGAGCAACTTCTTGCAGTGTTTGACCACCCTTGGAGGAAAAGAGCTTTTCTTCTCAGCTAACAGAAATGTTCCATTTTCCAAATTGTGTTCATTTCTTCCTGTCTTATTGCTGTGTGCATCTAAAAAGAGTCAGGTTACAACTTTTCTATTTACTCCCACATGAAAATTGAATAGAGTAATAGGGAATGCCTGATTGCTGCCTTGTCCCCAGACTGAGCAAGCCTCGCTTGGCCACTCCTTACGTATCGTGTGTCCCAGCCCCTTGGTCATCTTGGTGGCCCTCTGCTGACAGTTCCCACCATATCAAGGTCTGCCTTTTATTGGTGAGCTCAAAATCAGACACATCAAATCCAGATGTTGTCTTACTAGTGCTGAAAGGTGGAGTGAGAGGAAATCACTTCCCCCAGCCTGCTTAGTAGCTCCTGCCAACAGGGCTCGATACTTGCTTAGCCTGCTTCACTTCCCAAGGGTGCATTTTTGGCTATTATTCAGCAGTGTCCAGGAGCCCCAGATCTATTTCTGCAGAGCTGTGTCCTAGGCACTGCATGCCCAGCCTGTCATGTGTGTTACTTCACCTCATGAGCAAGGTTTTTCTTTTACTTAGAATCATGGAGTCATACAATGGTTCCAATCTGCCTATTATGGGCAGGGACACCTTCCACTAGAGCAGGTTGTTCAAGGCCCCATTCAACCTGGCCATGAACACTTTCAGGGATGGGGTGTCCACAGCTTCTCAGTCCCACCACCCTCACAGTATACCACTTACCCTGGTTGATCTTCATGAGTTTCCCATCAACACAGTTCTCTTGCCTCTTGAAGTTTTTTGAAATAGAAGCACTGCTTTCTGGAGTGTTGATCTCCTTCTCCAGTGTGGGGTTACCCCTGAACCTCTCCCACCATCCAGATCCATAATAGAGAGTTTTAAACAGCATTGGCATCACTGCCAGTTCTTGAGTGACACCACAAATTATCAGCCACCAGCTGGATTTTGGATTTTGTATAGTACCCATGTCTCACCAGCATGCCTCAAATAACACAGTGGGAGACCATGGCAAAATCCTTGCTGATGTCAGTCTGAACAACATCCACTGCAATAGGGAAGTTTGCTTAATCATCTTTCCAGGGATGGAGATGAGACTCACCAGCCTGTAGCTCCTTGAATCCTTCTTGAAATTAAGTGTGTGGTTTGGTTTTTATTTATGGAAATTGGGAAGAAAGATTACGATGGAGAAGATTCTGCAACATCAGAAGGTGTTGAGTAAGTATTTAAACTGCTCCTTATTCTTCAATTTGAGAATTCCTGGAACAGGCTCAGAAGCTATAATTATTAAATGAATTAAGGATATGTGCAATGATTTTTTTCACTGTGAACATTACATTAGTTTGTTGAAAGAAACAGCTTATTACAGCAATAACTTCTTAAATGGGCTGTGATACTTCCGTGACATCCAGTGTAAAGTTGGCCTTGAGTATGTATTACAAAAAATATGTTCCTTTGTACATTTCTTATAAGAATGGGATGGTATGTTTCTCTGGTGCTGGGGAGGTTACTCTTTTTCTTATTAAATTGAGTTTAGTAAGTAAAATAGAACTTGCATAGCAGTTCAGTAAATAAGAGGCAGTCACATATTTGTCTTTTAAGTTTTTTCTTTATTTCAGGGTATGTTGAGTCAACCATTTCTGTTCAAATTATTTTTATCTGGAAGGCTAACATTTTTATAGTTTCCATGTTCATATTGCAGATGGTGTTCTTCAGAGCTCTAACTTCCATCTACAGTGCTAATGTTATTAAACTGTTCACAGTTAAATGATAGTGTAAAACTTTCTCATGTAGTAACATGAGATAACTTCCCAGAGTTTATAATGAAAGAACATAACTGTTTTGCTTTTTTTCCCCTGATTTATTGGATAGAACTTTTAATATATAAGATAATATTGTGCAAGCTTCAAAGCTTCTGCAGGCAAATACGGAATCCAAGGAAAAAAGCAGCAAATATACAGGTAAAGAATTTTACATGTATTTAAAGTGGATTGTAAAGGCTTTAAAGTGCCAAGCAGAAAAAATTCAGAAGGTGCGATTTTAAATAATTAGTTTGTGTGTGCATCTTAATTTTTTACTGCTTAACATTTTGTTTCTGTGAAGGGAAGGTTTAAAGTCCCTGTTTTCAAGACAGACTTGTGTCAAAAGCTTAACTGTGTTAAAGTGGCAGCATTGCCTCTGACTCATGCAGATTATTTTTTATCAGGCTATACCTCTTTTCATTTTGATTAAATTGCCAGATACCTGACAATCGAATAAAGAATCCCACTGTGATATGGGTCAGTACCAGCCATCTAAATGGCTGCTGGGCCTTGCAGTAGAGTAATAGGAAAACTGATGGTCTGTGTCTGACTTACAGGTTGACTGGGAAGCCTAAGTGTGCCCACACAGAACTGTGGCTTTGATTAGGAGAGCAGTGGGGATGCTAGAAGTTTATCATTCTTGTTTCATGCTCTGCTACTTGTATTCCAGACCATTATCAGATAGTTTCAATGAAAATATTAAACATAAACCCAAACAAAATACAAAAAAAGGTCAATTGGGAAGTCTTCCTAACAAGAAGGTCATTGGAGTTGCATTGATATTTTAAGCCAAATTGCAAGTTGTGTATCCTTTCAGGAGGTAAATTTATTACTAGATGCCTAGCGGATTTTCACTTTGTACTGTATATATGGATAACAGAAGAGCTTAGAATGACATGTAGAAAATGAAAGATTTATTTTTCACAATCACTTTTTTATTTTTTTTTTCTGTAAAAATACCTAGTATCTCTTGTATTATACAGGTTACATTCTACACTCCTGATTTGCCTTCTTGGCAGCCTGATGTGCCCACTCTCCCACATTGCTGTCCTTTCTATCTTTTGCCTTTGTTTTATATGTTTTTCTTGTGTGACTCACATCCCCTTTTCATTGTACCTGCTTGCTTTGCATACAGAATGAGCTGGTTGGAGTAGTGCTCCTCTCTGCTCAGCATGTTCAGCAAGCTGTAGGCTTGAATCTGCTCTTGAGCTTCTCTGCCCCTGTCGAAGTTCAAAGGGGCTTTTAGCTGCTTGGCTTTGGAAGAGCTACCAGAACTGACCAGTTTAATCTATCCTAAATTCTTTGTTTTATTGTTCTCTCTGTTCCTAGCAGTACACAGAAACAGATAAGGAAGAGTAACTGTCTTTTTCCCCTACCTGAAAAGACTGGGGACAGAAAAGATGCATTTTTGTTTAATTCCTGTGTTTCTGTCTTTTCCCTTAAGCTGCTGCTCAGAGGGCTTTTATAATTGCTTCCCCTTGATTTGTGTTGTTTGTCCCAGGAAAAAGTATTAAACAATTGCAAGTTGTCTCAATAGCAGATGCCTCAGTCTTTGACTTTTACAATGACTTGGAGAAGAAGGTATTTAAGATTAGTGTTGATGGTGTTGGTGGAAAAATACCGTGTTTTACCATTAACTGTCGTATGGCAGTACTGAAACCCAGCTCTGCAGTGCAAGACACCAGTTTCATCCTGAGGCAGGAGCAAGGGAGTCCTTCCCAGAAGGTGAAGGAAGGCAGATAGGTCCTAGCTTTGTCCCCCTGCCACAGAGGCAAAGTGGGAGGGTGTTAATGCTTCTGTAACCTTGGGAGAACAGGTGATGGTTTGATGGGACTAGAAATGTATGAAGTAAAGAGAACTTAGATACAAGGCGGGGGGGGGGGGGATACCCCTGTGTTAAACAGAGGGAAAAGGGATTTCATGAGAGAAGCAATATGCAAGGAAATCCAAATAGAACATCTGTTTGCAACAAGACACAGGAATGCACACAGCTCTCTCAAGCCAATTTTCAGCAGGTGTATTGGCTCTGCAGTGGCTTGTTCAATCTCAGTAGTCAAATTTTAGTTTCAAATTTTTGAGAGCTAATTTTAAGCAGTTAGCTTGTGCTTTCTCGTTATCTTTTAATAGAGATTTGTTTGCCTTCTTGAATTCACATCTTATATCTGAATTCTAATTTCTTTTCTCTATAATCATGGGTTAGAAATTAAGAGAAACAGCAGCTCATGAAAAATCATAAACATGTTATTCCAAGTCCTGGAGCCCCGTGAGCAATGTGGTGTGTAAATGCACACAAGCTGACTTTATTATGTGATTGTTCTCTTCCCTTTCTTTCTGTTTGGAGCCCTTTCATTCTCTTCTAACCTCCTAGCCATATTGCTCCCTGGCCGGCCTGGTGCCTGCACAGCAGTGGCAATGGCTGCGGCAATGATTGATGTGGAGTCTAAATTGCTAGACACAGTTAGTGAGTATTTCATGGAGCAGTTAGTCTGCAAACCAGAAGAGGGAGAAGCAGTTTTGTATGTGCTTCTGACCACTGTGTGCAGGATCTGGTTCAAAGTGTTACTGTCATTCTATAAAATGTGTTTACATCTATTGCAGGATCATCTACCTACATCTCTGAAAATTCCCTGCTTTGGGGGTTTTGTTTTTTAAAGAAAATGACTTAAAATAAATAAGCATATTAAAGACAATTTATAAAATTAAAATCCTTGTCAATGGCATGGGAACTACTTGAAGATGCCGTGTGGGAGTGTTGGAGAAAATGCATGTGCCCATCAAAGATAGTAATTCTAAAAAGGAACTGGAGTGGCATAGCTAAACAGCAGGCTAAGAGGTGGTCATATGAAGCAGTTTTCACCATTTTTTAAAAGTTCAGTTTTGTCTGCAAGAGCAAAATACAAAGGTTCATAAATTCTGGCAGAATGCATACATTCAGCTAAGAAAGATGTTTGGGGAACAATTTGCAGGAGGTATAAAATTAATATTTTTGAAACACATTGTGAACAAGAAGCCCACTGGAGAATCACAGGCCCGATAGATGACCTCTCCTTCTATCCTTTGGAAATAAAGCTCTGTCAAAAAAGAAGCTGTTGTCTTACGTCTTGTATCCAAGTTCATTTTTTAGCTTGAAGAAGTTCTGAACTGGAACCTTTCATTATGGAGGATCTATCAAAGTATCTCTCTTCAAATTGAAGTGTTGGTAGAAGCAATTATGTAACAAGCTTTTTAAAAAAAGGAGGGATGAAATAAAAAGACATAAACCAGATGGTATTTAAAGGTACCAGTTTCCAGAACTAGGTGGTATTGAGAGGAGCTCGGGAATTAAGCAACCAAACTAGTAAATATAGATGTGGCCCTCTGCTTCAAACTTGGTGTTTGAGCAATTTGAAAGTAATTTTTAAAGACTCTTACTACTTAACAACAAGCTTAGCATCTGCAATGGGAAAATTAGCAGAAATTATTATAGGAAGTAGAATTAGCAGATAGTTGTCTAGTACAGCACAGTGGGAGGCTCATGTAGCTTTTGCAATAGAAAATCATGCCTGAATAATGGTGTAGGATCTGGAAAGTGGTCAAAATGCATGTCTGTAAGGGAAGTTGGTTGTAGTATGCTTCAGATAAAAATGGTAACCATATTTATCTTTGTGTGGTTTTTTTCAGCTCTCAAACTTTTTTCTGGTGACAATCTTAGGAAAAGATTCCAAGTGAAGAACTAAAAATTTATTCTTAGATCTTATGATACACTTTTTTTTGCAACACTTAAGATTAGTCTTCTAGATCTGAAATGCTACTCTGTGAAGGATCTCTTAAATTAGAAGTTCAGCCAACAGCATCTTGTTAGTGAAAAACTATTAGAGCGAGCTTAGGCTTTTTTTTCCATTTTATTCAGAACTGATTAATGGCCTACCCAGTTCTCCCACAACAAAATGCTCTCAGTCACTGTTCATGCTTTAAGACACTGTGTTGCAAAGATGTAACTGAAAGTTGTGCAGAAATTCATGCTGTAAACTAAATGTTTTTTATCTCTGCTTGTGCAGCAATGGTAGTAAGCCATGGGTCTCATTGGGGCTTTTCAATGTGCAGCTCAGGCTGGTTGTAAAAAAAAAAAGAAACTTTCATATCTGAGCTGAGTGTTGTTTGTCCTGCTTGCTGTAACTTTAACTCTTTTGTTATTGTTCGGGGTTTCTTGGTTTGTTTTTTTGGTATTGCTGGCAATGAGGCTTTAAGTGTTTGTGTTGTACACTAAAGCCAGGATGTTAGACTTGATAGTCCAAAACTTAAGTGAAATTCAGTTTTAAAAAATTGAACCCTGAGGTGACAAATGGTTGATTTGTTTATTGGCATATTTCTTTATTATGACTTGGAAGATGTAGAAAAGGGTGACAAGGTTGAAGAAGTTGATCATCAGACATACCTAATTTAGAAGAAGTTGGGAGAAAAAGCAGTTAAGGATGGTAAGCAGTAAGGGCATGGTTAGAAATATGGAAAACGTCAAGACAGGAGTTCTGAATTTGATGTGGGAATTAAAGGATTTGGAAGGCACAGAGGAGACATCCTTTTCTTTTAGGATTGTGTGAGGGAGAACTGGTGGGAAAAAAAAAAAGGACATAGGATGCACTGTGTTGTAGCCTTAAGTGGATTGTAATTGTGGAATCAGAGCAAGTGGAGATAAGGCTGTGGGTATTTCTGAGAGATTGAGGCCTTTCAGAACTGAAAGTGAGTGGAGGGGAGAAACAGAAAGATCTGTAGCTTGGCAGTGAAGTGGAATGGAGACTGTTGGAACTGCTCTTGCCAGCTTTTAAGGGTCACAATAGATGAGCCTAGTATATTTTTTCTAGTTTTGGAAATAAGTCCAGTCCCTGAACTCTTAGCAGTTGCCTATCCAAAACTTGTACATCAAGGCACTCCTTGGAGTGCGGTGCTCATTTTGAGAATCATTGATAGAGTAACAGTTTATAAACAATAGAAGTGAAATCCTTGTAACTTTCCTGAATAACAGGAAGGAGAAGGAAGGAGACACGAAGTTTCTGCATCCCCCAATTTTTCGTGCTTTTGTTGGTACTTGGTTTGTCACATCAGCTTCAATTTTCTTGGTCGTAATTGCCCACATAGCACTCAAACTCAGACTCATGCAGACACTTGCACTGCAATAGATGGATTATAAATCCATTGAATCAAAATATTCATCATGGAGTACAGTAAACTTTGTGTGAAGTTTCTGTGAGCTGCATGTATATGTGCCTTTTAATCCTTTCCATAATGAAAAAGCATTTTTGGCTTGATGAGATGTTGGTATGAGAAGTAGTTGCACATAAAAAGATGTGCTTAGATACATCTGCTGTGGTAAATCCCTTTCAGCTGAAATTCTGACAGCTTTTTATTTAGTGGTACAGCTGTTAGCACAGGTACATATGGTAGCGATGCTTAGAAATACAACTACCTGTGAGTTCTTAAATATGTATAAAGCAAAGAAATCCTTTACCTTCATTTGGCATTTTTAAGATAAACCACACTGGCTCTTGAAAATGTAATTTTAAATCTTCAACTACAAGGCTTTTTAAAAAATGTCAGATTTTTTTTTTCTTTAGAAATACAACTTAGGACCCTGAATCAGACAGTGCATTTAGTCAGAATTACTTCCTGTATGCATCCACATCTCCATTTTTATACCGAGTATAGAGACTGAACTTTTCAATCCCTGAATCTAAAGACTTTATTAAAACAGATACAACAAGTCTGACCAGGTAAACGCAGAAAAACCTCAGGGTGAAGGACAGTCAGTTACAAGGCTGGAAAACAAATTGCTGCTTGCTTCACATGTCATTCAAGTGTGTTGGCTTTTCCTTAGTCCTTCTTTCCAACCCTGTTCATTCTTCCCTCTCAGTGGTTGCCTATCTTGGGACAATCTGCATTTTCCATATCGAGATTTTTCCTCAGAGTCCCTGAGAAAATACCCTTACTCAGTCCCCTTTTGATGCTTGACTGTGGTTCTGCTTTCTGAAGTTGTCAAGAATGCTGTCAGTCTTAGCTGCCCTGTAGCTTCCCTACTTGCCATCTGTCCCTATCTGTCACATGTGTGCTTCTTTACTATATTTTTAATGGCTGAGTGCTCAGTGTTTAGGGAAGATGTCTCATTTCTTCTCTACCATCTCATTCCTGAAAACTGCTGGTTTAGTCTTTGTCACATGGCATTTTATGAATTGCAGAGAGTTTTATGGTGTACTGTAAAATGTAACCCCATGAAATAGTGAAAACATCAAATTCTGTAAAGGATGAACATGAATTTTTATCTTTTTAGCATAATATTAAGTATGGATTTGCCATGCTTCTGTTTTCCTGAGTGCTTGCCACAGAGGTTTGTATTCGACCCTTTATATCAGTTACACATGGGAAAATAGTGTTTGTTTACTCTCAGTATTCCCACAATGACAGTGAGTTCTCATTCTTTACAGCTATTAAATGACCTTTTATTTTCCTTTGTAACTTTGAGCAGTTAAGATGGTCTTTCATTCCAATTATGTCAGCTCATATTCCTTTGCACCTCTTATTTTGTTCTTATATATATGTGTGTGTGGATGTTTTTTAGAGAGAAGAGGTAAGAAGTATATTGTGAAGAAGAACTTGCTACAAAAAAATGTCCTTAATATTTTGGAAGTGCATAGGAAGAAATTGTAAGCTAATGACACTTCATTCAGGTTATTTTGTGTTGAAACTCGGTCAAGACTGATTTTGACCCTATTAAAATCAGTGTAGATTATTATTTTCTTATTTAACAGTGACTGGCTGCCGAGTGTGAAGAAGGGAGTGGGGAGAAAGGGCCAAGGTACTTCTCTAGTCCCCCGCTCTGGATGCAAGAGTCAATGGCATTGGTCGGGCACAGTTAGGTAGTGGGTGCCTCTCGAGCTGAAGTGCTGGTTGGGAGAGCAGCAAAGGAGAGGCAGGTGGGCAAGCAGCTCCAGAGCTTCAGTGATAGTACAGGGTTTCCTTGTGTTTCCTAGGAACTCAGGTGAGCAATCCCTTGCTTTATTTCCTTTTCTCCACTGCAGTGTATGTAGCGCCATCATTAATGACTGCTTTGGATGTAAGTAAGTGGCATAATGACGCTATAAAACCTTTTTATTTGACATTAATGGAAGCAGGCTTTGTACCAGCAGCTGATGGTATGAATGTCTAATGCTTCTTCAACAACTACTTTTTTTCTTGAATTTCTCAAGGAATTGATAAAATGTGCAATTAACTGATAAGCTTAGTGGGTGTAAGCTTAATTACATCATACTCTACTTATGCAAAAACTACATGCACACTTTATTGTGGGACTGGAGACTACATTTTGTTTAAGCTTGAGAATGATTATATTCTTGCAGATTAGCCTTGCCATGGGTTATTTGATGTTCAGTTTTGAAGACACACCTAGGCATATCATCTTGGTGGAAAGAGGACTGCTTTAAATAAATAAAATAAAGGTATTTCGGCATAACTATCTTAAAACAGTTACTTACTGGTCAGAGAATAGTTTTTCAATGCTGACAAGTTGAGAAAAACAAGAATTCTGATTTATATGGCTTTAAGAGCCTTTAATGTTTATAGACATGGGTAAATGAAACTCTGAAGTTCATCTGTTCTAATTTAGGAAATGCTAAATGTGTCTTTTTGTTATTGCCTAGCCTGTAGGCAAACTGTTCCCCCAGCGCACACAGTGTTTTATTTACAATTGCATAAGTGTCCCTGGTGCATGCTTTGGCAATTCAGTCACATATGTTGGGAAGTCCAATCAAATAATATATCCTGCATTTGCATCTTCTGGCTGTTGGATGAAAGGGAAGGGGAAAAATGGTTTCCTTAAAAGAGAGGGGTTTTATTGGCTTGTTTGTTTTTATTTTAGATACTTCTTACAGTAGCAGAGAATGCCAGCTTCCACAGTTGGATAAGATTTGAAGTCATGTCAGCCAGCATCCTTGTTTCAGAAGATGCAATGAATGCTTATCTATGGCTTCCCATATTCCTGTGCTGCTATTGAGAAATGGTAACAAATAGGGAGGTCAGCTCACTTGAGCAGTCTTAAATAGGTAATTGCTTGTTTTCACTGATCTCAGTATTTCAGACTGCTTGACTCAAATGCTTCATATGGAACAAATCTCACTAACTAAACTTACAATTTGTGCTGTGAAGATTCAGAGGCTACCCCAAGATCTCCATAAGAGAAAAGAAAATTTTTCTCAAAGAAATGCACAGGTTTCCTTAATATGAGGTACACTCACTTTCTAATAGAAATCTTCATAGAATGATCCAGAAATAATTTACCAATTAATTAAAATTACTTGCTTACTTTTAAGACAAGATCTGTTTATCTCTCCCTTCTTAAAAAACTCAGCTAACTACTTCAGAGATATCACAAAACCACAGGCTTCAGATTATCTGATAACTCTTTCAGAACTTTATCCTTTCAAGTAGGGTCTAAATTGACCAGCTAATTTCATATTTACAGTTTTTGAGGCAGTGCTGAAATTATGGATTTACACAAATCTGTGTTTTAAGATGTTTTGTTGAGTTGCAAAGAGGGAACTGGCAGTGTTAGCTTTCAGCATTTCACTAAAACAGGTAGTGGCTCAGATTTCTCTGACTTGTAGGTGATATTAACAGCAAGGTAATGTTTATCAAATAAGGGTGTGGCATATGAGGGACCTATGGCCTCAGTGCCACGGTTTGAAATTCTTCCTTATCTAAAATTGAGTGCTTCAAAATCTACCCAGAATGATGGTTTTATTAATATTGGCACCAAAATCTTCTGCCCACCCCCAGTACAGTAATTTCCATAAGTGACAAACAGGGTGAACAGGGAGCTAGATCTTAGTCCGTCTTTTATTTGCATTGGAAAGCAAGGATAATGGTATTTTGTTTGAGTGCTACAGATTTCAAATATTTTTTTTTCAATATTTACTATAATACTCCAGGTTAATTTTTTTAAAAATCTGATAATTGTAAAACATGGAACGGTGTTCTGCTAGAATGATGTA
The DNA here is from genome assembly GCA_013396875.1 of Vireo altiloquus. NCBI lineage: Eukaryota > Metazoa > Chordata > Aves > Passeriformes > Vireonidae > Vireo > Vireo altiloquus. The sequence goes on from VZRF01014699.1 coordinate 2,062,195, forward strand.
GCTGAAGTCCACATGAAATGTTGTATCCTTTTACAAATTTTTAAAAATGAGAATCACTTATTTTTCAGAGGAAGATTTGCATCTACTACTCAAATGTCTAGTTGATTTATAATAGTAGTAATTGTTTTCTTGTAGGTAATTGTATAAAATGTGTTTGATCTATTTTGTAAACTAGCTGTCAGATCACTTTCTATTCTATATGGCTGGACATTATTTATGGAATAGAGCAGGAAATAAATCACTGTTGAGCTACTAGCTAATGAGATAGCTTTTCTGAAATTTTAAGGTTTATAAAAAGCAAAATATTGAACAGTAGTTTGTTGTTTTCTTTTTTTTTTTAAATGCAGGATGAACTAATGTTCATGGTAATCTACTCTTTTGACCACAAAGAATAGCATTACGATTTCAAGAGCTAATAATTTTCAGTACAAATGTTTGTGGAAATGAACAGACCTCTTCACATTTGCATTAAAGGTCGGGAAGATTATTTTGTTGAAGATTGGAAGTGAGAGCAAATAGTTATTGCTCTTAAAAATCAGTACTGATTTTCACAGTTGCTTTTAAAAATTATTTGTCATTGTTTTGCATTACTAAGAAAGCCAGCTTTATAATACACATGTGCTTTGATGACGGTAAGAGGCAATTATGCTTTGACTGCGTAGGTTTAAAAGGTCTTATGTATTTTGTATGTGGAATTAATCAGGTATACTTGCTCACTGATAATGGTCTGCTATGCATAACTTTTTATAAGTCTAAAGGCAGTTGAAGGATTGAGAGGGGACAGCAGAATGAACTTCAGGAAAAACTGAGTCAATTGCTTAACGGAAGAGAATAAACTAAATGGTAGAAGCACCAACCAAGGAAGAAAACCTGGTTGTGTGAAATCAAAACTAAATAGCTTGAAGATAGTGAGGATACTGCTGGAATTACTAACTTTTTAAACTAACATTCTTTTAAAGCGACTAAAAGTTGTGAGTGCCTAACGTCAAGGAGGGACTCTATTTTCAGAGCTGAAGGCAGGCATCAGCTGCATAAACGTTGTGGAGAGGCTTTTTGTTTAAGATATTCCCCTGGTTCACTAGCTGATAGTTCTAGTTCCCTTATGGTGCACTAAGCACTTGGAACTGGCTGGTAGGTGAGACAAAGTTGCAGATTTGTCTAGACTTGCTGAAATTCCATGCAAAACCTGGAGACTGAGGAAGAGAGGGATGTTACCTTAGGATGCTTGAAATGGAACTGGTTGTCTGCATTTAAACTACTGTGTCTTATTTGACCCTGAATGTCTTCTAAGAAGCACTGGATTGAGTAAAAATGACTTTGCATGCCCAGTTACACTTTTGAAGTGGTCTTAAATATTAACGGTAGTATATATGAAGGCAGAGAAAAGATTGTTCTTCTATTCCATCCTCAAAAATTCAACTTGGTGGATTTTCTAGGACTGTATTAATTTCTGTTTCTACAAGGTGTATACCATTGATGCCTCATGATTTCAAGGTTGCATTACACATCCAAGATGTATGATTTAACTACAGACATAGAATTCAGAATTCCAGGACTTTTGTGGAATCTATAGTTAATTTGATTTTTAAAAAAAATGTAATACCTTAAATAGCTTTGATGTATTTTGGAAAAGTTGAAATATGGCCAGAAGGAAAGAAACTGCCTAAGAAGCAATACTGTGTGTTTCAACATTCTGAAATCAGTTTCTGTTTATACCCTAAGTGCCTTACCAGTGGAGGCTGCATCTGTCTCTGTGGAGAAAGGCAGGCACATTGAGTTTAGTTTTGTACACATCTGTAAGTACATAAATGTTCCTCAGGCAAAATGCTTGTTTTCCTTTAATGCTGGATCGTTACGGTAGTGTGAGTGTTTGCATATATAAGTTAATTGAAGCCTAGTGCGTTCAAACAAGAACTCTTAATAGAATGCTATTTTTTATAAGTAACATTTGAGGAATTTTAAAATGAAAGAATAAAATGTTGATAAAAGTAAATTGGAATATTACAGTGATCAGTATTTTGATGTCTTCTACCTGCTTGAATAGTAACATAATGAACTATATTAGATGATTAAAGATGTTTCTAAATTCATTGTTAATCTACTTTGATGGTAGAAAGACAGCAGTGCTAATTATAAACATTTTTAAAATTGACATGCTTTAAAAATACCACAATTTAGGTGTTATGTTTTTAATTTAGTCCCCTTGTGCACGGGCAGCATTATACAACCTCTGGCTGTATAATCACTTGTATATTTCTTTCTGCCCCCTCAACACCCCCCTGCAGTCCTGCCTCATTCAGTGAAGAGGATAGATGATTTTCACTTCCTAAGACTTTCATCAATATTTTATCTTAGCCTGGTTGTTCATTTTGAGCCTCAGGCTCTGTTTACTGGAGGCTGTTAATTTCTGTGTGAATTTTTCTGTGGTTCTCATTGCTGTAATGTTTGTGTACCTCTCAAAGAAGATTCAACACCCTTTTGAGGTTAAGAGTGATCTGGCAAGTGTAAGAATATAGAATCACAGAACCATGAAATGTTTTGGGTTGGAATGGATTTTCAGAGATCACCTAGTCCAACCCCCTGCCATGGACAGGGTCACCTTCTACTAGATGAGGTTGTTCAAAGCCCCACCCAACCTGACCTTGAATGTTCCAAGGGATGGACCTTCCACCTCTCTGGGCAGCCTGTTCCATTGTGCCACCTGTGGTATCTCACCACCTTCATTACTTCAAATCCAATCTAAATCTACCTTCTTTTGGTTTAAAACTTATTACCTCTTGTTCTGTTGCTACTGTGTCACTACTGCTGGTAAAAAAGCTCTCTCTACCTTTCTTATAAGCCCCTGTTTAAGTTTGAAAGCCTGCAATAAGGTCTCCCTGGAGCCTTTCCCAGGCTGAACAACCCCAGTTCTCACAGCCTTTCCTCACAGGAGAGGTGCTCCAGCCCTCTGATCACTTTCGTGACCCTCCTCTGGAGTCACTCCAACAGGTCCATGTCCTTTATGTTGAGAGCCCCGAAGCTGGATGCAGTACCCAGGTGGGGTCTTACAAGAGCAGAGGAAGAGAATCACTTCCCTCAGTCTGGGCAGGTTTCTTTTTATGCAGACCAAGAGGCAACTGCCTCTCTGGGCTGCAAGTGCACAGTGCTGGCTCTTCTCCAGTTTTTCATCTACCAATATCCCCAAGTCCTTCTCTGCAGGGCTGCTTGCAATCCAATTGCAAGATTAAAACGAAAAAAATCCTATGTTTTAGTGTTTGACCCCTTACTTCACAGCTTCTGTCTTAGGTTGGCATAGAAAACTGTTTTATTAGCCACTTGGAGAACTGCCAAACTTGTCGCAGCATCTGTCTTTTTAAGATGCTGTTTCTGATTGCCTCTGTAGTTGCAGATCCACAGAAGATTTAGTCTTTTACACCAATTAAATCACAGACAAACATGAAAGAAGAAGAGGTGGGTAAGGAAAAGGACTTAGGAACAGGAAGGCAAGAGAAAGAAAAAGCACCACATTGCATGTTCAGGATCTCTGGCCCAGTTCAACTGATTTATCCCTAGGGTGGATCTTTCCTAATCAATGACTAGGGTAAGGGTTCTTTGAAAATCATGGAACATCTTCCTAAAGTGTGGGTGCACAGTGAGTCAGATTTAGGAGCGTTCAAGAAAAGCTGTTGGCAGAAATAAAATCTTAAAAACGTTAATAAAGATCCTTGTTAATTTTATATTTAAGCAAACTTTCTTTGCCCAGTTTTCGTCCCTAGTCAGAGCACTTCTTCCAGCAGCCAGCTGGTAAAAAGTCGTGAACACAATGTGTGAATGTGCTTTGGCCTCTCTAAGTCTGGGAGCTACAGTTAGAGTAGAAAGGATGTGAAGAGGACTTGTATGTTGGCATTCCCCTCTCCTATCAGCAGGAAGAGAAAACTTTGAGTTCTGTGACTTTGTGTTGGTCGCAAGTCCAGCGCTGTGAGCAGTGCTCTGCGTGCTTCTGCGGCACCGACAGCTCTGCAGGGGGAGCTGATGTGACAGCCATCAAAAAAACACCGCCCTGTCAAGCCAGAGGATACTCATGGGTACTTTGTTTCAATACATCTTTTTTATAATTGAAAATTAAAGATCCAGCTAAATTCTAGATGCCTTAGGGGACTGTTCACATCTATCAGCTCTGATTTTTCAAACTTTATCATGTTTGCATGAGTTCTCATAGGCAAATTCCTGACATTCAAGTTATCTTCTATGAAAGTTCTCATTTAATATCTTAAAGATTTCAAGCATTTCAAGTACAAGCAGAGTTTTTTTAATTAATCTTTCTCTTGGAGTAACAACCAAGGGGTTTCACAGAAATTTTTCCCTTATACTACTTCTTATACATCTGTGTCTCATTTTATTGATCTGCTGTTGTTCTTCAGAATGTTTCCTAAGCCTTACACAGACAGTAAACAAGATAAGTTTTAGCCTTACTGGTGAAAGCTTGACAAAACTTATTAGCAAATTATAATGGAGCATGATAGGAGTAATTTAGCCATACAGTGTAACCCCTTTGTCCTCTAATAATAAAATACTGAAAGAAATTCAAGCGTTTGAAGAAACTTGTCTTTAAGCTGTTCAAAAGTCCGAATTATTATAACCTGGAGTTAAAAGAGCTTCCTATCAATGTTTCATTTTCAAATTGGAAGTGCAAACCTCTTGTTCCAGACTTAAGTTCTTGTATGCTCCTTGCCAGCCTTTATTGCATACTATTAAATACACTGGTGCTAAATACTTAAGGGAATGAAAGTAATCAATGTTGGTAATAAGTAACCATTGTGTATGGATACTTTAGTAAATACCTGACCTGAATCTTTCATGAAAGATCTTCCCCCGTGTGTATTAATCCTTGGTGATGGGTTTAACTCTAGTTGAGATGTTCCTCTCAAGGTAATATTGGATCTAAGTAGATGTTCTTTCAAAAATTGTTGGCAGTCCTATGTTTGTGTGCTGTCAGCAGCTGAAGCAAGTTGTATATACAGGTTTAACCAAAATATCTTTTACATTACCTCATGCACAACTAGGAAGTATGCAAAAGAGAAGCTGATAGCCTTAAGTATTCTGAAAAGTAAGAAAAATATTTCTTAGATGTGTGAATCTGTTAAATGTGTAGGTTTTGAAATAGGCCAGTTTAGCAATTGTAAATTGAATTTTATGGTGATTCTTTGCTTCCAAATACTAGGTTGAGCCATTTTCTCTGGGTCAGACAGAGCTGAATGTAATAAGTCTTTGTCCTATTCAAATTACTACTTCAAAATTTTATTTATGTTTTCAAGCAGCTGTTCTGTTACCTCCCTTTCCACCATACTGTGGTACATAGCGGTTAGCTCTCTTGCCACTCTTAATGTTTTAGCCCTTGTTGCCTGTTGTGGTGCAGAGGTATTGAGAGTATGCTGTTTGAAGGAGTGAAGAATATTGCAAAAATCAGTACGCTCTCCACAGCCTCTTCCAAGCTGGTATGGTATGTCTCTTTTGAGGGCTTTGTTGTGCTTGAAAGATAATATGTTGTCAAATATAATGAATAGAAAATCTTCATCTCCTGGCTCTTTTGCATTTTAAAGAGTTCTGTTGTATTTCTTAGTTTTATACTTAACCAGCAAGTGTTTGCTTTTTGGCAGTTCTTAAGAGATTCTTGTCTTTGATTAGAAGTTGTGTGAATAACAGCATATAGTTTATTTCTTGTCTGATGGAAATGTTGTTAGTAATCACTTACAACATTGTTATCTTGTATTTGTAACTTTTCATTATTCCCATGAGAATATGTAATTATTATGGAAAGGCTTATTCAGAGATAAAAACTTTCAAATTTTTATTACAGAAAATACTTTCAGTGTTATCACAACACTTCAAGTTGTGTGTATTCTGCAAGTACATCTGACAGAGAACTAACCCTTAGCTTCTTGAAAACAAATTCTTCAGCTGTAAACTTACTTTGAGTTTGCACAGAGACTTAATTCCATGCAAAAACATAAATAATATTTTGAAGTAGTAATTTGAACAGGACAAAGACTCATTACATTCAGCTCTGTATGACCAGAGAAAATGGCTCAACCTAGTATTTGGAAGCAAAGAACCACCACAAAATTTAATTCAGTGTAACTTAAAAAGAAGGAAATACCTCTTTCAGTGCTCTTAGTATGCTTTCTGTGGCTTAAAAATATTACTTGGTATTGTGAGAAAAAGAAAAGGATAAATTATTTACCTTGGGCTTTGCTCCTTTTGAAACCAGCCTCTGAAACACAGCTAGACAAAGTCATGGAAAAAAAAATTCATCATGAGCCATTCAAAGGTGCCAGAAGTACTCAAGGCACTTGCCTGGCAGAATCATTTAATGCTAAGTTTTCAGGGAAGGCCTTATTATCCACAACCCACATTTGACTTATTTTTCTGCACACCTGTGTAACACAAGCTGTGTCTCCAATAAGACTACCAATTCTTGTATTATCATCATAGTTATTTTTAAAATTTGATTTAAATTAAATTGAATTTAGACGTATAAAACTATTTAAGAGGGACTTCCCTTATATGAAATGCATGGGAAGGCAATTTGACAGAATAATCTTCTGGGGTGTCTTTTGCCTTCAGTACATTTTAGACAATGCTATGTTAAATAAAAATGAAAAAAGAAGATTATTGTATTAACAGTCAGCTTTGTATCAATACTGAAGTCCATTTCTGGTGGAATTGACATTACTGAATGGAAAAGGGTTTTTTTTTAAGAAAAATCTTGGTGGGAAGTGAATTGACTCACCGGGCAGTAAAGTGGGAACAGTTTAATATTTAAGAAATGCTTTTGGAATTAAAGCATAGAAGGTATTCCAAATGTTCTCTCTGCTTTATCTGTTTTATGTAGCTGTTGTATTTCTGTCACATGGTTAGCCTGATGAAGGCTGAAACAAAATTGGACCTAGTGAGTTTTTTTGAATGCTTTTGATTCAATATAATATTAATCAAAATGACTTGGCAACTCTTTATATGTTACCAGTACAAAAAGCAGATTCTGGTTGCCAGTGTTTTGAATGGTAGGTCAGTGCCTTTTCTTACAGCTTAAAGCACATAAATCATTGAAAATATTATATAAAGTGTGTGAATCCATCCTTAAAATGTTACCTAGACTTTTAAGGACCTATGTACACTGTAACTCATGGATAAAGTTGTAAATAAAACCTTCACATTGACCTCTCTGCTGTTTCTGTTAGTTTAAAATTTTGATTTTTATTTTGGATATATGAATGTTTAAGCATGCATAAGCATGTGACTGTACTCTGCAATTCTCTCTGCTCTGCACAGCATAATTTTCTTATGTTTCTTCATTCTGTGGTTTGCTTTTTGTGACCTTATCATATGTCTGTTTCATTGTATCACAAAATGATCTTGGGCTCTGAGCAACCTTATCTAGGGAAAGATGTACCTGCCTGTGGCAGGGTGTGCTTCTGTGTCCAATTTCATATTATATTTTGAAAAATGGTAAAAAATTGTAAGAAAGCGGTAAGAAGTGCCTCTTAAAATATAATAAAACAACTCCCCAAATGAACTCAAACCTCCTTTCTGCCATATTGATAAAAAATTAAAACATGTTTAACCCCCCAGTCTAGTAAAGTATTTTTTGCAAGTGAATTACAGCATTGCTTTCTTAAGGCAGGGTAGTAAAAAAGTTACATTTTAGAATACCAAAGATTTGTTTGAATCATATAGTAAGAATTCCTTATGTATAGCAGAACAGTAAAGCTTATTCTTTGTGATAAAATGGTTTAATATCTGCTCTGAATCTGCCATATGTAGCTTCTGAAAAAAATTATGTGCCATTTAAAAGTTTTTAGTTGGAAGATTATTGAAATGTGGCAGGCTTTTATTTAAAGGATATTATAAATTAATGTTATGTATAAGCATATGGAGAGTAAGATTAATTAAAGTCCTTCATGCCCACAGCAATTTATTATAGTAGTCAACGTCTCTCAAACTGTTGTCGAATTAATACTTTAGTTCTACAAGGTGTTAATTCAGATCCTTGAAATGTTAAGGATGCTGTTAGCAGAGTGTTTGGGAAGATCTCATTGAGTGGCCTGTTCTATAATAAAATATCCATCACAGGAGAAGCTTTTCTGGTTTTATCCTGCAGTGTCTTCATGTATTGGTATATTAGATCAAATGAAACTTAGCATAAGTTCAAGACCCTGGTAAATGTGGAAAGGAAAAAGCTAATGCTTTGCTGCTTTCTCCAAACCCGTTAGTCACACAGCAGTGGGGGAACGACCCACTTTTCATGGTGAGTTTTATAGTGACTGGGATGCAGGACCCAATACAACCATTTTTGGAACTGTGGTCTTGCAAAAGAAAGGTTCTTTCTTTGTTTCTAAAATGTCTAAAATTAAGGAAACTGATACGGGGGTTGTTATGGGAATAGGTACATAGTACAGGATGTCTCCCTATTTTATCTCTAAAAAGTAGTTGTGCTGTGGTTTGGCACATTGTGTCTTTTCTGTTTTCAAGGAGATCTTGCAGGCATTCACATGGGTGGAAGTTCTGTGAGCTGCTTTAAAATGGGTATGAAGCTAGAGCTGAAGACTTCCAGCCAGGATAAACTGGCACTTCCTCAAAAAAAGTCACTTCTCTCATCTCAGTTACTCTGCCAACGCTTGTTTCTCCTTTCCTAGCCTTCTTCAACCCCAAAGCTCACGTGGCAGTAAATAGAATTGTTTAGGAAATCTGTCTCAATTAAAATTAGCTATATTTACGTTTCTGCAGCTGCATATAAGGGAAGGAAGACAGCTTGAGGATAACAACTGGGGCTAGGAAGGCTGAGACTGTTGATTCTTCTGCCAACTTGATTAGTGCTGTGGGTTACAATCAATCAGTTGAGCTTAGCAGCTGTAGAAATATCTCACACAGTTGCAGCTTTAGATCACACTCAGATCGTATTTGATGTGAAATTTTGCCTCTGTCATGGTTTTCCATTTGCCATCACAAGCTGCAGTTAGGATTCACCAGGTTTCACAGGTGGTGTTTTCCAGCAGGGAAGAAGTATGCATATGGAAACACCAGGCATACAGTCCTAAGGAGTCAAAAAGCACTGGGGAAATCACCCATCCTGGAAAATTTTTGACTAATCTTTTCCTTCACCAGAAAGAAACAGACTCAAAATACCAATGGCAAAAAAAAAAAAAAAAAAAAAAAAAAAAAAAAAAAAAAAAAAAAAGCTCACACTCTCTTAACCCAGAGAATATAAAGGCTGTGTTGGCTTTGGGGCACTAAGTTTAACAGGTGGCAGTATAAATCAACTTTGGAACCAGAAAAATGTCTAATTTACTTTATAGCCAAAGATTTTTTTGCTGTTTCTTTTTTATTGCTTTGTGGGATTTTTTTCCCTACTTTTTTTCCATCTCCTGTTTTTTCTTCCTGGTTGTGATTTGCAGAACATCTTCCTTGATTTTCTGTGCTCCTGTTTTGCTATTCTTACTGGGTTTTTTTTCCCCTGTTGTTCTGTGTCATGTTCCTACCTCACTCTTGTTTCCTGTTTTAGTTCAGTTACTTCCATGCTCCTTCTGTTTCCATGTATCTCCCACCCGCCCAAACATCAATGCCACCACCCAGTCATGGGATTTGAAAAGCCTACCAGACTGAAGGCTGCTAGTTGATATTTGAAATAGAAAACCATGCTGTCTAGAGGCAATGCCTGAGTGAGACACCAAAAAATTCCCAGTCTTCTTCTCATAGCTGTCAGAAAAAGATGATCCTGTGGACTTTTGGACTCTCCTGGCTAATAAAATAGTCTGATGAAGTATATGCTTGTAAGTAATATATCTCTTGTAAGCAAGAGGTGCTTTTTTTTTTTGTTGGCTCTTCATAGAGTGTTGACTCATTCCTGAGATGTTCATCCCCTCTATGTTCCTTCCTGGGCCATTGTAGGTGAATACATTTTGTCTTCTCCATTAGCTTTTCTAGATAACTTGAGGTTTTCTGTGGGTTTCATTTCTGCCAACAGAGCTCTGAAGATGGGAGATGCTTCTTAACTGTATTACGCAGATGTTGCTGTTATTATTGTGTACATTCTTTATATTTCAAAATTGCTGCCTCAGAGAAAAAGAGAATATTCCTCAGATGTGTATGAAGCAGTTGGGTGTGCCGAGTGGTGGGTGTGAGGTACTGGTTTGGCCTCAGAGGGGATACAAGTGCCCGAGTTGGGGGAAAATCAAGTAAGTGGCCAGTCTTTTGGGTTGGGCCATAGTCTGGCAAGAAGGGAGGGGGGCTCAGGGTGGCAAGATGGGGGAAGCAGGAGCTGAGAGGCCTCTAGGGCAACAGTGTGGTTCTAGGACAGGCACAGCCATGATGCTGGCTGCTGGTGGGGTCACCTTGTCCGCGGGGTGCCTCCCTATGGGCAACTAGCATGAGGCCGTGGCAGCCTCTGGCAGGGCTTGGCAGCTAGGGAGGCATATCAAATGGTGTGTCTGAGGAGTAGGAATCTTAGGGTTTGGGGTTTTTTTAACCACATGGATGGTCAAATTACTGGACTGGGATGTCTCCATTCAGTGTTGGAGTCTCCGTGCTTGGAAATGTTCACGAGTGGACACTGCCCAGTGCCATCTGATCAGACTGGCTTTGGGCAGGTGTTTGGATAGGAGACTTCCAGAGTCCTGTCCAGCCAAAATTATTTTCTGATTTGGTGATGTACAAAGCAGACTTGCTGGACAGCTTACAGTTTTAGTGGCCTTTTTCTAATTTGAAGCCTTCTAATATCGCATATGCAGCTTGGTTTATGGATGTTTGCAAATTGTCATTGTTAGCAAGATGCACACTAGCATGGAGAATACATACAGAAAAAATAAGATCTGCCATGCTGGATGAAATTCTCTGGTGTGCCTGGATGTCTTGACTACCAAACCTTTAAAAGAAAGAAAACCCAAACAACCAAGCAGCAAAGCCAGGAGAACAAAACAAAACAAACCCCAAAGGATTCTGCAGGGTCAGTGTGCAATAATATTATGCTCTGTCTCTCTTTTCCTCAGCTCTTTTGGGCATCTATATTTCATTAATTATCACAAGTAATTTAATATCAGTCCCTTCTGAGTTGTGGTGTAGACTAACTCTGGCAATCATTGCTGAAGACTTATACAGAATGTAATGCTTTTTACTGTTTGCCACTTATTTTTTGACTTTTTAGTGGCTTATTTTGCTTACTGACTGCCCTCTTCAGCATGGAGGATAGACGAGTATCTAACTATCCACAGACATGCCACAGAGACTTGCAATTTTTTAATAACATAAAAGCAAACAACAACAGTCTATTATTTATCTTTTATGGAAACCATTCTAATTCCTTTAGATCTCTCTGTACTAGATCTTCTGTGTGGCATTTAAGTTCACTCTGATGCCAGGATTTTAGAGCTTTGCAGTATCTAGTGTTATAAAGGAGGCCAAAGTGATGAATTACATTATGATATATACACTTCCCCAGTTTTTCTCCAGTCCCTTATTTTTGTTTGCCTAGATCAAGTTTGTTTTAAACAGCAATTCCAATTTCAGTTTCATTGAGCTGTTCATATGGTGACTGAAGACCCTTTCCATATTTGATAACTGTGAATTTATAATCTTTAATAGACTATAAAAAGCTTAAATTTTCACTCCAAGAAGCCTTCAGTACTGTCAGAAATAATTAAGGAGTAGGAATGTCTTGCCCATTTGGATGTCATTTGTCTTGATAGTTGCTTTCTAGAGATAGTTAAGATTAATATGAATTCTGATATAGTGTGCATATACTTCTATTTTCATAATTCGTTTCTGGACAGTAATTCTCCTAAATACATTACCATGTGTTTATTGTTGGCTTTCATCTTATGCCCTGTATATAGCATAAGCAATCAAAACTCAGGAAAGAGGAAACATGAAATTCATAGCAAAAAAGAGATCCACGTTGGATTCTTTGATAATGAAAGCTTTATGTCATAAAGCATGACAGGTCTGAAGCCGTTTGAGTTTTAATTCAGTATAGTTACTACTTGGAATCTAGACTCTCTCCTCTCCCACACGGATGCCTCGTTCCTTTCCAGATATGCTAATCACTGTAGGGGGTGGTAGGGAGGATGGAAAGTGGCAGGAACAAGTTTGTGCATCTATATGTGGTAATAAGAAAGCACAGACTTCTTTTATCATAGTAACTCTGGACTTGTTGTTCAGAAGTCTTGAACATTCATTTCTTGGGTTTTGTTTAGGGATTTTGCTTGTCTTAAGTAGGACTTGGAGTACCAAAAATAGAATACAGTATTTATTTCAAAAAAAGAGCAAAAATAAGAAACCAGATATGGGCCATGATGTAAGATAATGCTAACAGCTTATTCTAGATATTGGATTCCACTTTTTTCCCCCTTCTTACTTTTCCTAAGATGTTTGGAAATGTTCTTTACCCTGATCCTTATTCTAGAAGAGTAAGGCAGTGTATTTGTCTGGTATTGTTTAAAAATAATTTGCAACCAGATGATAAAAATGAGCCAGCAAGGGGCATAATATTGCCACTTAGTTGATCAAAAGGCTTTTAACTGATGCAAGGCAAATCACATTTAGATGTTTTTTATGATGTTGGAAAATACCTGGTTTGATTTTCCTAGAAGGCTGTTCGTATGTTAAATACATTACCTAACATTTGGAGTTACTCTCCTATTCTGAAAGTATAATTTATTTAATTGAATGCCCATCAGATCCTGTATGTGTACCTGAAAGTGCTTTTCAACAAATTAGGCTTTAATTGTATTTCTCAGATAGCAGTCAGAGCAACAGATCTTGTCTTTATATCTGTATTGGAACCTAATATGGATTTATTAAATTTAGAAGTTTCTGTAAAATTACTTTGTCTTATTAATTGTGCTGTGCACTTGGATGTGAAATATATGCAGTGCTCATCAGACCTAAATGGTGGTGTGAACCTGAATAGAAATATGTTAAGATATAAAATTGTACATGTGCTTTCTATTAGTGAATGAAACCACACCCTTATTTCTTTACCCTTGTAGAAGAAGATAACAAATGGAGAAGTTCATTTCTATCCATCTTACTAAGGTATGTCATGTATCATTCCTCCCACATAAACCTGTCTTCTCTTTTTTTGCCTTATATTAAACTGCATATGTTTTTGAAAAGAAAGTTAGACTTGTGTTTTCCTCTGCTCTGTATTCATGCTTGGTAAACCTTTTACTTTTAAAAATCTATTTTCTTGTATGATGTCTGTAATGCCATTTGCATTCAGGTTTTCACAGTGGGGCTGTTACAGGGGTGGCTTCTGTGAGAAGCTGCCAGAAGCTTCCCCCACGTCCGGCAGAGCCAATGCCAGCTGGCTCCAGGACAGACCACTGCTGGTCAAGGCAGGGCCAATCAGAAATGATAGCTATGCCTCTGTGGTTACATATTTAAGAAGAAGGAAAAAAAAAGTTTTATTATGCAGTTGCAATTGCCACCAGAGAAGAGCAGGGTGAGAACATGTGCCTGGAAGAGCTCTGCAGACACCAAGGTCAGTGCAGAAGGAAGCAGAGGAGATGTTCCAGTCGCTGGAGCTGGGATTCCTCTGCAGACCATGGTGAGGCAGCTGTGCCTTTGCAGTCCATGGAGGTCCATGGGGATACAGAGATCCCCTGTACTCCTCCTTTAGCTACACCTAAAGGAAGAGTACATGCTGGACTAGGTAGATGCCTGAGAGGAAGCTGCAAATCAGTGGGAGTCCCATGCTGGAGCAGGATCTTGGCAGGGACTTTCAGACCCGTGGAAAGAGGAGCCCACACTGGAGTAGGTTTTCTGGTAGGACTTGTGACCCTGTGGGGGACCCACGCTGGAGCAGACTGTGCCTGAAGGACTGCACCTCGTGGAAAAGTGACCCAGGTTGCCGCAGTTTAGGGAATACTGTTGCTCATGGGATGGATTGACACTGAAGAAGTTCATGGAGAACTGTCTCCTGTGGGAGCAGTCCCATGCTGGAGCAGGGGAGCGACTCGTCTCCCTGAGCAGCAGCAGAAACAACATGTGATGAACTGACCCTGACCCCATTCCCCATCTCCCTGAACCACTGGGGAGAGGAGGTAGAACATGGGAAGAATGGAGGGATGGGGGAAAGGTGTTTTTTAAGGTTTATTTCAGTTCTCATTATCCTGCTCTGATTTTGTTAGCAATAAATCCAATAAACATCTCAAATTCATGTCTGTTTTGCCCATGACAATAATCGCTGAGTGATCTCTCCCCATCCTTATCTCAACCAATGAACCCTTCACTGTATTTCTCTCCCCTGTCCAGCTGTGTAGGGGAGAGAGTGGCTCTGGTGGATGCTGGGCATCTGACCAGCATCAAACTGCTACAGACAGTAATTGCTTCCATGACTTTAAATGTTGCTGAATCAGTATTAGTACACTTCAAGTTATTTGTACAGATTTACTGTATTAGTGACTTTTCAAAGAACAACTATGCTATTTAAACCAGCCTATTAAGGGGTCTTGTTTCATATCATCAGTTGTGAGGATACTCCCTCCTTTTCCCTTTTGTGATGTTGTAAGTCCTTTCCTGCATTTATACCAGTAGCTACTTCATTTGTCACTGTTAAATAGAAAAACTGTCTAGTTTTAGTAAAGGGGCCTTTATAACATCTTGAACATAAATATTTTGATGGCTAATGGTTTTCAAGGAAATGAGAATGTTTTAAATTCACTGCTAGGAATGAGCTAGCTCTCAACCCTTGGGAAGTTCATACTTTATTGATATTTTTAAAAGTTTTTAAAAGTGGTTTTATTGAACAATACTAAACAATGTAGCTCTTTATCATTTAGTTGCAAAGTCTTAATGCCTTCCAAATATTAACTATTTGAATTTTCATTAATAGTCATCAAAACCTCATCTTTGTATTGACTGATATAGTGAAGTATTCACTTGTTTTTGTTCTTTCACTGCCCTATATAGCAAAATAGCTGTATTCACTTTAACAACTCCATGTACTTTACATTCTATTTACTTTCAAGAGCAGCATTAAGATTTTTATAAGTGCAGCTGTAAGACTTCTGCTTGTGTTGTTTTTTCACTTGGGCCTAAGAATACTGGAAACCAATAAAAAATGTTGGAGTGGTTTTTAAAATATGTTCGTGCTCATAATACCTCTATGAAAATTGTCCTTGCCTCCTCTACATAAGAATTTCTAGAAGGGGATATAACCACTGTAATCAGTCTTAGGCAGTGCCTGTGGCTATTTGCAAATGCCTTTTGGTATTCTCTATGAAATGAATATAAAAGGAGCTGTTGTGTGTTAAGTTTTTTAAGCTGGTACTTCTGCTTTGCCATCTCAGACCTAAGAGGCAAAGGTGTAAGGTGGTACACCATGTTCTGATGCTACATGCCACAAGACTGTTATCTTGTTTGCCTGAACTTTGTTAGGGTTTTGTTACATTTGTAATGTACAGCTGTCTTTAGGGATCATAGTCAAGGGAAGGGTGAAATCTAGAGTTAAGGAAGTGAGATAGCAAGGCTTTATGACTGTGGATGTTTAAAACTTGCTGCATAGCCAAGTAAACACTCAAAAATTAAGAAATCTCATAATTTTCTGCCCTCTGTTGTAACCTGGCTGAGGGCATAAGGCAGACAGCTTTCCATGGTGTGCTTTGAAGGAGTCAGTTTAAATCCTAAAAGTGTGGGGCGGCACAGAGGTCAACGCCTGACAATACTGCTGTGCATCACTCTTCTTGTGGCTGCTACTATTGACCACAAGATGGTGCAGTGAAATGAATTGCAACTTTTAAATATTCTTGCTTCCAAGTCAGAAACACAGGAAGATTTAGCTATCTGTGACAGGGGGAAAAAAATCAAAAGAAAATTTAGTCTAGAGGGAGTAATATCCTATTTTTAGGAATTTTCTGAGTGGTGCTTAGTTCAGAGATGCTTTTTTCATTGCAAAGGGGTTAAACAGAATAGCAAAATTACTAACATAAATAGAGGATTACTTAAGCATTGAATCTTATTGGTATTGAACTCTGTTACTTTTATATATGCAGTGTGTGCAAAGGAATATATAAAATTTAAATTTAAAAGATTTATCCATGATTAAGATGTCATTGGGATGCAGAAGCTTTTTTCTTCTAGATCTTTATTGACTTGGTAATTTTTATTTTTATAGTGAACAAAACAGTTGTTTACTGTGTATTTCCCTTATGATTTGCACTTTATTATAAATGGATATATGCCAAACTGAAATCAAAACAGCTGATCTGGGCCCAGCTAAGATTCAGGGTACCCTCTTGTACCACCTGAGGACAAATGCATGGCGGTGCATGATCCCAGTGGTACTCTTCAGTAGCTTTACTACTAGAATAATGTTAGGAAGTATCCCTGGTATCCTTTTTTTTTTCTTTTTTCCTTCCTTGCGCAGAAGATGTATTCCCTTTCACTCTAAAAATGTGTTACCCAGCTACCCCTCAATGCTATTGATGTCTTGGACCCTGTTTTAACTCCTTTACAGATAGCCACAGAAGGCTTGCATGCATTTTCTTGATTGGGCGCTGTGTGTCTCTTAGGCATTCTCAGTGAAGACAGGGAAGTTCAGAGATAGAATCTCTCCTGTGAACTATGCAAAAATACAGGTGCTGACATCTAACTCAGGTGGGTCAGTTTGGGGAAAAATACTCTTCATCTGAAGTTTTAGCCAGCTGGTATCTGCAAAACTCACAGCAGCTATGCCAGTAAAATATCCTTGGCACTGAGCAGAGGTTAAGCACTCTTGCTTCCCTCCTGCCAGACTCCCACTCCAGCACTGCAGACTGGCACTGCCTCTGTATCAGGGCCAGGCAAAGGTGTGTGTCAGGTGACTATGGAACCTGTTTCTGGTGGGGGAAGAAGTGAAGGTGTTTATCCTGAGAACAGTTAGAGGTCTCTTCTTTTAGTAGTGGTTGGTAGAGTTGATGCAGTGTCCAGATCAGCTCCTGCATGACATGTTCCCCTCAAGTTGTGTTTGCACACTCAAGCTAGTTTGCTGACCAGCTGAGTGCTGTGGTTCATGGTGATAATGCTTTAATTCTCTGCATCAGCAGTGGAGTTTTACCACTGGCAGAACCTGATTGTTCCTTCTTGCAGGAAGCAACCCTACAGCCCTGGTCAGTCTCTCTAAGAAAAGCTCCAAGAAATATCTTTGATGCCTAGGAAACATCAGCTATGTCAAAGTACTTTTTTATTTTTTCACAGAGAAGAGATGTTGACAGGTAGAGTCACCTTTGTACATGAGACTCTTGTGAATCCTTTTACCTGCCATTATTATACCAATACTGTAGGTAACTTTATGAGGCGCCACCTGCAAGGCTTTGGTGCTGTCGAACAAAGCTTCCTCTATTGTTTTTCTTTGTAGTTCCCTATCTAGAAAGAGCGAGCATGAACAGATCTCTGAAGAGTGGAATATGAATCCACAGAGCACTTAGTCATTTGCTAGGACTGCTTATGTTCTTGTCAGAGTTAACCTTTTTGGCTCTAGTACTAATGCTTAGTGATCTTAAAGCATTAAGACTTATTTGACTGCCTTACATGATCTGTCCACATTGGAACAATTCCTGTGGGGTAAGAGAAATTATAAATTCCTAGTATTCCTCATCAGTCCAGCAAGATCTTATGGTGGTGGTAGATATCTTTTTGGCAAAATTTGAAGAAAATTAAAACTGGCTTTATTTTTTAAAATAATGCTTAAAAGTGATGTTTTCTTGGTATTCTCATGATTATTTTGTGGATATATATTTTTTTATTTAAGACTGGCAATGCTACTAATTATATGGTTTCATCAAGGACATAGGTATATAACTTGCCCTGTTTTCTATACTGATGCCTAAAAATTCCATTCTTTTGTGATCAGAGAAGAGTATTCTACTGTTGTAGCCAGCTGAATTTACTGTTCTTTTTTTACCTTTTTTTCCTGGCTGTTTTCATTGCAGTATAGAAGTATGTATTTTTCTATGGTGTGCAGTTTTTTTTATTATTTTTTGTGTTTGTATTGAGGTATCTGAGTTTGACAAAGGCATGGCTGCCTGAAGTAATTTTCATCTGTTGTCATGCCCATGGTACATCCATTTTTAGACTGTCTTAGTTGATGTGTCAGCCTGAAAGATGTTAAAACCATGGTGACTGATCCCCCCTGCCTCATGGTCTACAACATGAAAGTAGACTGATCTAATGTCAAGGTTATTTCTTTGGGGTGAACACCTGTGGAGACTATCCTGAGTTTTGACAGGTAGATATCGAGAACAGAATCTTCTTCTCCAGAGGGAACCTTTCTGTGGATCTGAAAAAATATGAGCAACCACTTCTTTCAGCTGTCTTACTAGAGGAAACCCCTAAGGAGATGAGTAATTGGATATAAGAAACCTCAGAAGGTATTTTCAGCCTTACATGCTTGTTTTTAGCAGGCCGTACTTGATAAAAGAAGGGAAGACAATTTCCAAAGGGCCGAGGGTTTGAGTAGCTGTGGAGCTGTGGCATGGTTCTTCAAACTCCTTTGAAACCTGCCGCAGGTGGGAAGCACTTTGTCCCTTTCAGTCTCTATGCTTCTGGAACTGTTTCCAAGAAGATGTGTTTGAGAGTGGGAAGGAACCTTCGAGTTCAACCACTGGTTGCTGCACAGCAGGCTGGCAGCTCCCTGTCGATTCCAGAAGTGGATGTGTAGCCCCACGGTATCTGAGGAGGAAGCTGTTACCTCAGAAGTTAGCTCCAGCCTGTGCTGGAGTGCTGCTCGCAGTGACAGAGTTGCATGGCATCCCACCAGTGCTTGTGATTACCTACCTGGCTACATCATACCTGCTTGTCCTAGCTAGGTGGCAAAGCTGCTCCCTTACTGCAAGAGAGTTGGGTTTTACTAGGAAGCGTAGCTGCAAGTCTGTACAAATCAGTAAGCGCAGTGAGTTGGTTTAGAGCTACAGAGGACTCAGTAGAAAAATGGGGAAAATGTAAGACTGCTTTGACTTCAGAGCAGATGATTAGTGTTTATTTTATCTGTTACAATTGCTAAATGGAAACTAAACTTGTATTTGCCAACCATGGGCCATGTATCAAAGACTTGTGCAGCATAAGAAAGTAATGCATAAACATATGATGTCTTTTAGCTTTAGCAAGACATCTTCTAATTAGATTTATGTAAATGTATGATGTCTTTTAGCCTTAACAGGACATTTGGTAATTAGGTTTATGTAAATGTATGATGTCTTTTAGCCTTAACAGGACATTTGGTAATTAGGTTTATGTAAATGTATGATGTCTTTTAGCCTTAACAGGACACTCGGTAATTAGATTTATGTAAAGGAGAAGAAACACGGGTTTTGTCTTTTGGTGTTTGAGCAAGGTTTTCTAAACAACTGTGCTGCTACTATGCTAATTAATCATTTCCATGCTGGAGAGGGTTCATCAAGGAATGACCTATAGCTTTGAAACTTCCTGGGATTACTACTTGAGTATGTTGCTGAATAATTAAAACTTAAAATCAGCATTTTCTTTCAATTGCTGAGTTGTGTGGCTTTGATCAAACTTTGTGAATGCAGGCTGACTTGCAAAGTTAATAATGTACTACTGCTGCTTTATTGCAACATCTGTACTTGTCTGACTATAACTAGAGAGATGCCAACACATTAACTCAATACACTTTCTACCTGAAATATCAACTTAATTAGGATCATTTATCAAAATGACACTTGTTTCATAAGGCCAAATCAAATTGATTACTGTTGTTTCTGCTGCACTTGTGCCAGCATTAAGAGCAATACTTTCAGAAACAAAGGTGTACAAATATATATCTTGCATTGCATAAAAACTAGAGGAAGAACATTTTAAGAGTATTGAAATCTGTAAAAGAAAATACAAAAATCAAACCGATGGATTTGCTTAGTCTTTGTGATCATCTTATCTGAATAGTTTTCCCTCAATACAATGGGGAATAGCAAGGAAAAGTTGTCACAATTTTATAGATGGGAATTTGAGAATCAGAGGCACCGAGGCTCAGACTTCAAAATATATTTACTCACCTTAAAGGCTTTTGATGAGACCAGGAGTTAAGTATATATTTATCTTCCAAGTTTCTGCATTAAAGTGACCGGAAGATCAACTGAAGTCAAACTAAGTATTTCATGTTTTGGGAAAGTGCTACTAAAATCCAAAACTATTTAGAATTCAAAGAGCAAAAATAATAATTTATTTTACTTTTCTAGTGTTTTAATGAAGGCTGTACTTGGTAGACATGTTTCTCTAAAATGGAATTCTGTTTGGATCCTCTTCTAGATGTTCTAAGGTCATGTGCTCTGTGCTCAAAACCTTATCAATGGTATCAACTGACACCATCTGTGACCTGACTTACATATAATTTGGCTTGTATGTTTAAGGTTCTAAAGTTGGACTGACCTTACAAGCCCTCCAGTTCCCTTGGTAACTCTGAATTTGAACTGTAAAAAGTGGATAGGATCAGCTGGGGGAATCTGAGTGTTTAAGTAAATCTAATAAAAACTCAGCTAACAGAGAAAGCAGAACATTGCCATTCTCAGTGAGGTAATGTTTTCTCTTTAAAAATGAGATATTCAGAGGTGGGATTGAGTCATCTGACTTTTGCATATTAAGTTTTGATGAAGGTATGGAAAGAAATAATGGGTGCCATCCACATGACCTCTAGTGAGCTCTTGAAATGGGATATTCACAAGTTAGATGGGAAGAATGACTCAGAGAAGAGGAATGCAAGTTTGGTCCAAAATTTGTTTGCAAACTGTACCCAGAACAGTTTTCAGAATTCCATTTTTGCTGGGAATTACTGGGTAGTCCTGAGGCTTGTCTGTCTGAAGACATCAGTAGTTAAGTTTGTTAATTGTATGGATGTTTGTGAGAGCATCTGCTGGGGTTTGGAGAAGTGGTCCTGGAGAAGCACTCTCAGCTTCCTTGCCCATGTGGCAGTATGAAAAGCAGAAAAGGCCTTGGCTCAGTGAAAGCCCAGCTCACCAATAAACCAAAACCATCTCTATGTTATCAACCATGTGTTCAGCACAAATCCAAAACACAGCCCCTTACCAGTCACTGTGAGGAAAATTAACTCTAACCCAGCTGCAACGAGCACAAGCTATAGCTGATCACTGTTTGATCATGTCAAGCTCTTTGGATGAAAGTCAAGTTGCATTGGTCTGTATAAAAAGGATCATCATTTGCATGCATGTGGGATGAGTAGTTAAGTTTTTGCTCTGTTCAGCCTTGCTAAAACCTCTGAATTATTCTGCCCCATTTTGGGCACTGTAAGAGAGAGGAACCAGGTAAATACAATACAGAAGAAAGAAGTAAGAATACTCAGGGTCTGGAGTATGTGATTTCCAAAGGAGAAACAAAGAGAAGATAATTTATCCTAACCTATAGTAATTAGTACAGTAATAGAAATTTTAGTACCTACTTTTATACTTTTTTTCCTCTAAGCCATATTTTTAATGCTTAGCTGGTGAGTATCTCATTTCAAGAGCTTACAGAGCTGATGTTGATGACATTGGTAAGGAAAAGTTATGAGTCTCAAATCCCACCTCTGAAATCAACTCTTTAATATCACTGAACTCCTCATCTTTAAAGAGCGAATGTTATTCAGAAAAATGTGTAAAGTATGTGACTTCCAGAGGAGAAGTGAAGAGTAGAGGTAGTTTATTCTTGTAAAAATAGAACTGAGAACTGATGTGTTAATATTGCAGTGGAGAGAGGAAAAAACTCCAATTGTCTTTAATAGACCTAGCAAGAAGTAAAACCAGGAAATGGCAGTGAAAGTTATTTTTCTTTTTCTTTAAGCTTTGACTAGACCCTTAACAGCAATAGAAGTCAACTACTGAGTTGTTTTGCACAGAGGTTTGTTTCCAGTGTCCGGGGGCTTCAGGAACAAAACAGAAAATACATTTATTATCATCAGTAGATCTATTTGTCTGATATTTGAATTGTATTTGACCTTCATGACCTAGGCTACTGCTTTTTGTGGGGTATGCACAGTCACTTTGGAGCAAGTGCTTAACCATGTGTAAATAAAATCATAAAACTCAAGAGAAGCAAGCAACCTTATTTTTGACATCTTTAAGTCAAAAAAATCTTTAAGTTTTCAATTTGTCGTGAAGATTAATTTGACTTGTTTCAGTGAAATCTCAAATACAGAGATTGAGCAGATCAGATTTATATGCTGGTTTTCTACTTTCATGTTTTTACACATAAAGAAATTTCTCAGTAGAGCCAACAGTTTTCTCTTGAAATGATGAAAAAAGCAAGCACCAAACACCCTTGTGTTCAGTCTTTGTTTTACGTTGGTGACATTGCAATATGCCATAATTATTTTTCATACTAAAAGAAGAGAAAGTTGTTGCTACATTGGTTTTGCAGCTGAAATTGAAAATACGCTTTGTTCTGGCCTATTTATTTTTAATTCTTTCTCTTCAGTTCTTTTTGCCTCTAGCAAAATACCACTTCACTCTAGCAAACTATTAAAAGAAGCAATATCCATGCTGCTTGTTTGGCCCATTCTATCAATGCATGAATCTGCAACAATACCATCAGAAGAGACTTTTCTATTGCACTCACATCACTTACTGAATTGCTCTGTTGATAATTTTTCTGCACTGATGCCTTGTTTACCAACCGGTTTTGCCTTATTAGGGAGAAGCTCAGTCCTTCGTTTATTGTGCTCTTTTCACGTTTAGTGGCTGAAGTATCCCTCATATCAATTACTGGAGCATATCCAGTGAAGGACAGCAAAGCTGGTGAAGGATCTAGAGCAGAAGTCCTGTGAGGAACAGCTGAGGGAGCTGGAGTTGTTTGGCCTGGAGAAAAGGAGGCTCAGAGGAGACCTTTCTGTTCTCTAAAACTACCTGAATGGAGGTTGTAGCAAGGTGGGAGTTGGTCTCTTTTCCCAGGTAACAATTTAAGGAGTGGGTAGAGGGAAGAGAGCCCCTAACTTGTCAAAATAAGCACTGCCCATTAAAACCTGAGTTAATAAGAATGCCAACACGGTACTAGATCTTTCTTTTATTATTAAGTCCTGATACACATCTGTAGTAAATATTTTACCTTACTTGCAAGCTAGGATTATGGGCCCATCCCTGATGTTGCAAAAGTTGTGGACAATAGGCAGGATTGTTATGAGTATATATGAGATTATTAAAAGTTCAAATTTGTCTGACAGAGTTGCTGCTTTGTATGGGAGGGGGTATAATGGTAGTTACTTCATTTTGATAAAAGATTAAAACAGTTTAATCATATCAAGAACAGCCTGAAACAGAAAATCTAGTGGCATATGTTTACCATAATATCCCATTAAAAGAAGTAATTTCTATTGTAACTAAAGCCATCATGCCTGAAATGATAGATACTGGGATAATTCACTTCCTGTGACTGTAATTGCGGTACTAAAAATTCCAAGTGAAATTCATGCAGTAGAGAAGTAGCTATGATGATATTCATTACTGGTATGAAAGAAAGTTCATTCGGATTTTATGTAGATGAAACTTGCCTGATGTTATTGGAACAGAAAGATAAAAGCTTGGTTTCGAATGGACTCTAATTTGAGAGGAACCCCGGGCCTGCTCTGTTAGACCTATCTACAGAATGTGTTTCACTAAAAGAAACTGGATTGAAAGCATAAGGAAGTCTTTGCTCTTAACAAGTGAAAACTGAAGAGGTATCACTGTGGTCCCTTCCAGTGTCACCCATTCTGTAATCAAGTTAGCTTGAAGGAAGATGAACAGCACATGCTGTTTGCTGGTATGTGCCTGAAATGTGGTAGTCTAGAGCTTTGGTTCTGCTTGTAGATCTACTAATATCTTTTGGTAGGTATGTAGTCAGTGATCTCAAAATCAAGTTTCAAAACGGTGTGAGTTTTATTTAACAACAACAACAAAAGGAAAGAAAAAATGAGGATGGGGGAGTGCAAGTCAACTTGGATGATTTATTGCCATATGAAAAAGAAGTAAAATTGTAAAGTATAACTGAGTTGACACAGGTTGTTAAGGAACAGTGAAATCGTCTTGTGTCTCTAAAATTTTGTGATGACACCAAAAGAACCAAAAATGTGTTATACTAGTTTTTCAGCTACAAGTGAGTTTTAACTCCATATGAAGGATGAATGAGCTTTTATTGACAGAGACCTCATTCTTACACTTTCATGAAAAAGCGTGTTTGGGCTTTTATCATGTATCTTGCTTCCCAGCCAGAAGCAGGTGAGTTATGAAGTTTCTGTGTTTCACCTGTCTTGCCAAACATGGAAAACTTAGCTCAGAGGTCTGCACAGTTAGGTAGCACTTACTGCTGGGTAAATTCGGAGACACATTTGTTCTTGTGAGAGGTAAGAGATTGCTGTGCATCTTCCTAGGGATTGCTTTTCTTCTGTTTGAGCATTTTTCCATTCAGTCTGGACCATCAGAGGAATGCCAAACAAGAAGACAGCTCGCTGAGGGCAAATTATTTTTCTAACCATTATAAATAAAAAAATATAAGTACGTAAGTACTAAAATGTATTTCAGCAATGTGTTTGACTTCATATCTTGGGTTTTATTTTTACAGTATCATAATTCCCATAAAAACGTTTCATTTTTACCTTTCTTTTGGAGGCATCAATGCTTTGGACCTTTCTATTTCTTCCAGATACAGAAAAATGCTACTTATAATAAAATATGTAGGAACTTGATGTGTCTGAAGACTTTGTTTTTGTCACGCGTGTCATTGAGCTCAAAAGTCAGTGGAAGTGGTTATCAGTCAGTAGTTTTGGGGTTTTTTTTCTTCTGTAGAGAGCCAGATTATAGGAATTTTAAAATAAATTATAAGGATAGCTATATTTGGCAAAATCCAGAAGAAAGAGGACCCTGATAAGTGAAGAAATAAGATAATAGGTTAGGAATAATTGAGGATAACTTAGGTCGTAGAAGTGGAGGTTGTTAAAGGCAGTCTTCCAGTTCTGAACTGGATATAAGACAACATTATTAATGTCTTGGTTTGAAAGACAGGTATCTGCTAAGGAGGGCAGGAGCCTCCCTTTGGAATGGAAGATGCAACCCCCTTCCCTCTGAATTATCATAATTTTGAAATCAAGGGGCTTTCGGGCAAAAATATGGGAAACAGGAATAAGAGTTCTTTACTAATATATATATAGAAAAAAAAACAAGGCAGGAGAAATACTGGTTTTAATTGCCAGAGTCAGATACGACCTGACACCCTGATAGTCAGGGCAGCAGTGGCAGTCTGATAAGCTGGTGGCTGCAGTCCTCCTGAAGTGATGGATGTGGTTCTGCTGGAGCAGTGATCCTGGAGAAAGGTCTGGTCTTCCTTGGAAGATTCAGTGGTAGATATGTAGCACTCATCCTCTGGATATCCAATGGGAGAAGGCTGCCTATGGTTTTCAAAATCCCGGTTTATATCCAGGATGGACTGCCTGGTTCCTCCCTCTGGGTCGAATGTCTCACAATGGGATGATGAATTCTGAGATAAGCCACTGATGGGCCCATTAACAGGAGATAGTCCAGGTGTGTGTTATCTGTGAGTCATGGGCAGGGCACTGATGGGCTCATTTACAGAAGATAACCCAGAGGGAGCACTGCCCCACCTGGTTTCAACAGTTCATGAAGATGGTAATGGAATACATGCTTTTGGTCACGTCTTACTTTACAACCCAGGACAATTAAACAGAAGTGTTTTAAGAATTTCTGTTTTAGGAATGTGGTCATTTGTTCCAATTTGGAATTCATTTGGGGGCTTCCCCTGCCTCAGCTCAAAATTCCTGTAGATCTTTCCTAAATAGGATTGAATGAGTTTCCTTCTTGTTTTTAATACTGTATTTCTATCCCTTAATGTTCTACTCAAGAATGCTCTGGGTTTTTAAGTGTAGGCAGAAATTGCAGAGCTGAAGGTAAAGTTTAATAAAGTTGCCTTTGCCTATTGTTAACCTTTTAGTTATCTAATTTATGACTGGATGTACTGTCAAGCTGAACACCTCATAATGGCCAAGCCATTAGTTCCGGTTATTGTTCTGTGTCTTGTTACAGCACAGCAACATTTAGTAACTTGGAAATGATCAGTGTTCAAAACAGCAGTGTAATTAACTCCAGTAGAGCACTAGGAATGGCACTAGAGACCTAGCTGCTATTAAAAGGCTATGAAAAGTTGCTGAAAATAAAGCTTGATTAAAACTAAAACATTGTTTTAGTTGTGTGGGGTGTGCAAACGAAGGAATGGAATTTGAGGCTGTGTAAGATGGCTTTGGAGCCAAGGAGAAAAGTGACTGAGGAAGGCTTAAAAGAGTCAGCCATGTGAAGGAGTGCAGAATTCCAGATGTTGGTGCAGGGAGGTCCAGTAGAGGGTTTTTTGTAGTTGATTTGCAATAATACTGGATTTCTGTTGGCTATCAAGTTTGTTTCTGAAGAGGAGGGAATAAGTCCCTTTTAGGGCTACTTTCAAGTGTTGTACAGAAATATTTTTTAAAAAAGGCTGCAATTACTGAATACTGTAATACTTCTTTTGCTGAGTAGTCAAATCTGGTAAAGTCTGTGAAGAATATATTCTCTTAACCAGACCGGTTGAAGTTTGGGATTCGTGTTGGTGGTTAACAGTGTAGTGACTACTGGTGAAATTTCTGCTGACATAAACTTCTCATTTAAATAAAATACTAATAACTTTGAAGAAAGTTAAAAAAATAGTCTCCTCTGCTCTGAAGTTGTTGATGATTAAGGATTTTGTAATGCTAGGAGTAATTGCTTTAATTAGCTATTAAACAGGTTTCAGGGTCAATGTGACAACAAGTTTCTCTCTTTTATTTGATTTAGTAGGAGCAGGTAATGATTATTATTTTTTATTATCTTTACTCTCTTCTTTAGAATTATTTACTTAGCACATGGAAGGCAACAGATATTTGCTATTATAAAATCAATTTCACGCCTGACTAAACTATCTCTTCCACCTCTGTCATTACTCTTGGTGCTCGGGGTGTTATCTTAGGCTTATTTGTGTTTATACAACTGGATTGCAGTGGGCCTTTGCAATAATTATTTGGGGATTTTGGACCCTGAAGCAACAAACAAAAAAATGTTCAAAATAACAGATGTGCAAGTATGCTTGCACATGATTGTCGTATTCCTTCCCTATAGAAAAATGACTACTTAATTTTGGATAGAGTATAAAGCACATAGATGCTAAATAATTTCAGCTACACATTTTCCTTTAAACAGAGGAAAAAACAGCTCAGAAGAGAAAGGAAAAATATTTTTATAGAAACTCCTGTTTAGTCAAGTGAGACTTGTAAGTAAACATCTGCAAAGCAAGATTCAACAACTAAAATGTTGACATTTAGTGGTTACCATGTTCCATACATCTGTAATCTGTATCTTCTGTGTTAATACTTTTTTATTTTGAGCCGGTTAGTCCAGTAATTGAATAGATTACAGAGCAGCTTTTGAATTCAAAGTAACTTCTCAAAGAGTATGTACAAAGTTAGCTGCCAGAAAGAAACAATGTTTTCTTATAATTTTTTGGGGCGTGTCCAACATCTTTAAGTCATGGTATATGAAGGAAAAAAAGAGATATTGCAAAGGCAAAGAACACATACTTGATTCCCACAATGACAAGCTGTGTTTGTATGTAATTTTGGTGTTGATAGGCTGAATTGGTTTTGTTTAAAGTAACTCCAGCGGTGTTCAAGTTTATATCCTGAATGACATGGATTTGAAGAGCTGCACTCTTCAAATGTTAGGTCACCTTCTGTAGCACATTAGAAAACTAGGTTTTTCTTTCCAACAAGGTAGTGTTCATGTTTTGGAATCTGGGAATTGTTTTCTTTGTTTTCTCAATGGCCTGAGTACCTCAGAAATGAACTACCTGTCTGTTGGTTTTTTAATAATTTCTTGAGGGGCAAAGAAAGAGAGTGGCTTGTGTGAGTAGAGTTGCCCTGGACCTGGATTCTAGTTACCATTAATGTGTAGGTTGTCTCTGGTGAATTAGAAAGGTAATGCAAAGAGATCACTGTATCTTTCATAGCTGTTAAAGAGGAGGTTCTCCTGCTCTGTTATATTTTTCTTCCTAGTTTAAGTGTCCTTGATAATATTTTTTGTCTTACATTTTTTCTCATGTGAAATACTCAGTACTGCCAGTATTTTCCTGTTGATTAAAAAAGCAGTTGTGCAATCTGAGCACCAATGGGTGTACCTGTAATGCATAGGTATGTAGGAGACAATATCCTACGTCCTAGAAAATATATATATGAAGATATATTTCAGCTCTAAAGTCTGCCAGACACTCACCCTGGCCTCTGCAGTGGCAGATGGGCATTGGGCAAGGTGTATCCTGTGGCAGTGTGGAGGGTGCTAAGGCAGTACTCTTGAGATTTCTCATCTGTCCTTGCACTGAGGAAAAAGGAGAGGGGAACAGGGATGGGGTTACAGTGGACACGTACCCCACAGTCGTATTCCTACTCATTATAAGAATATAGGAATATAGGAATATATCACAAGTTATAATCACAAGCCAGCGCCTTTTCTCTGAGATCTCTCATTTCTTATACCTTTCAGCGCTTTCACAGGAACCAAGATGCCTTGTTTTATCTTTTTTCACGGCTGTGTTTTTCTTGTGTGCTGTGTGCATCAGCAAAGCTGTTAAAATGGAGCTGAGAAAAATGCTGCTTCTTGCAAGCTATTGAAATCAAGTTATAATAAGGAGATGTTACTTTTGAGCCTTACACTGAGCATTTTAGAACATTAGAAATGTGAAAAATTGAAAAATGACGTTTGAATTGCCTGAATTGAGTTGGTTGTTACAACTGAGAAACCAATAGCTCTTTTAAAATATTGTTTCATATCTACTGTTCTATCTTGATCAAAGTCTTAAAGTAACTCAGCTATAAATAAAAGAACATAAATTTTGATTTTGAGTCTGCTGTGAGGTTTCTAACTGTCCTTATGTAGAAGGCATTTCTAAATGACTTAAAGATGTTAAAAGGAGTCTTTTTGAGGACTAGTAATTTAAAAAACACTCTAACCTGCATTGTAAAGAAATGAGTCTATGTGAGACGATACTCCTTTCAGCACCACATATATGCTTTGGAGGCTTCTCATAGGAGCAAGGTACTGTTTCAGGAAATAAAACTGATTATTTCTTTTTGGGATTGGTTTCATTTGGTTTTCTTACCCACTTGGGAAAGAAGGTGTCCGGGTTGGCTTTTTAAAAAACTTGTTTGTTTGTTTGTCTTGTTTTGGGATTTTTGTTGTTGTTTTTCTTTTGTTTGGTTGGTTGGTTTATCTTTTTCTTTTTTGGGGGAAGTTGTGTTTGGGTTTGTGGTTTNTATGGTGGCCTCTCTCCCACATGGTTGATGGATATAGCACTTGTTACTAAGCTCCTCTGTGTTTGAGGAGATTTGGGTGGGTTGTGTCAGTATAGCAGTAAATAGAGCACATGACAGTGCTCTTCATGGAGAGAAGAGCGCTTCGTGGTTGGACACACTTCTCCAGCACAGCCAGAAGTGATTCTGTTCTGAAGCAGTGGATGTTTGGGGGCTGCTGTTTCCCTTTGAGAGACTTTATACATTTATTTATACACACTCAAGTTGGGAGGAAGCAGCCGTGGGAATAGATTTAAATTGCCTCATTTCCTACCAAATTACTTCACTTTCTGAATTAAGCATTAAATTGAAGAAATCTAAAATTAAGTAGAGTAACTTGGTATTGAGATTTGGGGGGGGAGGACACACTAAAGAGAAAAAAAAAAGAATTTATGAACTCCAAATAGATGGTCATTCTAGTGACTGTTATTTGGCTTTCTATTTCCCAAACTGAACCTGTTGCTTTCATCATTGTGGGAAGCAACCAAAGAGAGACAGCCATGTAGAGCTTAGACATAGCAGGAACTAAGTGTTAAGAGTCACCTTCTATAAACTTTGGAGTTCCTGGATGTGCCTAAAGGCTTCTGGATTTTGTTACTATTTAATTTTTGGGTTTGGGGTGTCATGTTTGCATTTGGTTCTAGAGCTCAGTCTTTGTGCAACAGGCTGTACTTGACTGGTCAGTTTAGATTTCATGGTTGAAAAGACTGAGTGAGACCATGTGGTCTGAAGCTTCTGGGGTGGAGACACAACTGTGAAGTTTAATTGATCACTCTTACTAACCTTGCACTGTGATGATTACTGTGGTGAAGGTTTGCTTTGTCTCAGTGCTTAATACAAAATCTGGATTTGGTATCTGGTTTTGGCTTCATGTGACAGATGGTGATGCTTCAATACTGTTCTGTATGTTATTTCTGCAATAAATTGGGTCTGGAGAGTACTTTTTTAGTTAAAATTGTGATTGTGAGGACAAATGATACTCCCTTTTGTTCAAGAGCTCTTCTCTAGGAAGTCTTGATGTGTGTTCAGCATGTTTTCTTAGGAGTCCTGCTGTTTGTATGGCTTCCCCTTTCTGTTGTTGCAGATTCACTTTTTTAGCAGTGTGTGGCAGAGGGAGAAATCCCGGTTTCCACTCTGGTTAAAATTATTTTAATAGGGAGAAGTAATTAAGTTTCTGGGTGTTATTCAGTGATTCGTTAGTTGACAGTGAAATAGCCTATTGATTTTTTTTTTTTTTTTGGTTTGTTTTAAAGACAATGACTTGAATTGTAAGATGTAATTTCACCCTATCTGAGTAATAGCATTTGCCGCCTGTATTTCCACACCAGCTGTTCAGGAGTAGGACTGAAATAGCAAGGCAGCTCTACTGTCAGCTCTTCATTATCTGGGGCAAAGTCTGGAACACAACAAAAGAGACTGGAAAAATCCAGATAATTTGCTTATATAAGATGCCATAGAAACGCTGCCAAGAGAAATGTCTGCTTAAGCTTGTAGTTTTTGAGCTGTGGTTGAGTACCACTCAGGGTTGCTTCTGAAGAGCAAGACAGCTGTCTCCATTGTACACTTTAATATCCTGGATTAGTGAATATATAGCTCCCTTTTACTTGTGCCACTGCAGGACTAGTACTTAGGTAAGAGATGGCTTGGTGCTGGAGACCAGTGGTATCCAAAGTGGGATGGGTGCACAATCCACTGGGTGCAGGAAAAAAACCATATATATACCACTAGTAAAGAACAGAAAATAACAGGTAATTTCCTATCCAGTTCCTCCTGCATGGACTCCTTCAGTTGTCTTTGGTGTTCTACCTTTTGGTGGAACTTGAGGCCTAAATATGAAGGTGACTAGAACAATACTAGTTACCTGTTTGCTTTGTTTATTGACACATTAAATTTAACAGAAGTGTTCTCTTTCTGTCATCCTTTTCTCAGAGATTCGACTAGTTCATCTGTTGACTGAAGTTTGGAGCCACGTGTCTGTTGACCTTGTGTGCCAAGATGGCATTGTCAAAATACTTATTTAACGGAATACAGTTATTAATACATTAATAATGATACATTTTAAAGTGTGTAAGATTACCTAGGCTGGGGCTTTTACATGTTTTTTGGTGTCAAGCCCTTTATCATGTGTCAATTATTAACGAAGTTTGTTAGTAATGATATATTACCTGTAATAGGCAAAAAAAACACCCCAACCGGAATTCAGAATGTCCTCAACTGTTTTAATGCTTGATTTGAACTTTTTTCAAGTATGTTTTGTATCTTTTTGTATTTGGTAAGAGCTTTTTGTTTGCGAGCATTCTTTTGTGTTACTCCCTCTTTACTGTGGCTATTTATTCCTGCCTTTTTGTTATCCCCAAAAGTTAAGGCATATATAACTTCTATCATGCTGATTTTCTTTTGTGTAGTTCAATATTCTGTCTTCAGCAGGGACTAAGTACCTGACAATGTTTCTGTAAAAGTTTCAAAAGACTGTTGCTTGTGTGTATTATTAGATAAAAGGAGAGAAGAACTAAGCACATGATGAGTTACCTTTTAAGACTGCATTCCAAAGAGAATCAGGTCACTAAAAACTGATGTCAGGCAAAACTGGGTTTTTTTTATTTTTTTTTTTCTAAAAAGAGTTTCAGCATAGATGTTCTTTGTAAAATGATACCCCTTTTCCTTTCACTCTTCCTTTTTTTGTTCCTGACTTCTCACACAATTACTGTGCTGTCTTTGCTATTGTTAGGAACAAGTGAAATCTGGTAGGTCTGTGGGTAGAACTAAAATTGGTTTTATTTTTTAAGGAGGTGGTGATGTAAGCTTCAGGTTATCTCCAAGCACAAATCAGAATTAAGTGGGTTTTATGACCTCAATAAAATCTTCACATACAAATATGATTCCCAAATGAATACATTAATTGGTGTTGCAAGAGTCCTGGAAGTCTTGAGCGTTTATTCACATGGGTTAAGTTGATTTGACTGGTGATAGAGATTATGTAGTCAAAAACCGAATTTATTTGTTATCCATAATCCCAGTTTTTAGACCATACAAGTAAATTCCACGTGCAGATCCTTGCCATCTTATATATTACACATTCTTGTTTAAAGCAGGTTATAACCAAATGGTTACAGAGTACAAACAATGTGTGGGTAGTGTACATTGACTAAAGCTTAATACAGAAATAATTGTGAGAATTTTACTAAAATTAGTAACTGTTGCTTGCACTGCATGAAGCTCAGTTGTGTATTTTTCATCAAGAGTTCCTTATTCTAATAAACAGACTGCCTTTCCCTCATTGTTTCCATGGGGTTTTTTGTGAACAGCATGATGTATATGAATAACAAAGTATCTTTAACACTTGAGTATGTTTAACACAGTTAATTTTTAAAGGTGGTCATGTGTGTCAGCACAATTTTCAAACAAATTACATTAATTTAATTTGTGAAGTTCTTGGTGTGAAACTGATGTTGGAAGACAGCATTTTCTAAGCTGTTACCTAAATCACAATAACAGAACACACTCATTATATTGGGCTGTTTTTCAAAGGCCTCCTAAAATTCCTGTGTCAGCTCTGGCTTGGTGGGCACGGGATTGTTCTTTGTCCATTCTTGAGCACTCCCCTTGGGTCAGCCTGCACATACTCTGAGTATAGGCACATCAGTGTGCACGCATCCACACACACACCTGCCCCTGCTTGGAATGTGAACAGCCCCAACACCCCACGGGTGCCAGCCAGCTGGCAAGCTCCTGGGGCTCTCTTCCTACCTTTTCCCCTCAGAGACTTGGCACGGGCCTAAAACACAGAGGATGAGCTCTTGTGTTATGCCCTGTTGAATGCTGTGCCCTGGCCTATGGCCATCAGTGCTTCCATAAGTTCTCTGATACTCCTTGGGGACCAGACTCTTAAAGCTGAAGCTTCTCCAACCAGTTCCTAGCCCCCTTTCCATTGTACCTGGAGCACTTTTTGCATCTTAACATTAGCATTGATGCTGGTCCCAGCCTTGGAGAAATAATTAATTCATACCTTGCTATGGGGATGCGAGTAACTGGGAAGAGGAAAAGAACATCTTGACACCATAGATGTCCTGTTAGAAAGTGCTGTGGCCCTTATGGGCTGGAAATGTAAGCTTCAACATTTGATAAATTCCATCATTCCCAGGAGCTGTCATATGTCATGATTCTTTCTTAGAAACTAGAAACGGCAGCCATTGCAGAGGAAAGGTTAAGTTTCTTCCCTCTGAAGTCAAATCAAAGGGCAAGATAATGCCTCTGCTAAATGGGGGAATGGTGGATGCAACAGCATCTCTGTCTGGGGCCTGCTGCCTCACTGGCAGCAGCTGAAAGAATGGCTGGGTGTGATGTACCTGATTCTCCCTTGGGACTTCAGTGCTTTGCAAAGTCTCTCATTCTTCAGCCTGCCTTCAGACTATGTGAAGGCTCTTAATGTATTCAAGCTCTCTTGGGATAGATTTTCTTGGACTGTTTTTCTAAGTGAAAAAAATAAAGTTTCTAGGACTGGTTACAGGTGCCACCATCTAGCTAGAGATGATTATGTGCTGTCAGAACCCATCCTAAGGTGTTATGAGGCCTTGTCTGACTAGCAGTCCTGAGGGCTAAAAAAACCTGCTAAAAGATCTAGCAGCTAAAAAAACAAAAGGTTTGCCTAACATGCTATGTTTGCAAGGTAATATGCAAATCAGTAAGACCATTGAAAGCTGTCTTTTGGTTAGTTGTGTAGATTTGTATGTCTGCATATATCGTAAGGTGGGTACACAGCATGCACCTGCTAATGAAATACTGGAGTGTGCGCAGCCTGTGAACAGTAAAATGATTATATAGATACACTGACAATGACCTGGATACGTTAAGAAGTCTCTATTGCATAGCTTTGAGGAGACCCAATACTACTTAAAATATTTTTATCTGTCCCAGGAATTTGTTTACTTAACATGTTAAAGAAAATATTGGTTGTTGGCAGTGTTGCAATATTAAAGGTAATTACTTTCTATGTATTTTTCTGGGGATTCATCTCTGAAAGTATTCTGAAGGTAAAAGTAACTGGAGTTTCTCAGCTATCACCATAGAACTCAACAGTCAGTCTACAGATCTTGGGATGCTGAACAGTCTATCCTCTCCAACAGCTTTGGTGCATGGCTTAATATTTTAGCGTATTTTCAATACATGTTTCTCCATAGCAATGAGAACTGTTCAAAGATTTTGTTCTTTCTTCTGCTCCGAAGTGAGACACAGGGAGTCCCAGATGCTCTTCAAATTCTGTTCCTCTAGTTGTTTTGTATTGGAGAAAAAGTATTAAATTAACCTCTTTAAAAAAATGGAAATAACTGTGCATTCTGTTACAGATATTGTTCCACTCTGCAGGCAGATTTTGGTTCATGTTCTTGAAAGAATTGTTTTGATTCAGAAGCTGTTCCTGATGAAAAGCTTTATTTAAAATAGCAATATCTGTACTTCCGCAAAAGATAATTCTGAACTCTTTTCAGTTTTTCTCTCATCTTGTAAAACATATATTATGTTAACTTTTCACTGTTCAAACTTTGGTTAACCTATTATGGCATATTGCAAAGCAACCATTTTGTCTTTGTTTTAGTAACATTCCCCCTCCTGCCCCAAGGGAAACTTCAGATATGCTGTTTCTGTGGAACAAATTCCCTTTCTATTTGATGGAAAATAAGAATAATATAAATGGCTGTTTTGTTTTAGTTTTTTTTTTCCCCTTTTGAGAAGCCTTAATAAGGGTCATGTTTTTATTGTTCTTGCACAAAAATATATGAAAGTGTTACCACTGTTGACAGCTTATCAGCATACAGTGATAAATGAAATTCAGAGCTGGGGAAAAAGGCTGTATGAAGATTAAGTGCAAACAAAAAAAATTTATTCATGTCACTGGGGATATATAATACTCTCATATCTTGCTTCTCCCTGCTACTCTCTTTTCTTTGCCTCTAGCCACCTTTACTATATTGGACTTTCATTTAACTGCCGTACTTTGTTAATGTAGAATGTATGAAGGTTTTAAAGTATTGCTTCCTGGGATATGTCTAGGCTGCATATGTTAGAGAAAAAGGTGCAGACTTGGGATGCTGTACATATATTACTACTTAGATTCTTTCCTACCTACTCCAAAAGTTAAGGCCAAGAAAATGTAATTAAAGCATTGCTTTGCATGTAAAGAGCTGAGATTAGTTCCTTTGATGCCTTCTGAAGTTGATAACACAGCTTGGTTATGTAACAGAAACTTCTTATGAAGATTTATTTGTAATCTACAGATTTTCATGAAAATCTGGGATGATATAAATAATCACCAGTAGGTCTGTCTTCTGAATTAGTTATATATGAAAGCCAAGTTTTCTTTGTATCTTTGCTGGGCATAAGCTTTTTTTAATCTTATGAATATAGCTTTGATGATGAGGAAAAAATTACAGGATCTTGCACTGTCAAAGTGTCTGAAAATGACCATTACCCCAATGCTTTTTAGTTGAAATATGCCAGTAAAATATACAAATGGTTGCACTGACTTAAACTAAAGTCTTCTGTTGGCAATAGGATAGTGACTTTCATTGTCACTGGACAAAGACCCCAAAATACTCTCCTAGCCTATGGTGGGTTTCATTTTTTATTGCTTGAAGAAGTTCTAGTCCAAAAACCACATCCTATTGTCTTTTAAACACAGGAAACTTCTCATGTCTGTTGCAAGTACTTGAGCAAGAATAACAACTAGTGAGGAATGCCCTCTGTGAACTTGGCACATACTAACTTCATTTAATATCCTCAGTTATTAAATTGGAAGGTGCACTGAACAGTTGTTCTGTCTCCATTTTCATGTTATTCATTATCTTGTAAATTACCATCGTATCTCAGTTACCTCATCTTCTGAACTGAGGAGTCCAGGTGTCTTAATGGTTCCCCAGATTAGTATATTCCATGTGTTTCAAGGTGCTTGCTGTCCTGCTCAGTAGCTTTCCCATTTACATCCTTTCTGTGCTAAGAGGAATTGGAAGTGCCCAAACTATTACAGATGCAGTTGTTCCATGAATTTATACCAGGCCATGATGTTCTCTCCTCCTGCTGCTGAATAATTCATTTGTTTATGGATAACAGAGTAGAGTGGATCTGGAGAGATTCCTACAAAATACTTCTAGGCAGTGTGTTTCCAGGAGGAGTGCCACCCATTTCTTTTTCTTTGGTTTTCTGGCCTTCATAAAGTTATGTATCCAATCAATGACATCACTCTTACCCTGTCGCTGCTTTGTGTCTTTAAGAGCTTTTTGTGAAGCACACTGATAGTGCTCAATGGGATTTCTCATTTGCTTTTCTTGCATGCAGAATCTTCTTCTAAGGTTTGTCAGTCATGATACCAGTTTACAAAAGTTTTAAGTCTTTTGCAAGATTTGTTTGTGTAGTCATTAACAATGTATTTCAGAATAGTTCCTCTGACTTTCTCTGGAGCCATTTACAAAGCTTACTGTTTTGTACTTATCCAGGTCTTATCAAAGGTTGGTGTCCATTAGTCATGGTACAAAGGTTGGTTAGTCCATTAGTTTTCTGGTGTGATGGAACTTCTAGTTGAAAAGAGGAATTATTATTCTTGTGTCTTTTCCAGATTGTTCCTTAAATATTTTTTGGCATGATTTATTGTCTTTCATTTGTTGGCCTGTCAGAGTTATAATTTTGTAATTTCAATAGGCCCAATAATTTTTTTTTCTTCTAACAGCCTGTTATTATTTTGCTCAGCCATATGGTTTTTACTTGTATTTTCTCAAATACTTTGAGAGATAGTGTACATAATTTTACCTTTTACTCCAGTGCTGTTAAATAGTGTTGAGATTACCAACAAAGCTTTTCCTTCCTATAATATTTTGCAAAAGTTTTGTGATATTTTCATGCTGCTTTCTTTTTTAAAATTAAGCACAATGCTAGCAAACCCTTCAGATTTTTTTATGCCTGCAGGAGTGCTGAATCTAAGTACACAGTGCCAGAGTAGCCCTTTGGCAGTTTTAGGAACTTGGTGTGCTAATCCAAACCATATCAAGATTTGCTTTTCCTTACACTCTTTCAAATTTGAACTCTATCATAATTGTTTGTTTGGATCCTGTGCCCCATTCAAGCACTCACCTCTGTGAGGTTTTCATGTTTTCCATTGTTTTCCAACATTGATGCTGTTTCTTAGCCTCTCAGCTTCTGATTCCTACAGCGTGTCACTGCCATTGTCTGCCTCTAGACCACCCTGTGAGCTGTAGTCTGGTTCTTGCCTAGAAACAGATTTTCAGCCTAGTATTTCATAGGCTTCTGAAGCCCTCTTCTATCCCATCTGTTGGTGTGGTTAAGTTATTTGACTTGGCTAGGGTGAGGTTATTCCAGTCCTCATGAATTGATGGATTTGATGGCCCATTGTTTCTAAGGGGAGTTTAGAAGACAAACTCACTTGCAGATGCTCACTTTTGCATGTCCTCAGCAGGGGTTAATCTTGCTCCTGTGCTCTGTTACCTTTCTCCTTTCAAGGCTTCCACCCTGGATCTGCTGTTGGCTACACAATGCCTTTGTCTTTTTTTCAGCTTCTTTCACAACTGAGTATATACTTTGTCCGAGAAATGTGCATATGGGTGTTCTGCTGGTGGAGAGGATCCAGTCATGGATCCCCTCGATCCCACTATTACTCTTTGGCTTGTACAAGGCTCTTCTGGAGCATTCAGTTCGGCTGGAAAAGTTTGGTCATCTCCCTGGATTTCCCATTTGCTGTGGTTTACGGGTTCTCACCTTTTCTCCCTGGCAACCGTTTCAAGATTTGTTCTCCAGTACTCTCCTCCACCAAAATGGCAGGTCTAAGCCTCATCTTTACATTTTTGTATTTATTTCTTCATTTAATAAGGTGTATGTGTTTTCAAAAGCTATGCAGCTCCTCATGTGGGTACCTTCACATCAGTGTAAAAGG
This sequence comes from Vireo altiloquus, assembly GCA_013396875.1. Classification (NCBI taxonomy): domain Eukaryota; kingdom Metazoa; phylum Chordata; class Aves; order Passeriformes; family Vireonidae; genus Vireo; species Vireo altiloquus. The sequence continues at coordinate 2,100,468 of VZRF01014699.1, forward strand.
TTAGAGCAATGGTCTTTGCTATCAAAACTATGTTTTACTCTGCTGTAATGACATTTGTGGAGATTGTAACCCTAGAGATTATTTCCAAAATGATTCTGCTAATAGCACATAAACAGTGAAGTGACAAGTCTTCAGTGAAATTCTGAAGGTCACTGAAGAAAAAGGATCATTAATAGCATAATTGCTATAACTCAATTGCCTTTGGGTTTATGTCCTTCACCTTTTAAAGATATCTTCTTTCTCTTCCCCTTGAGATCCTTTTCTAGCATCCCTGTTTGATATCACTTGGAGTGGCTTATCAGAAGCTAGCTATATGACACCACCACTCCACCTCAAAATTTTGCAGGTTAAGAAAGATCATTTAGTTCACCCACTGTCCTCAAGCAGGGCTGTCTAGAGCAGATTGTCCTGTAAGGTTTTGAATATATACAGTGTATATATATTATATATGGTGTATATATATCAAATACGCATAAACACGATATATACTCAAACACACACATGCGGAGTGTTTTTATTTTATTAATGAGGTGATGGAGAATAGATTGGTTAAAGGTTCTTTGCCTTCACCTATAAGCATTATGTAGATGTCTCTTTTATACTCAGCTTCTAGTTTTTGTAGAATTTGCAGGAGCTTAATTATTTTTGAATATCCAAACTCTTTATCAAATTTAGTTGAAATTGGCCAGCAAATTTAAATGTGACAAGTGAACAGATGAGGGACTACCTAAGCCTCATTTCCTTGGAGACTTAGACAGTCCAGGTTAAAAATGTCTCTATTTTTGGGTTCTTTTTGCATTACCAAAGTAATGTAGCATGAAGCTGCTCAACTGTGCTGGGAAGTTAAGGGCTGGAATCTGCTGTTCAATGTGTATTGTGAGTGGTGCCATTCCTTGCCAGTGATGAAAGCAGTGTATGTAAAGTCTGTCCTGGAAATTGTTAAAATATATCTTTCTTAAATGATGATAATAATAATATTAAAAGACAGTATATTTTCTAAAACTCATTGCTGAAGCGGCAATTCTTTTCTACTGTCAAAAAAGCCTTTGTTTTTAAATGAACGTGTTGGGTTTCTTTGTCACTTGTGAACCTTATTTTTCTGTTTTATCCTTGTAAGAGCTCACTGAAGTCAGTGAATGTGTTTGCTATCAGATTCAATTTCCTGAGACTCCATCTGTTACATCTCAGAGGAGAACAGAAGAGGTAGAAGTAACTTCCTAGCAAGTACATCAACGTCAGCTCAATAGAACAGCAACTCCACAAGGGTTTGTGTCTTATGCAGTAAATGAAGTTGTTAGGTACAGCAAAAAGATTAATGTTGTGACTACTAATCATCTTGTTCTTGGCTTCTCTTAACTCTTAATTAAAAAAAGTCACAAACCTTCCTGTAATAAGGGAGCTTCAAAGAAAACTTTGTAAATACAGAGACTTCATGAAGCATCTGAGTATATTTCAGCAGAAATTGGCACTCTGTAGAATGTTACAAGTAACAGTTGTGGCAGACTGTGTCATGAAAGGAAAACTTTCCCAGAGGTTGAGAAATGTTTTTGTATGTACAGCAAAAAGTAGCATAGTCTGCATGTAAAGTGTCATTCTTATGACCAACAGCTTAGACTCTGATGATTCTTTCTTCATGAATGGTTTAAGCTTTGGATCCTGAGCTGTGCTTGGGTAGGGAAGGATGTTTCCCTCATCTAAGCAGTACAAGGCAATCTGCGATTAAAAATTCCTAATTTCAGAAGTTAAAATGTATTTACTATTGGACTCGTAGCCTGACAATGAAATACTGTCTTGCCATGTTATGGAGAGGTAGAGGTCTGTTCCAGTACTGCACCTTTTAAATTCTCCTCTCTCCCTTTTTCTTTCTCTTCTTCCCCTCACACCCTGCTGTCCATGCCAGATGAGTGCAAGTGAGATAAGGTATTAAACTGGTAATTTAAAATGTATGTAATGACAGGAATGCAGCATGGATGGAATTAGGTGATTTGCTTGTTTCTGCTTAATATTTTAAACTACTGATAGCCAATTAAAAATGCTATTCAACAATTAATGGGAAAAACAAATGAGAATGTGGTAATTGCATGGTGGCTTAACTGTGCCTTGAATTAAGTTTAAAAAGGTATTTCAGGTACCAGAAAGAATGTAGGTATCAAACAGTGGAATAGGTAAGCCTGCATTAAGCTTTCACACCCAGATGTCTCACCTATATCAAAGCTAAGACTTCTAGAAATCTACCTTTAGCATCTACTTGTTCTTCATTGTGCAGATGGTTTGGATATATCCATCTGGGAAGAAACACTGCTCTTAGTGAATGAAAAATGAGGATTGAATAGAACAAATTCACACTTGAATTCCATGAGTTTTACTCAGAAGGACATTTCATCCTGGTTTCCAGACATGGAGAGTAGAGGTCAAAGGCTTGCTCTCTGTTTGTCAGCTGACTTGTCAAATGCATCTTCCTTTCCCTAAAATAATTTCTGAAGCTATTGACCAATTGGAAAGAAAAATAAGGTTCCCAAAGGTGCTAGATTTCCTATTCTGTGACTGCTGAAGCTAGGAAATGAAAAACAGTACCTTCTCCCTGTTGAGAAGGGAACCTCTGCCTATCTCTAACCTCTCCCCTTGTCTGTTTTGGTCCATGTAGTGTCAGCCAGCTGGCTGCTCATCATACACCTGCTAGATCCTGTATAGGGTGTGTAGGTGTCAGACTACAGTGTCCAGTGGGGATGCCATAGGGTGTGTGACAAGTGGGCTACATTCTGCTTTTTCCTGTAATATGCAACAGTGTAGTTGTTTCAGGTAAGATTTTATTTTTAAGAGGACTGATTGTGTATCTAAGGCACAGGACACTGAATAGATAGATGCCTTTTATTTATTTACATATATATATATAAAATAGTGTTTCATTATTAATACAGATTATATTAGCTGTTCTGTGACGTAAACAGTAAAGTGTATTGGGGTGAAGCAAGTGCTTTCTGTGGAGGATTATTCATAGGAAAAACACTATACTAAAGGTAATTGATTAGCTCTTCATAATTGTACATTCTCAAGTATGATGCATTTTGACTGTTAGTGCACTGAAGATGGATTCTGTTACTATACCCCCAAATGTCTTTTTTTTTCCTTTTTTTTTTTAACTAAAGCATTATTCCACATCATGTTTCCGTAGATAGCAAACTCTCCAAAGGTGATACTCTGTGTCATGTTTTGTAGGGGGTTTTTTTTGTTGGTTTTTTTTTTTTTTTCCTGTTAAATTGTGAAGGTTTTTCAGAGGTTCTGCAGTCTGCTTTTTCTTGTTTGTCTTTCTGAGACAATATTGTTCTGTTCCAGATTTTGTCAATAAAATAGGTTCACAGTTTCTCATATAGTAGGGCAGAGTTGTATTTAACCACATCAGAAAGTATCAATTTGGTTATCAATAGATGCAAAATTAAGAGGGTAAAGTAAATATCAGGGTATTGAATATCAACTCTCATCCTTTAGATCCCTTACTGGTGTAATTTTCTTGCCCTTGTTTGCTTAGGGGACAGAATAGCAATGGGCTTTTCAGAAGTTGTCAACGATTATTAAAATAATTGAAGTCGTCAGCTTACTCCAGTAGTGAGTTATTCACAGACTAAGTTCTGCTTTATCATTGTGAAGGATTTTTGTACATTATTGCTGAAAAAGAATTGTTTAAGATTCTAGAATTATCTGCTATCCCCTTTTAAACTGCATGATAGAATCTGTGAAGATATTCTGTATATTTTTGCAATCATGATATTACTGTTAGTCTTTGTGCATTTTTTTGTCAAAGCAATTGGATTATCTATGGGGTTTGAAGTACTTTTGTAATATTTTGTAATATTTTTTCTTTTCTCATAGGGCATGTATGTAACGGTAAGATACATTCAGTGGATATCTTTAACTCATTTAACAAAGTTTGACTTAAACCTTAATAAAAATTTGTCTTCAGATTAAGTCTCATATGTCATGTATAATACGCTTCAATTTGCACTTAGCAATTACAGCTCTGGCTGGAAAGGGAAGGTTGATTTGATTAATCACACTTAAAGACTGTTACAGTGAATGAAAATGTAAATTGTTTGACTTGATTTCTGACATAATTGCTTCATTTGGATTTGGCATCACCTTCCACCAGTTGTTGAGGAAGGGGGACTAATTTCATGTTAAAGAATTGTGAAAGTGATTAACCAATGCTGAAGCTGATAACATTTAATGAAAGCTTTATAGGAAGATCAGTGAAAAGAGGAGAAAAAAAATCACTTTTTACCACTATTATAGTGCATTATTTTTTAAATCTTAACCTCTGAACTACTACTGTAATTGCAATAAGCTTATCACTACTATTGTGTACATAATAGAAATAAAAGAAATTATGCTGGGAGGAAGGAAGGGGGAAGGGGAAATCCTTTTAACATTTTAACATTTTAGAACAGCTGGTTTTTGTAGGTCTGTAGCAATTTCTTCTTAATAGCTCCTGAATAAAATTAGAGTTATCCAACTGTGGGATTTGTGGGAAAGAGTCCCAGTCTGAAATCTCTCTTCCCTTTAGAGCTGTTTGGCAACATTTGTCTCCTCAGCTTCTGTCTGACTTCTTTCCTTGGTGCTTGAATAAGTTCCTTGATGCTCACAGCTGTATACTTAACCTCTTGCTTGGCAAGTGAGAGTGCCCTTTTCTGATACTAACCAAGTAATACTTTTAATTGTGTTGAAATATTGTCTTCTAATTTCATTTTGGCTTTAAAATAAAGCAGCCTTGTGTTTTGGAATTAGAGAAATAATTGCAATCCCAATGTCTGTAAACTTCTTGGAAGTTTTAATTTTGGAGACTTTTCTGTATCCTTGCTTTAAAAAAAAGAGAATGAGCCTTCTTATGTTTAGATGTCAGCTCATTTTGCTGTTTAATCCCAAGTTCTCCTCATTGCTGCGTATATTCCTATGACTGGGGAGCACAGGTCTTGCAGGTGTGCACTGCAGGCAGGCAGCTTGGGAATGAACCCTTTGATCATGACCTACCAGTAAAAACCTATTTGGCAGAGTTCTGGCTTCTCAGACACCCAAAATCCACACTGCAAGTACTTTTGAGTACTCTGTCTCCCTGCTTAGGCTTCCTTCTTAGTAATAAAACCCTTAACTCTGTTAATTCTGTTCTGATGCACTTCTGGTTGCTTATGCTCTTCTCTGCATCTAACAACTGCCTCCACTTTTTAAAGTGAGAGGTTGTGACTTTTTAGTTTGAGCCTTAATATGAATTTTCTGAACTGTATTGCATTTTTGTAGGTCTCCTGTGTGTTGTGAACAACATCTGTTATCTTTTCTCCGTTTTCCAGCTCTTCTTATTTCAACAGTAATTTTCACGTGTAGGCGACATCAGTGCCAGAGTCATTCTCTTGTAATAACTTCTGGAACAGCTGCATAGTCAGCTGGTAGTTTCAGAATGGAATATGAAAACAGCACAAGACCTGCTTTTAAGGCCAGTGCCCTGTGGCCTGAGGGTCATCTGAATTTCTATTGCTTTGTGGGAGAAATTCCTGTTGCTGTTCTATTTCTGACTTTTTAGAGCAAGGATTGAATCCTGGGTGGGTGTTTGTTCTTTCTTCTTCCTCTCATGAAACCACCTTTTGTTTCCAAATCTTAAAATTCTTCTGCCCAGAAAAAGGAAACTTCAGATTTTGTTGCTCTTTCTTGACCACCCATGGCCTCTGCCAGGATATGAGCTGTCAGCTTTGGATCACAAATAAAAAATAGCAGGTAGGACTGCTATTTTTTTGGCTTGGGCATGGATGTGTTAATATGCAGTGTGCACTGGCATTTGTGGCATAATCCTTGCAGGTGTTCACCAAAAACTGTAGCGGATCTGTCAATGGTCTTCCTCCTCCATGTGTGCATTCATAAAGTGAGCATTCTTCTCACCTATATCAAAGCAAGACAGGGTTTACCATGAGCTGTAGCTATATGGCAAAGTCATATCTTGTATATTTTTGCTCTGCTGCAAAGCGTAGGTTGGACGGTAGGTGTGGGGCGGGGCATATTGTGAATACTCTAAGTACTTTGTTTCTCTGTACTCTGTTCTTCAGCATTTTAAAAATGCAGACTAGTTAACTATAATATGAGAAGCATTTCAGTGTACAACAAAATATGAGAAGTGTTTCAGGCTACAACAAAACCCAAAGCTAGAAGTCAAGATGCTGTTCCTAATTTTACACTTGTGCTCCAGGTTTTATAGCCTTGACAAAGATGTAGTGAACTTGAGAGTGGGGACAAGATTAAAAAAGAATCTCTGGCAATAGAAACTCTTTCTCATGAAGGGAGAAAGCGAAATAAGCCACAGGACACTTGTTTCAATTTTACCACTTTGACATCAGTACCTGCTGTCCAGTAGATCTTTCTCAATGGACTTAACCTTGCAGACAAAAGGTCTAATTGCTTCTAAGGAGGAATTTTTGCCGTTCAGTAGAGGTATTGTCAACTTCACTTTCAATGAAAAAAGTGATTGATTTATGTCCTGTCTCTGCACAGAATTTAAGTTATTCGTTATTGGATAGCTTAGGCATGCTGTATGTCTTTCAAGTCTTGTCAACCAGTATTTTTGGCTAAGACTGAAGTGGTGGAGTATATGTCAGTTCCTAGTAATAACTGGGAGCTTTGTAATGCATGATAGCTGCCAACAAAGACAGTGATATATGGTGGAGACTGCTAACGAATGTGGTTTCTGAGTATCTGTAATGGTTTACCTTGCCCTCCCAACAAACCTATGCATGGGTAGCTTTTAGGATGGTGGGAGGAGACATGTCTCCTGAGTGTTGGGAGAAAGCCCTTAAACTCCAGTGGGATGAAGTACTTTGTAATAATGGCTCGTTTATTAAAAAAGCAACAAACCAAAACACACAAAACCCACCCCAGACAACCCAACAACAGAAAAACTTATCAAGCCAAACCCAAACAATAATTAAAAAAATACTACAAAATGAACAACCACAAATAGGTTTCAGAAAGGTGATTAGCCTAATTCTGATCTCAGCAAGATTAGTCCTAAAGTGGTCATCACCTGTGTCATGCTACCATTATAAAAAGAAAAAAATACTAGTAGTTGTAATATTGATAGAAACAAAAGATCTGAGCAAGAGTTGAGGGAGCCGAACAGAAGCTGAACATACAGTGGGATAGGCAAAGAAGAAAGGGAATCTTAATGTGCTGAATTTGGCTTCCAACCAGTGAGGACAATCACTCCTGTGATTGTGCTATTGTATGCGAAGGGATATGAAACATCAACAACAATACACAGAGAACTGTACCAGTTTTTTAGCCTTTGTGACCACTCTTTGCAGCTCTTCTGAAGAACGTGCAGTCTGTTCTCAGAACTGTTGTGTGGAGGGTGCTGCCGGCAGCAGAGTAGAGGTGTTGATTATGAGATTCTAATTTGTTCCTGCTGAGTATAAGCATTGTATGAGCCAGCGAGAGTAGGAGTTACACTCGCTTCTGGCATTTCTGTGTCTTTGTGAAAATGCAGCATTATAATGAAGAACTGTTAATTGTCAATTTGCAACAGTATCTAATACAAATAAAAATGTTTTATCAAACTATGAAAAATTATAAGTTTTAGGTTCATGCTTGAGGAGCTCATGGCTATGATGAGGCAATCATAAGAAAATGAAACCAGCCCCACCAGAACCCTCAGGTGTTTTTGAATAGGTTGTTAGTTTTCTTTCATAACAATTTCTATCTGTTTATTTACATTATTCTCTCTACTGTAAATACTGAAGAATTAAGTAGAAACTCTAGAAGGTGCTTGCAATATCCTTTACCCTATTGATATGCTTCCTTTCCAGATGCAATCTAAATAAATATGTAATAGAATTATGGGTTAATCACTGAATTGAAAATAAGGTGAAGTTTTGATACACCCATCGAATTTAATTTTAGGTAGCTTTCAGATTTGGTTAGAAAGAGTGGGTTGGATAATTAGGTTTATAAATAGCATAAATAGAAGTGTAATTAATGTTAAATGTGAAGGCCATGTCAGCTGGCAATGAAATGACATGTCTAAATTCCTTGAAAAAATTATCTTGCGCTGCCTTTGAAATTTAAATGTTACTTGCAATGTCATGTTAGTCAGTTTGTGCTGGGAGTTTGCAGCTTCTGCTACAGTTATAGTATGCTCTATTCTTCAGATTTCACCTGTGCGAACAAGGCACACAAGAAGGCATTCCCAGGCATCATCAATAGCATAAACTGCTGCTGAGAATAATGCCAAAGTCTTCAGCCTTTGTATTGTTTCTGGCTTTTTAGCTGCTGTTTAATCAGTTTACACTGAAATTGCGTATGAAAACAACTTCATACAGATTCTGGGAGGCAGTTATAAGTGCCAGTGTTTATAGTTTGGTTGTTGAATAAGATAAATATTAGTTGTACTGAAAATTGGTCTGTTATCAAGCATTTTTTAATTTAAAAACTTTGCAGCCTTACTATATTCCTGAATAATCAATAATCATCTCATGGGAAGCTGGTTTAGTGAGAATTTTGTACAAAGGTACTTCAGTTTTATATTGTTGTGAAATGATGAACAAGCCCAAATGTTTTGAAACATTTGGAACATGGGTAACACTTGGATCTTTTTTTTCTGTTACGGGTGTCTTTTTTATAATTTTAAACTTCTGTCTAAACTCTTTAAAGCTAAATACATAATCCTTATTTACACTTATTGTTATATAAAAATCTGAGCGATTTAATTCCTACCTCATTGCAAGATGACCATTTGAAGGGATGGCCCTACTTAGCTTACTCTATGAATTATTACTTGTATAGAAAAAATGAAAAAACATTCCAGTGCTAGGAGTGAAGAGAGTTGAATATGTAAATATTCCTGCAAACAAACACTACCTGTCTATCATTGCCATCTGGTCACTGATGGGTAACAGATATAAAATCCCCAAGAAAAGAGTTGCCTTTTTTACAGAATTAAACCAAGTTATTTTCACTTATATGTAGTAAAACATGCATGTGGGTCTGAAAATGTTTGGGTTTCATTTTTTCCACTTAAAAGTACTGAAATTTAGATTATTTCTGTGAATAACTCAAACATCTATATTTAACCCATAGCCCTGTATAATGGCCCTGTGTTTGGTCGTCCCTGGTTTGAATAATACAGAGAAGATAACCTACTGTACTGAAGTCTTTCAGCTGCCTAGATCCTGCTGTTTTCATTGACATAAAGGTCACAGGAATGCCACAAGTTTCAATACATGTGAACAAAATAGTTTTCAGTAAAGTAGACTTTCTGTATATTTAAAGAATCCTGTGGAAATTTCCTCCTTACTCACTTCTCCCCCACAAGAATCAGCAAGTAACATAGAGGTGCTAATCAAAAGGGGCGCATCTTTGTAAATTGGGTACTAGATATGGTAGAATGTGCAAACTGTTGATTTTTATCAGCAAAAGCCTTGGAAATGGAGTATCATAACTACTGTAGGGGAAAAAATAAAGAGCTAGTTTGCCATTATGCTTTGAATATAAGTTACCCAGTTATCTCATTTACTTAATTGCATGTATTGTTGGCCCATCTTTATGGTCAGATATTTTGAAAAATAGTTTGCACATAGCTAAACAGGAACTATGTGAAATTATCTGCTTTTGGGTTGAGCAAACTTAATATGTTAATCTTGGCTTAATTTAATTTGTTCTAATGGTAGTGGTGAATTTTTAAATGGTTCATTTGGTGCTTAATTATCATTTAAGGGATTTAGTGTACTTTCAGAACACTCATCTTGTTGTCAAGTACAAAACCCTTTCATCTGAGTGCATTTCTTGTCTTCCCGCTATGTAGGAGATGAGAAACGCTAGGAGGGGGAACCTGGTGATTTAATTGCTCAGAGACACTAAAGGGTTCTTCTAAAAAGTCTTTTAATATCATGATACATTTTATTTCCTTTGATGTAGTGTGAGAGGCATAGTTGCTGTTCATGAATGCCTGAAGCTGGTGGTCTTTTATTGACCTCTTGGGAGGTTATAGGAGATGCTGAACTAATGTCAGAGAAGGAGTTCAGAGGAGGTCATCTGTTCACACAAAACTCACAGTTTTTGTGATCATTTGCATTTATCTGTTTAATAACAAGAATATTTGCATTTTTCTTTATGGAAAAGCTTTCCAGCCTAAATGAGTTCAGTGGGTTTCAGACAGTAGAGTTTATGAAGTCCTTCTTTGTTTATAGAGAAGAAGCTGGTACACTGCCCATGTTATGATGCTAAAAGCACAGGAAAAGTAATGTGTTAACATGCTAAAGTACTGTGGAGAGTGATACACGTGTGGAATTACAGAGTTGATCAGAAATCACATTTGCCACGCTTCTTTGAGAGCCTCACAGTCAGTGTTGCCATTAATCCATTTTTCCAGGAAATTGTTCTGAATGTAGACTATTTAGGGGGTTCAAATAGTTGTTGTGTGGAGAAGGAGAATGACTGATTCATTGACAGTAAATGCTTTTTGGTCTACACTTTTAAATATTAACCCTTCACAATTTTATTTACTTTTTAAAGATTGGGTATGTAGAAGCCTAAAACAGTGTGATTTGTTATGAATTCCACTACAAGTTACAGAGGTGGGGGACATAATTAATTGGTTTAAACATTAATTCAACTGCATCTCCTGCAAAAATGATTCTAATAATTCCTTTATCCCATCCTAAGCCAACATGTTTGTTCTCCCTTCCCCCATCTTCTGTCCTTACTCAGGGTCACCTAGTGTATCAGAGTCATGCACGTGGTGCAATTGAAATACCATCTCCATAGTGAACCTCAGAACATTTTATACTTGTTTGTATCTAGGAAAACTATCAGTTCATTTGGTGGCTCTCAGTTGGAAACGCTGTGCCTCCAGGTGCAAATAGTAAGGTCATGGTGGGGAGCTGCTTCTTGTCGAGTGAAGATGAGATTTGAATGCGAACAGTAGGAGATAGGTTTGTATTTTCTACTGAAATGACCTTCAGGTTACACTGTGACAGGACTACAAACTGAAAAGCATCAGATCTGTCCAGCCACACATTCCTGCAATGTGAAGGTAGCACACCTCATTAGAAAGATTTGTTCCTGAATTAGAGTGGAATGAATTCAGTTCTCATTGTCTTTCACGGTGTGGTTTAAGTTGTATCTCTATTCTATGCTCGAATCTGAGGGCATTAGCAATTGCAATTATCACACTAGGAACAGCTACATTACAGTTCAGCACACCCAGCTGGGAGTCATCCCTGGAAGTCTTTATCAATAGCTTTATACCTCCCATGTAAGTAAGTCCTCAGTGCTGTTTCCGGTGTTGCCTTTCTGTTGGTGCCTCCTTTTTGTCATCTCCTTCTGAAAACATGGTTGAAATCTCTTTTGTTTGGAAAAGAAATGAAAGCAAAACCTGCCTATTCAATCAATACTTTTTAAAAACTTTGTATGCTAGCAGTTCCTGTCTAGAAGATTAATATATCTGTATTTATTTTCTCAAGATGGTCCTTGCAAATGAGGTCATGGATCCTTAGAGTTTTCAGTGAGAAGTAGTTTTCTTTTCCCACTTAGATCTAATAGGGCCAGTAGGCCATGTTTACTCCTCATTCTTCTTCAGCGTTTTCTGATCTAAACAAGAGTCTCACTGGTGCAGCTCTTGTATCATTTTATGTAACCACCATTTAAAAAAATGTTTTAGTTTGACCATTTTTTTCCCCCTCCAATAACTTGCTTTGAGTTTGGGATGAAGAATATTTCAAACTGTAAGTTTCTGGATTTAATATTAGTTGCTGTTGCTGGTGTATAGTCTTCTAAAAATCAGTAGGTAAAGTAATGATCACAATAAAAAAAAAATTCAGTAGTGATCACAATACTTGTGCAAGGGACATTTCAATTTCTTTATCCCTCCCTGTCCACCTTTCCAGAACCCTCTTGCTTCACCATTCAAAGCTGAATCAATTGTAATAGTTGCTTTTGTGTTCAAACTAGTATTTTGTCCCCAGAATACTTCTTCAGTAAGATACTTTAGGCAGAGACATGCCTGGTTGGGCAAAATGTCAGCTGTTGTCAGCCTGTGACCCACTTAAGCTTGTTTCAGTGGGTACTTGTATGTCACTTGTATAAGTGAGTACTTGTATGAGCACATTATTCCTGTCTTATGGAGAGTCCTGTCAGATGTGAGAAGGGCCATTTATTTGTGCTTTCCTACTTATTTTTTTTTTCCCCCCTGGAAACTTGCCAGGAAAGCTAAGCTGCTGGCTGTTGCTTCAGCTGACCTTCCTGACATTTCAGAGTACTGTCTTGGACACTGGGCTTTAGGAAGCTTTGAGTAAAAGTAGCTGGTCTCTGCTCTGCTCCTGAAGTGGGATACAGAAGCCTGATATGAAAGCAAAATTCATAGTGTTATGAGAAGTGAGTGCAACCAGGAACTGGCCTTTTACTGTGATAAAAGTCAGAATCACAAACTGGATCCTGAGAAACTGTAGTGTTCAGCCACAGGAGTGATCATGCATAAAATTGAAGAACTTAGAGAAGTAGATACATACTTATACAGGAGAGAAAACCATTGTTTTCAGTACTGAAAACAAAAATCCCAGACAACCCTTCTCCTCCATTTCTAGAAGTTGACTTTTAGTTTGTAATTTCTCTGTCCTATTCAGTTAGATATTGACAGAGCAGTTACTGCAGTCTGTCTATGGGAATACGTGGATCTATAGAATCAGAGATGGTCAAGTAGAGTCTTTAACAGAACAGTCTGGATCTTCATTTCCAAAACTGTTTCAAACTTTAAATACTGCTTCATGCTCATACATGCTTGGTCTCCACTGTTTCGTCTCACACATTTGCAACCACAGATCATAGTGTTTCAAAGACGAAATGTTGGTTAATTTAGTTTCTTTTGTATTAGGTTAGGAAAGAGCATCTCCTCCAATTTTATCCGGATGAAATGCTGATATTATAGACTTTTATTATTGCAGCTGTGGTAAATCTTTGCACTTGAGCAATTTGTAAAAATTATAATAAGTGATGAATACAGAAATCAGCAATATTAGAGCTTAAAATTTGCCACAGTGACTGTTTCTTTTCTCTTCAAATTTGATGGCAGTGGAGTATGTAAACATTAAGATTGTTGAGCTTTGGGAATGAAACAAGACACAGTTCAATAGTTTGCATTTTTTTGCTAGTCCTCTACATAGTTGAGTAGAAAGTACAATTATTAAAATACACTCATTCTTGGAGTATTGTTAGTAGCTGACTTTTTGCTGCTGGAAGTCATGTTTATCTCTGCAGTTGTAGTGTTGAAGTCAGTTCTGTTGTTATGGGGCCTGGAGCTGATCTCTAGAGCATTACCTAAGACCGGAATAAACTCCAGTTGTTAGTGGGGGAATGATGAAAAAAAACCTACTGAGTTTTATTTTCTGCTCTGTGCCCTTTCTAGTTATTCATGCCTATTTGTTTGCTCCTTACTGTGGCCTCTGTCCTTTCTGCAGCAGCAGTGCAAAAATAGATGGGAGAATGGAGAAGTTTTGAGCAAAATGGTTTCATGTTGCTTCATTACACTTGAATGAGAATGAAATGAGGGGAGGACAAGAGGGATCACCAAGTCATTTTTGAAGTAAAAAAATATGGTATGGGCTTTTCAGAATGTGAAAGCTGTGCTTGGAAACCACTTCCAAGAGTTATCTCTAGTGTTTTTTACTAGTTAGGACTGAAAATAGTACGTGTAATCTTACTGAGTGGAAATCCAGTATGTCCATGAAAATAAATAATCTGAATTTATTTTTAAATTTATAGTAGTATTTACTGTGCACAAAGCAGGTTGAGTTCCATAATATGCAAACACCATATGAAATATTCTCATATTGCTGTAAATATCTCACAACAGCAGACTAGTCAGCACGAATAATTTTGATTTCCAAACAGTAACAACACTGGCTTGTATTTGAGTCCATCGGCTGTTTGGTAACAGCAAAAAAGCCCAGCAAGCTGGTTAATTGGTTTCAAATTTACTAAGAATTAATATCCTGGGGAAAAAAAAGGACTTTAAAAGAGGGCATGCTAACTGTTAAATAAGGTGTTATGACTGAGAAAAGGAGCAGACTACAGAGAGCTGTCCTATCATTATATTTGAAAGTATGCTAGGATTTAATGCAGTGTAAAATATGAGATGTCTGTTACAACCCAAAATCTTAGTACCAAGTCTGCCTTTGGATGTCTTCCTCTAAAATAGGAAATCTGCTGTATAAAGTAAGAAATCCGTAGTGTAAAACTGAAACATTCTGCTGCTTGCTTCTTTTTCACCATGCTGCCAGTGTTCTGGTAGGGGAAAGGGACAAATGGTGTTTGGAAAAAAAATGCAGGAGTTGAGAGGTGGAGAAGTGGGAAAGCTGAAATGGTTCCTGCTCTTGGGGGCTGGGACTGAGGGACTGCCTTCATCCCTGCGAATGTCATTTTGCCCCCAGCTGGTATTTGTGTGTGGGGCAGTCAGAATTGCCTGGCAACCGCTGGTATTTTTAAGGTGATGTATTTAGGTATGCTGGCAATATTGATGTTCTGCATTAGGCTCATTTGTTTTTATAACAATTGTGTTTCTGCAAAGCAGAGCTCTATTTTAAAGAATAAGAAATAGAGCCTCAATGCTTCTAAAAGACTTATGTCATGATTCTGTGCAAATTAGAAATCCAAAGACTTAGATGTCTCTCTCTGGTCCTGGCTTTTTTTCCCCTCACCCCTCTCTCCTCCATTTCTAAAGTACTTATTGCAAGATAAAATACTGTAAAACAAAATTAATCAAGCGCATATGCATTAATGGCTTATTGCTTTTAAAAATTGTCGTTATGGTCATTATTCACAAATATTGTATCTAGGAGTTCTGATGCACCAAAGTATTACTTTACACTGACTCTGAATACTGTGACATTTCACTAACCAAGGGAGGGGAAGTATATAAATTCCAGTTCACTTTGCACAAGTAGTTGTGACATTACCAGGATGTGAAAACAGTGTTACTGGTTATCTAGTAAGGGAAGGCAGCTTGTACCACAGCATTTCACTGCTTACTCATACTGGTTTGAGTTATTTGCTTTTTTTTTCTTCTTCTCAGAGTGTTGTTTCTATATTCCACTTGCAGTGTGAAAACAGTATCTATGAAAGCCTTTAGTAATTAAACTGGCCTTAACCTGGATGAGATTGGATTCCTTGGGAGTAGGAGGTGTGACCACCCTTGTTAGATCAAATGGAGATCAAACAACATGGAAAAGATTTTATATAAAAATTAGAGAAGAGTTTAAATAACATTGTTTGTTTTTACAGGGGCTTCATTGGTGCATCTCAGTTGGTTCATGACAATGTGATAATAACAATGCATTCATTTAGAACATTGAACAATACGTTTTGGTATATCATGCTATTAGATTAATCTTTTGCCTTAAATAGCTGCATTTAACAGGAATATTACTGAGTCTCAGGTGTTTTCAAAGCCCCTATTGAAAAGACCAGAAAGGTCTCAGGTTTAACTCTTCTGTCCTTGTAGGAGGAAGAAGCAGCAGGTGTTGGCAGAGGATATTCCATGGGAAGAAGGTGCTGGTTAAGGGCCTGTTGCTTTATGCAAGTGGTTGAAGATAAATACAACAAAGTGCTTTGTTGTATGCTTCTGTTTCTTCTTATGGCTTGTTTCGTTTACAGGGTAATATGGAGAGGTAAGTAGATTGGACCAGAGGCATTGTAGTTTGGACTGCCTGGAGAAAGAGAGGAGAAAGAAGCTGAGCACTGCCATTACTACAGCCACAAACACCAGCCATAGGTAACCTACATAGGGCACTGCTGAAGCCATTAACATCTTAATTAAATTATGTTGTAAGTGTCACCTGTATTTCTTGTGTGCCCAGTAAAGTAGTTTACTTGGCATCACTTAAGTTAATTAAGTTTCTTTATTTATAACATCTGTTTGAATTACAAGCTTTCTACCTTAATGGTACTCCTCTCAAGCAGGAAATTCGTGTTTGCAATGTAGGGTTTGACTGACTTTTCTGTTTTATAATTTTTTCAATCTACTTGTGGGTTAGCTAGTTCCTTGGTTTAGAGACAAAATAATAATTTCTCTTCTGAGTGTCAATGAGAAATATGAACATTTGTTTAGTGTATGAAAATACACTGAAGTAGAGGGAAGGGCCTTGGGTAAGTTCATTAGGCCTTAATGTGTTAATAGGCTACTTTCACAACCTAAAAGTGTATTAGTCTGTGACATTAGTAATCTGTATTTATGGTATTAAAACATGTGACACTTCCACATTTTGGATGTATTACAGCAGCAATAAAAGACCTGTCAGAAAGGAACAATGGAATTGGCCCAATTTCTACAGCTACCGTTCATAAAAGATTGTCTTTCTGGAATAGATGCTGGAGGCTATTAAACATTGCTCGTACTTCAACACCGTTATGTGGAACAATATGAAGATTAAAACTTTGGATTAAAACTTTGATGTAGATCTAATTTTTGTATTGAAGTAAGACTGAGAACTTGGAGTAACGAGGATCTTGTCTACCTTTGTTACGCAGGTTTGATAGCACTGACACCACTTCACACCCACATTTTTTCAGCAAACAGCTGGCTGCCCATGTTCTTAAAAGTGAAGAGAAAGCCTGCCTCAGTGTTGAATATGAAACGAAAAAAATTACGAAGCTGATGGACTCAACTGATGAATCTGTTCTAAGCACCCTTTTTTTTAACTTTCTGTGATAAAATGTATGTCAAAGCATAGAGAAAGAGAGCTTTTTCTCCAAAACTTGAGATTCATTTTAATTGATAATTTTGGTGCTTTTGATCCCCCTGCTGGCCCTATGAATGTCTCTATTGCCTTTTTACAGAAACAGAATCCACAGAGTCCTCCATTTTGATTCTGTGTCCTCCGATACCCTGTAAAAGTGAGTGGTTGATAATTCAGCCCCATAAATTTGTGCCTTCTTTGCTTAAGTACAGGTCAGCTTTTGTTTTTCAACAGGAAAATATAGGGTTTTTTTTCTTCTTGTGCTCTGTACAAAGCATGAGCTCTTAGACTTTAGTGTGAAATTAACTCTCAAATTCCTTGCCAGATGTAGTTCTTAATGTTCAAAGAAGCTTTGGCTGAGAGTCCAAACTGTTCATGTCTGTTTTATCCAAATAGAGTTAAAACCTTTTAAAATTTTCTTTCATCATCTTACTCTTTGATCAGTGGCATGAGAAGTTGTGAAAATTTGTATGTGTCCAGGTGTTCTGTGCTTAGATTATGAGGCAACAAGGCATTTTCACAGGGTTAGTTAAGCATTTAAAGCTTGAAGTGAGCATCAAAACCAAACCCTTGAGAGTCTGTGTTCCTACGTAAACATCTGCGATTTCCATTGTCCTTTAGAGCACAGTGAAGAGCAAGGGAAAACAGATATTTAGCATTTGGGGTATGCAAAGATAATTTGTTTCATGTGGATTGAAGTGTAAGATTTTGAGAAGGATGACATGTGGTCTTCTGATGCAAGATCCTCTGCTGCCTTAAATTTTCATAGCTTCATTGATGTTGATGGAAGTAGGCCAGCATAGACCTGCTGAGGGTTTTCCTGTATTTCGTTTGTAAATTTGCCAGAGATATTAAGGAGAGATTGTGCAAAAGATGGTTCTGTAGTTCTTGGCCTCTGCACATTTTTTCTTAAGTTTGTACTTAAGTCTGTGCATATTGGGAGCCAACTGCCCTGGTGACAGGACCAAACATTTGCTCAGAGGGTATCACTGTTCTTATGGAGGTTATGGTTGCTGGTGGGGTAGTGGAAAACATCCCATGGGAGAGTCTGCCTTGTGTCCAGGCTTTGCCCGTTATGGATTGTGCTTTAATGAGCAAGGCCTGGAAGTAACTGAAGCCTCTCTTGAGCATGTGTAGATGGCTTCTTGAATGGAAGCATGGACTGAAGGGGCCTCACTGGTGGACTAAATTAAATTATGCTGAACTAAACAGAAAGACACAGAAACTCTGTCTGTATCTATCCATCTATCTCTCCATCTATCCATCTATCTATCTATCTGTCTGTCTGTCTGTCTATCTCTACTATATATCTATCTCAATACTGCTGTTTGAAAGGGATAAAGAGGGAGATGAGACCAGATTATGTGCAGATTACACAAAGCACTTGGACCTTTGAGTTATAAACCCTGTGTTGGGTCACCATCAGTCTGAGACTAAATAGCTGGGGGCATTAGTCCTGTACGTCTGTTTTGGCAAAGGACAGATTAATCTAAAGATGTTTCAAATGCCTCCCAGAAAATGTTATAGATATTTCTTATGTCTTTTGAATGAATGTACAAAGTTAATTACTCTTTCTGTAAATTATGAAGTTTGTAATGATAACTGTGGCTTCTGTCACTCTAAAGTCTGTGTCACAAGACAAATCTGTGTTACTTTGTTATCCATAAGGCCTCAGTTTATGATTCTTAGGGCCTGGCTTCCAGCTCTAGAAGAGAGGCAACCCCACCCCTCTCTGACACCCAGTTCTAGGCTTTGCCTTTAGGTCATGTAATCCCACTTTGAGGAAATAGAGGAAGTGCTTTCATTGTGGACCCTTCATTTTCCCAAAGTCAACCAGATCTTCCTTGCAGATATAAGAACTGTTAAGTGTTGGCAGAGACATGCTGTTCTCACCTCCCCAGACTGACTGTGACAGCTTTTCTGTCTGAGGAACTCATCCTTCAGGAATATTGACTGCATTAAAGCTCAGGGCACTCTGAAGCACATGATTGCAGTTTTCTGTGGGTTCAATTTTACATCAACTGACATAGTGGTGCAAGATCCCTTATTTTCTCTCATGGGATTTAACTTCTAGAAGTGCAGTAATCCACATTCAATATATTTGATTTTGGTACATCTCATGGGCTTGCCATACATCTTGGCAGATTGCTTTGGAAGCTTTTCTCCTGGATCAAAATTAGGAAAAGGGTCTTTCTGGTGGTCATCATCTTTAAAAAGAGTCTGAGAGATTTCTGTCTCTTTTCCCTTGTCCTCTGCCCCTGTATCACTGGGAGTAAATTCTCTCCCTGTCTATCTTGAGTCCCTTCCTGATGTTGTGCATGACTCTTGGGTTTTTTTGGAGTCTCAAAATTCATCTGTCTCTGCTTTTCCCCGAGCTTCCTTCGGGGGACCCAGGGGCTTTGACATGCTTGTCACACATGCTGTGTGTGGGAGACAGTCCTTCTTGCCCAGGATCAAGCCTTTCAAGTGATCTTTCTGTAAATGTGAAATAACTAAGAAGCCAAAAATTTAGCAGTTTCCTTTCAGCAGGTATTCAGTGAGATAGCAGCTTTGTCCAAGACTGTGTAGAGCCAGCAAACCTGGAGTTACCTGTGGGATTCTGCTTCACAGGAGCTCAGGGTGTATCAATGACTCTATTAAAAAAACCCTTGTCATTCCTGATAAGTACAAGGCAGTCTTTTCTCATAATCCTAGCCATTTGTAATGGAAAAAGTTCCAGTCACCCTGGAAGTATGTTACTGTACTGAGGAGTGTTCCACTTGAATAAGTTTTCTTAGTCACTGTTTTGCCAAAAGATTTTGAGATTTATATCCCAATCTGAGAGTTTGACTGTGTCACGCTTGAAGTCACCTGTAGAGAAAATGTGCACAGAAACAAGAAGGCAAGGGACAGTAAACAATGGAAATGAGTTTAAGTTGATTGAGTACGTGTTTGAGGCTTACTGATAGTCCTGATAGCCCCTGATGAGAGGGGATCAAGGGGAAAAATGGCACATTGCTTTTGCTGCATATGTAGGAGCAAAAGAAAGAGCCTGATACATACCTTCACAGGTTATAGATACTGTAAAGACAAGTTTCCTCCACAAGTGTCTGCAGTATCTGGGTCTACTGTATGGCCAGGTACGTGGAGAAAGCCTCCTAAGCTACGTGGTGGGGTGAGTACCTTCCTTTATTATCCCCTGGTTTCATCGGCTGTGTAAGGGCTTATTGAGAACTCAGACAACCTGCAATTCAGTCTGTAGATCAGATGTGTATTTTACTGAAATGTAGTTATGCTGCTTATATATTCTACTTGTACAAAAAATTAATGCAGGCATGAGTACAGCTTTAGCAAATAATCTTTGTGAATAAAATGCCTGAAGCGTGATCCTATTGTGAGGATTTGTGCTGTGTTGTGGTACTCTGTCTAAAGCTGTTATGGCAGAATATCAAAAAAGGCAAACTAAGAATAAAGAATTAGTTTTTAGGACATAAAAAGTGCCGTGAAAATTGGATTGACTTCATGTGTAGTTTCATTGTAGACATGAAATAGGCACAGTGTTGTTTCCTAGACATTTAAAAAAATGTGTGTTCTCATGCAGATGCACTTTGCAACAATGCAAAGGTTCTTCAGGTCTCCTTGATACAGAAATTGCTATGGCTGTGTCAGTCTATTTTTTAACATACCTTTGTTAGAGAATGTTTTGAAGGTGATACCTTGTTGTGTCTTAATTCCTTCTCCATTTGATTCCAGCAATTTTGCAGGTTATTATGGTCAAAGTGCTTAGCCGTTTGTCTGCTCTTTCTAGTACTCTGTTACTCTTAACAGCTATCCTTCTGTGTAGAGGAAAAAAGATGGAATGCAGATTAGATTTGTTGTATAACCCTTATGTAAATTGAGCCTTCTGGTTTATGGTAAGCAGTAAAAAGTTGTGCTGAATTTGAGATGCATATTTGCCATTTGAACTTCTGAATGAGAAGTGAAAGAACTCAATAGTTACTGTGAGTTATGTAGAATGCTGCTTATATAGCTTACATATCTTATGTAATTGTGCCATAGATTGCCACTGGTAACAAGCCCATTATTATACAGTCACACTTTAAACAGTGTGGTTTAAATAGTGTCTCACTTGTTTTATTTTGTCTTGTAAAGAGAAATGACTTACCTTTTTACAATGATTAGTTTGCTAAAAATAAATCCCCTGAGTTGGCTTTCCTTACTGTAGTTGTGGTATGTTACAAGGGAGAAGTGAATGTTTTCATTATTGCAAGTTTCACAGGTGACAGCTCAGAAATGTTAATACATGCTAAGACTGCATTTATTAATGCGACTAATGCAGGTATGGGCACAAAGCTGCCTCGTGTTCTGTGACCATAAGGCGTGTTAATCTCTTCAGTTGATGGATTCTTAAATGAGCAGATTGGGTGAATAATTGCTCTCTGAATCCTTAGTTTAAAATATGAAAAATGCTTTGATGTTTATTTGCATAAGATACAGTGTCCTCTAACTGACTTATTTAACACCTTTGTACTGAGAATTGTTTAGTATGCTTGTTCCCTATGCTTTTGAAAAAAAAAATATAGAAACAGAGGCTTACAGTTTTGCTGTTCCTCACACAACTTTCAACTGCCTAATAAGAAGCTGAGGAGGCAAACAGTACTTAGGTGAAATTGCAATATTTCCATTTTTGCTAGCTGTCATGTTTCTTGTGTGAACGCCCGCAGCTATTGCCTGACATTGTTGCTGGGGAAGAATATGCACAGAGATGTCAAACCTACCTTTCTGATTGCCCTTTTACACTTGTATTCATGCAGTCCTCTTACATTTGTTTATGTTATAAAATTCTTAATGTGAGATGTCTGTTGATTTTTGCTATGGTAAGCAGACACAGACTGGAGACTGGGCGGTGAACTGCAGGTTTGATAGTATCTTCCATATTTTTCTGTAGTCTTGCTGAAACTATGTATTTTAAGATGTCAACAATTCATTTTTCCTTTTTATTTGTTTTTGTTTGAAGTGTTTCATTTTTTAAAAAGAGGCATTGTCAGGGTCTGATTTTCCACAATACATGAAAATCATGTAAAATTTATCAAGTTAAAATAACCAGTGATCATATGTGTAGGATGAGACTTCTCACTCTGTTACCAAAATGTAAAGGTTAGTACTCCTGCTCACTAGTTGATTGTTCTTAGTTTAATGTTTGCACAAGTAGGGTTTAGCATGTGAGAACGTAATTCTGTCACATTTCGTGCTGGTCTTAAGGCAACTTAGTATTTAAGTTAGTGCAGTTCCCGTGTAATCAGCCCTTTTGCTGTCATTTGCTCTGCTATGTCTGGTAGTCTTAGCTTTATTTTCTTTTGTCCATTTTTGGCAGCAGTTTCATTAATTAGTTCAGACCGTCTTATTCAGCCCCAGTGCTTTTTGGAGTTCATAGTTTTCACAATATAAAAGATTGTGCTCTTGTGTGAGTGTTGGTCTTCTTTTCAGATTTCCACTTTCTGTGTTTCAGTCTCAGAACAGCTCTTAAGTCCTTTGTACTTGCTGTAAAATGGTAGATTTTGTAAACCTCGAGCTACAGAAATGGGAAAAAGATGAAACATGTTCTGGGAAAAGGGACTTGGTGCACTTATTACAGTCTCTTCTCCTATTATTGCCTGAATAGACTGATACCAGTTGCTGTCTTTCCTCTGCGTATTGCACTTTTATTAGATTCTTCCTCAGAATCTGTCCCCCATCAAGATTAATCTACTTCCATTTTTGTTTTCCTTTAGATATGGATGAGAATAATCAGTAAAATCCAGCATAATGCTTATTATGCTTATACCATTGTACTAAAATACGATTTGCTCATAATTCACAAGGGCAGGATTTCTTCTGATATTTTTACTACAGTGGATTTATAAGTTCATAATACCATAAGCTATTCCAGTTTGTTCTGTATCCTCTGGCATACGGAATGTTGAAGATTTTTTTTTTCCCTGTAGTTGCTACCATCCTAGTATTCCTTAGCTTGGTAATGTTTTCCTGGTAATTAGTCACCCATTGCCCTATGAGAAATCTAAGGATTTTCTTTTGCGTTGTGGGTGTTTCTTATTTTTGTTTTCCCCTGTTACCCAGATACAAAGTTGTTTAGTTTTGTTTTGGTCTCCTTTTTTGTTATTTGTGATTGTTGATACTTATTAGCACAGTTTCTCTTGGTTATCTATGTCCTACGAGAAGAAAAAAAGGCATAATATGCTGTATTCCAAGAGTGGTCATTGGCATCTGTGCAAGCATCACATTGTCTTTGTAAAATAAATACAGTTGATATTGTGGCCTTTTGGGCAGTGGGAGGGAATTACCGAGAAACACTTAAATTGTTTTCTACTGAGTTAGTAATGGGGGTATTTATGCACTGCAGGGGCAACCTCACACTACCTGAGTGCTCTCCCAGTTTGTCAGGGGGCAGCCGTGGCTCTGGAGCGCGGGGATCGATCTGCAGCTTTCCGTAGCTCCAGTGCCTCCTGCCAGCACGCCGTGCGCTGAGCTTTGTCACGGCACAGCAGTGACAGCCGATCGATGAGCGTGCGTGTGGCAACGCCACGCAAAGAGACAAACCTTGCTTAATTGAAATACTTATTTTATTAGCTGATTAAAGTACCTGCTGAGTAAAGCAGTAAAACTGAAAAAAACGCTTCATAAAGCATTAACAGATTATAGCACTTCCTAAGAGCTATTCTAGTTGCTTACTCTGCTGCCCACGCTGTGGCTATCCAGAGGGGTCTTGCCCCTGCTCATCCATCTCTGGCTGGTGGAGGCTGCTTGGGCTGGGCTTCAGCCACTGAGCAGGATGGGGTTGTTCAGACCATGGCCCAGGTCAGAGACCACCACAGAGTTTAGTCCACAGGTCCAATGATGAGGGAAAGGGCTCCAGTGCTTCTGCACAGTTGTCGGTCTTGTTGGCTGATATTCTTCCCCCATTCCTCCAATAAAATTGCTCTACCATGCTAGGAGATATCACCAGTCTCTTGGCCTAACCATTATATCAGTCTCTGAATCTTGCACTGCTTTGAATGATTTCATCTCATGTCCCATTTTCTGTTCTTTTTGGTTATTCCCTCATGCTACTTTTAGGCATTGGTCTTTAGGGTTATTTCTTCATGTTACTTTTGGGATGCTGACATCAGTAATTTCCAGGCAAACGTTTACTCCCCTTCAATCAGTCATGCACAAAGTCTACCTTAGTTGCCCCTTCTCACAGCCCGGAGTTATAAAGACTGCTATATTTAATTTGTCTGTCATAGTGCCAGAGAAGGTCTGTGAGATGCATCCAAAGTTATTCAAGTGTTTGGGTAGTTTTTGGAAAGGCTTCCTGTATGATACTACATTTTCAGCAGATTGAGTGAAGGAAGAGGAAGGGGCAAGTACCAGAAATGGTGTTGCAAGGTTTTAAAGATTTATTGCTCTGTAGCAGTGAAAACCTTCCAGCTTTTCAGGTCTGTCCAAACAGGACCAGACTATCATAGGTTCCTCTGATTAGATTTAGACTCATTAAGCAGGTGGTGCAGACGCATGTCTGTTATAACCAGTATAATTTAATTTCATTAGTAAAGTGGCTATATACTTTTCAATGTCATGGGCAATGGTGTCACAGCATATTTCCACTATAATAGCTATTTTTATTGGTTTATTGTCATTAGTAGTGTATTTTCCACTTTTTGCTCTTAAAGAGATTAGCCACTCTGATTTTAGCATTTTCCAGCATGTCTCAGGCTCTCATCATACCCTTTGGGCTTAATTATGAATGTATGTCATGTTTGCAATTACATTAAACTTAAGGAACAAAATGTTACATGAGTTAAGATGGACAATAGCCAACTTCATTTCAGAGAACACCAAAGTCAAGGAGATAAAAGCTGAAAATTAAGCTAGATATTTTTTTATTAAAACTGGGGACAACTGTATTTTGAACTTTTAAAAAATCTGTAACACTCATTTATAAGAATTAAGATTACGAAACAATTGATAATAAGCAGTATTTAAGTTTAATTTTTAAATAAAACCATGTAACACAGTTTTGTATAGAAGGAAGGAATTATTTGTTTGCATATGGACATTCAGTTTAAATACAGGCGAAGACTAATTTATCAGAAAACCCATACCTTTTAATGAACAGTTGTATTATGACTTGAATTTTAACTATCTCTCTTTTTAAATGAGCATGACCTATTTGGATTAGGAAAAAAGAGCATTACTGATCATTTGCCACTGATGCTTAATGAAGTCAAAGGTATGCACCGAGCATGTTCCTAATAATTCCCAAAGGGGTTGTCCTAGGAAGACAAATGTATGCTTTGTATAAAAAGAAAAACCCCAAAAAACCAAAACCCAAAACCAAAACCCAAATCATCCTGTGAGTTTAAGATATTGTTTGGGAGACTTAATGCATTTCCTCTTCTATTACTCCAGAAAGTTCTGGAGGTTAAGCAGGAGGTATTCCTGGGGAGGTTAAGCTGAAAGTCCATTTTTGTGGAAACCTACATTGCATTCTGTAGTTAGGAAAGTTCTGCAATTTGTAGGAAGAAGATCAATGACCTTGATGGAAAACTTCATACAGATAGCCAGGAGAGCTTTTGTTCACCATTTTCATAAGAAGCTGGTAAGGAAGGCAAAGACCTACAGACTGCAGCTTGGTGCATCTAAAAAAGTTACACCGAAGCTCCAAATAATATGGAGAATATATCTTTTGGTTCCCTTTTCAATTATGGTAGCTATCTCCAGAAGCAAAAGGTGTGATAAGAAGTTTTATATAGCCAGCAGAATCATTTGAACTGAATTAGAGTCACTGTGTGAGGGATAGAGAGAATAGCATGTCAGGTAGCACTCTGTTTTTTAAGGACTTCATTACCTTTCTTAGCGTTATTGAGAATGTAACCGTGAGGTGTTGAATGTGTGTGGATCGATATGCTGCCAGAGGGATCTGTTACCAACCATCAAATGGTACTAGAGAAAAGAAAAGTTACTTTAAGTACCTCTGTAATTCACAGTTAATAAAATGGTGGTGTTATGGGGGAACTTCAATTTAAGAGACATTTAGTGGAAGATCTGTGCAGTTGAACATAAAACAAGCTATTGTTGCTAGAAAATAGAGGATAATTTGCTAAAGCAAAAAGGTATTGCATTGAATAGATGATAAGTCAATTCTGGGTTTCATTTTGATGGATAAAGATGAAATAACCACTGGATTAGAAGCTGATGGTTGCCTAGGGACCAGTAATTCTGATCTGATTATATTTAGTGTAGGAAAATAGAGCACAAGTCCAGTCACAAGCTTATATCAAAAGGGCTAATTTCCCAGAACTGAGGGAAACTGTATATGAAATTGTCTGGGAGGAAGATGTAGACAGAAAATTGGGAGTTCCTTTAGAAAGACTGAGAGAAAGGGCACCAAGGAAAGTATCTAAGGCTAGGAAATGGAGGGAAGCAGTGAGGTTCTTATTCTAAAAGCATTTGGATCGAGAGAAATTAGTACTGTGTTACAAGCTTATGACTAGAAAGAGGTAGAAAAATATTTATGTTGATTTAGGGGAAAAAAAGGCAAGAATGAGGAATAATTTTCTTTCTGCATTCTGAAGTGTGTATCGCAAGTTGTGCCAATGAGATTGCAGAAATCCCTTATCTTTTCAGATCTTTTAGGAAAAAAGGACAGCAGTGATAAATAACATAGACTTATGGAATGAGAACTGCAGTTACACCTGCACCACAAGAGATTGAGCAAACCTACAGAAAATTGTTGCAGTTGGTTATTGGACTCGTGAAGAGGCATTTAATCACTCAAAAGGTTGCACCTTAGTATCTTACCTGTCTTTAGAAACTACACCATTTTTTGAGGAAAAAAATTGCAAAGACAACACAGTTTGCTGAAGGCTATTATGATACTCACAGGAACCCCATGTTGAAGGTCTATAGCTATGCAATGGATTAAAAATTTGGTATTAGCATAAAAGAAATCACTGCTAGTATTTTATTGAATCAATACAGCTTGGCCAGCTGTGAACAAATGCAGACTGTTGAGCTTTTACTCCATCAAACCAAATCCTGAAATGACTAAATTCACCAAGAAAGCATCTCAGAATAACTGTAGCTCTGCAGGTATATTCTAAACATAATAGAGTCTGTAATCATAAATGATGGAATCTTTTTCTTTTATTTTTTATTCAGCTGGGTAATGCAGGCCCATCTCTAATGTCATACCAGCTGAAGGTGGTGGTCCCTTCACCAGAAGGAATAAAAAGTGCCAAGAATCTTCTTATAAGGTGCTAGTGACAGCTCTAATGGGGGCAATAAGATGCCCAGTCTGGTAAGATGGTTAAAAACTAAATTACAATGCATGTTTCTTAGAAAAATAGAGGACAACTTTCCTGCAGTTTTGCAAACAATGTAATCAGCTGTTACAAGGAAGTATTGGGAGGATTACTTATTGTTAATCCATCTCAGACCTGCTGTTTGTGCTGTTTTGAATAATCTATTTTTTGTTCAAATAAAATTATGTCAGATCTGCTTGCATGCCATTACCGATGCTAATTTTTCTTATCCTTTCCAACCTTCAAAAGAAATGCAGGAGAAGAGTACATATATTTTTTATGTAAAGTTTTATCCAACTTGTTCAAATAAAAAAAACCCCAAACTTGCAAGAGATCTGTGTCACTGATGGTTGTTTCCAAGTGATCCTGTAAATGACAGAGTGCTTGATTCACCTCATGCATATTTAATTTTCTTGTGTGCAATACTGTCAGTGCATTTGAAGGCCTATCACGTTCTTATGAGTAGTTGGTTCAGAATATGATGATGCAATGATAGGACAATCCCTTCAGTGATACGAGTTACACCATGCTAAACTTACCAACAAGATTCATAAAGTTTCTCTGCCTCAAGTTGGTAAAAAACTTCCCTTTCCCTTTCCTTCTGCAACGGGAGAAAATTTTCTCTATGTACAAAACATTTTCCTTTTCTCTGGGTCGGTTATCTAAGGATGGAAGCTAATTAAAGTACTTGTATTTTTGGGGGACAGCATTTTTAAAGGTTTTCTGAGAAGTATGATGTGTATGCAGTGATTACTTGGTTCTTAGGCAGTTTGAACACAGCATATTTACAAAAGTAGCTATGATATTTCTAATCAGAAAGGTTTAATTCTTCAAATGGTGGTTCATACTCTCTTTTTAGGTTCTCGTAGGAAAAACAATCTCAAGTCATGGTGTTGACTAATTAATACAAAGTATGGAGGTTAAAAGGTAACACATAAGTTTACCTTATTGCTTTGTGACACACAGCTTACTTGTTCATTATATTTTTTTAGAAAATAGAATCCAAAACTCAGGCTGGACACTGATTTGTAGGATTTCTAACATCAAAAGCTAATAACAACTGCTGTTCAATAAATGCTTCATTGAACTGTGATGGAAATTTGTATGAAACCCTTCTTTATTCAGTGCTTACAGGTCGTATATTTGCCTCCGATGGAAACAAGTGAAAGTGGCAAAAAGTTGAAGGGAGAATCCAAAAGAATTGCAGTTTTGGCATGATTTGCTAACCTTTCAAGGTGGTTTTGGACACTTTTCAGTTTTGTGCAAGATCATTGCAATTGGATTAGATCTTAAAAGTCTTTCTCAACCTAAATAATGTTATGATTCTATTCTATGTAAAGTTTCAATTTTGGTTGCTGATTATTTTTTTCTGATAGAGCAGTAGGGTAGATTTGGTTCAATACTGTTGGTTTAATAACCATAAAGATGTGATCTCTAGGCTACATGGAAATGTCTTTCTACTTCACTGGCCTCACTGTCCTTGCAGGCTTCATGAACTTCCTGTCTTGGTTCTGGAAATTCATTTATATGAGTTGTCTTGTTGGGGAAGGGTAGTTCATAGATTCCTATATTCCACTGTAGTTGAGTATGAGAATAGTACTGAACACTTTTGTGGTTCTGAATAGTACTGAACACCATTTGTTGGTTCCTGTGACATCTGTTTCTACCATCTCTGCATTACAGTTACACTCAGAGACACCAGGGAGAAATAGTTAATTACTTACATCAAGTACATTTTGCTGGTTTATCAACAAGAGAGACACTTAGAAATGTCTGCCAAGCAAACTGTAGAGCTGAGTATTCTTCCCCACAGTCCAGTGTGTCTAATGGTTCTAGGTGACTCTCAAGCCTCAGGCAGGAGGTGGGACAGATGCTGTAGTGCCACTTCAAATGGCAGGCAGCATCTTTATTAATTCATGTATATTTAACTACGCACCTGTTGTGCATACATCTAAATCTCAATTAGGGAGTGTGTCAGGCAAAGATGATCTGATTCTGCTCTCTTACCTTTCTTCCAAAGCTCAGGTCCACTAGTCCCCCTGATTTTATTTTTTCTTCCTGCAGTTTGCCCTTTGATGGGACCACATGTCTCTTGGCCTTCTACCAAGTTTCATATCCATTGAAACCTTTGGCCATCTACCCCTGTCAGTTGTTACATACTTTGAGTCTTTCAGTTATGGACTGGTTCATTATGAGAGCAGAAAGCAAATTACTTTCTGATCTTGTAAATATTAACAACAGGATGCTGCATTTGGCGTGTCACAAATTATTGCAACTGGGTAGAGAGTAGGGTGCTATTCCTGTTCTGGTTTAAGTCTGGATGAGATAGTCATGGTTTGTGTAAGTCTAGGCTTTAAAATTATTCTGCTGTCCATGCAACCCCATCAAATTCCTTCCTGGGATGTATAGGAGGAGGGAGCAAGACAGCTGAGACTTATTTTCATTGTTATCGTTGTTGTTTCTGGGAGAGGGAGGCCAGTTATGCAGCACCTATAGATATTTGTTCTCCTTATGTTCCTTGGAATGGCAGCTGTGTAGGTTTGAGTTTTGATCTCCTTTAAAAGCCAAAAATATTTGTATTTTTCTTTACTCTTTTATCCTAGCTGTAACTGTTGAAGGACTTTAAGTATTTGTCCAAAACTGAACTTGGGCATGTTACTGTTATCTTCTGGTTGAGTAGTGTACAGTCTGTTTACATGTTATGAGTTACCAGCATCACAGTTCATGATGAGAGGTAAAAGAGACTGTTGTGGTCTCTTCAGTATCAGTGAAGCTCAGTTGTTGACCATACCTGCCAAACGGTGAGGCAGTCATTAGAAAACTTAGCTGTATCAGGAAAAGAGCCTCCATGTCCTTTTTCCTCTATGCAAGAGAAATGGGGAACAAAGTCTGTTTCTAGTATGAGTTCACTTAACAGCGTTGTACCAGTTGTACCACTTACTGCTTCAGATACCTAGAAGAGATTTTACAACTGGGGTAATGATGGCCTTCCTGAGATCTCGCATAATTTCTTAGACTTCTCTTTTTATTTTGAATATTCTTGTATAACGGCATTGGCAACATGAAATGGAGACACAAAATGACAGTGTAATTCAAGGAGGTAGGTAATAAACCAAGCATTATATTAATGTGGTTAATATATTGTCATTTTATAAGTGAAGCAGGCAATTATTTTCCCTTCATACAGTCCCAAATGCCTATTGCAGAGATTTGGGAAATTTTTTGCACTATCTCTGTGGAAGTTTGGTGGAAATGAGGTACATGTCAAAGTACTGTGTTTCTCTAACTTTTTTGCTTGCATAGGTGAACGCAATATAGGGAGCCAGGTGTTATCTCCAGATTAAATGAGTCCTAAAACCCTGATGATCAGATGCAGTGGGGAGCTAAAAGCTACCTACTGCGAATTTAAAGGGTGTAGAAAAAGCGTGAACAATTCCTACTTCCGGCAAATCTGCATATGCACAGATGAGAGCCAACTTAATGTTCTTCAGCAGTTAACTCATTTTTATTTTGAACACTACTGCCTGTTGTGGACAGGAGTTGTTGTAGGCAGTTGAGGAAAACAGTTAACAACCCCCTACAAGGTGGACTGAATAATGTGTGCACTAAGTTTTGTAACATAAAGGAAGGTAAGTTCCATGTAGCTAAGAGCATGAAAAGCTGAATTAGATGCCATTTTACCCCATATGGAATATTTCAGGAGGTGTGTAATTTGGAAATGTCAACTACTAAGTAACAGTCTCAGGTACCTTAGAAAATACTTATAAATGGCTTACAGGCATTATACTTTAAGATGAAATTACTACTGTGCACCTAAATGAGATGCTTATTTCAGTCCCTGAGCAGCTTAATTTCAAGACAGCAAAGGTCAGGGAGGCTCTGCTAATAATCTAATAACAACTGACTGCACGTTTCTGAGAGATTTAGCTGCACCAGAGCCTGCTTGCTGAGAGCAGGATGAATTAGTGGTTACTTAACTCACATACCTTGGAGCAGCATCAGCCACTGAACGTGACTAACACAATGTCACGGAGTAGCAGAAGGCAACTGATGCTTGGACAACTGCACTAGAAAGTTGGAGCACAGTCACTCTGGTTTTGAACAGATTTGTCTGTGTCCCACCTAATAAGAATGCGATTAAGTTGGGGTTGGGGTATCTGATATCATGGTTTTAGCTGATAAGCATCCGATGATGGTTCTGGAGAGGAATTAGATGTTGAATACATTCACTCAAGTGAAAAAATTACTTCTTCTAACAGTCTTAATCACTCTAAACTTTGCCTGCATCTGAATCTTACTGGGAGCAGATTGTATGATGAGTATAAATGCACTTATAAATGCCCACATTTTAGGCACTGAGTAATGGCCAAGAATTGTTATAATATTGATAGAAAAATAATATTCTGATCACAATACCTTTTAAGAGTTTCCCTGCAACACTGAGTGGACATTTAAGAGGCTTGTTTACAGATTAATTAAAGTAAATGCACATTAGTAGTGATATTATTAGTATTCGATGTCTTCGGAAATTTACAGGCAATTAATCTTCATATTTCCTGGAGGAATAAATGATAATTTGGCGATGACTAATTTGATATCATAATTCCAAATATGACCTTGACATTTAATATGATTTTAAAAAATCATATTTATTTATTTTGAAAAATAAATGGTTTCTCATTTATTTTCTGGTAATCCAGTGAAGACTCAGTTTAAGAAGGAAACTTTTAGTTTTGAGTGAATGTATTTGTCTCTTGAGTTGGAGGTTAAAAGTAATATGGCATGGAAGGAGGAGAGGTAGCCTTGCTCTTGCAAGATCCCCTGCCCTGATGTTGTGGGGCTGTGTGAGATGGGGAGGGCTCATCTCAAAGAAGTAGTGGCCATGCTCCCACTCTGTGTCTCTGATGTTCACCACACTGCTTTGCCTAAGAGTTAATAGCTTGGAAAGAAACTAGGCTACCAAAATAGATAAAACTTTCTGGCTAGTGAGTTGAATGAGCGTATGAGACGACATGATAGAACTGGTGCCAAAGCATTGTGTGAGTACGAGAAGATGGCAATTATTGCTCTTGCCGCTGGATTAGCTGCATTCATGGCATGTAGTTTAACCCAAATATTTCAGCATGAAGATTGACAGTTTCTCAAAGCAATACCCAGTTGTTCACATAGGAGATGTCTGGAGTATTAACTCCTATTGGAGAAAGCTCCTGGAGAAAGCAGGAGGATCAGCTGAAGAGCTCTGAGGAGTCATGGCAATCCCTGGAATACAGACATCCCTTGTTTACCTTCTTCTTTTGGACATTCTGATTCACATTTTTCCAGTTATTAATTTCTTTGAGGCTTTGGGTTGTTGGAGATAGCATCGTTATTTTGTTGAGTAGGAGTATATAGAGCTGGGTTGAGACAGTGTATGGAGTTAACATAATACTTCTTTGTTGCAGGGAGGTTACCAGAAATCTGGCAGGAGATTATGGTTGGGATTTAACTGGAATCTCACTGAATATATACTATTCAACATATTTCTGAATCTGGAAAAATGACAAATAGTCATAAAAAAGACATAATTTTGTAGCATCAAATAATTAAAGCATTAAATTAAAACCAAAGAAATACTGAAGAATCTCGTGATACTCAGTGACTGTGCAATAATGCAAGAAATAAAATTGTAGCAATAAATTCAAAGCAGTGTAAAGGGAATAAAACTGTTGCTGCTAACACAGCGATGGGCTGTAAATTATCCATTAGCACTCAGAAAAGAGATCTGGAAATCATTGTGATAGGAGCCTGAAAATGCTGGTGCTGTGCTTAATACCAGTCAGAACAATGTTAAAAATGGTTAGGATAGGAGGTGAGGACAAAATGGGAAGTGTTTTATAAATGTACTGCGCACTTGCATCTTGAGTAGGGAAGAGCTGCTGTATGAGGAGAGATTAAGTAGGCTAAGGCTCTCCAGTTTACAGAGGAGGTGATTAAGGAAAAAATGATTTTATTGTATAAATATTATATCAAAGTATAAGTGTCTTGGAAAACACTAGACTGGGGTATATTCGGTAAAATGAGCAGGAAACATCTCTAAATTAATGGAAATAATTTGCATACTGTACTAAGTTATTTTGTGGATCTCTTCTCAGAGGACATCTACATGTCCACCAAGCGGATTAGGCATGGATGGTAAATCAAGGATTATTCAACTATAGAAGTCTTTAAAATAGATATTGCAGAATACTGGGAGAGTTAGTTGCAAACTTTCCCCAATTTTTTAATGCCATTTTCGTCAACATCTCCTACAACTGCTGTTAGAGAGAGGGGCTTGGTTAGGCTGACCAATCAATCTGTTTTTATCCAGTAAATCTGGTCTTACACATAGGTTAAATTTTAACCTCAGGAGGTATTTGTACAGAAGTGGCTGCCTAAATAGTCTCCTGGTAGCACTTACGCAGAATAGATGGAGCAAATAGTAATTGTGTGTGTCTCTGGTGGTCCTGTGTCCAGCCAGTAAGTGCATATGAGCTGTGCTGCTGAAGGCACAGCAGAGATGAAGGGCGATGTGGAGGCAAGACATTGACAAGAGCTGGACACTGACACAGTGTGTGGATAAAAAGCATTGATTGTGGTCACAGTGGTCGTGACTATTAGAAATAGTTAAAAAGCTGTAACTTTAGGGACAGATTTAGAATTTGTAGCTTTGCTGTTAACTCCTTGACTGTTGACAAGGCAAGTTCCTTGAGGTGTCTGGAGTTTAATATTGTTTTGCTTTTGTAAAGCTTGTGTTGTGTCTTTACTATTCCATCTGTCAGATTAGAAGAAAAGCATTTTGGGGTGCTATAATCTAATTGGAATTGAAAAGTAAGGGCTAGAAATGGCAGGATTGCTGAGAAATTTTCCAGGGTTTAAGAAGCAGATTTTCCTGAATATGAGGGGAGACCTAAAATTTATGAAGTTACATATATATATAATATTATATTATTATCTCCAGCCTCTCTACCGAAATACATTGTAAAAGAAAATTGTGTGGAAAATCAGGCTTCAAAAATGGCATAGAGGAAACCTAGAAGTGGAAGACTTGTGGAAAAAAACGTGGAAAGGAACAAAGTGCTTATTATTTGATAGAAATGTTAAACCGAGAGGTGAATAGTTTTGGACTTTCATTATACTGAATTAATGTTTTTCAACTCGTCTTGAAAGGATCAAATTGGAAGACCAGCTGTGGAGAACTGTAGCTGAGTGGAAAATTTTGTGTATGACATGTTATGTGGAAGGTTATGGGTCGCTGTGGTTCCTTATGGATCTTAAATGGAGATTCACTGTGTGCCCAGAAGCCTGCGGAATTGATATCCTCAATACCTTCCATGTAACGGCACAGTAAATTCCTGTGCCACCATTCCACAGGCTGGTTGGTGTATTTCTTACTATCCAAAAGTATGTAATTTATATGAAGAAACTTACAAGAGTATCTAAACTAATTCAGAAATGGATGACACTTTTAACAGTAATTTGGTGCTCTAACTCCATAACTTAGTGCCATCCATCAGTGCCTTGAAAAAAGTTTTCTTCTCATCTCACTCGTTCATACAGTTCTGCAAGCACAGGAGCTGAACATCCTCCAAGGTGCAGATGAGCACAGTAAAGGAGAGCCTTTGCCTCCTCATCATGTGCAAAACCAGTCATGAACTGGGAAATTATTGCTGATTTATATTAACTGATAATTTCTAATTTCAGTATCAAGAAATAAAATGAATAGTTATGGTAGCTGGCAGGTCTGCTTTGTCGGTTGCTGACGTGGCTGTGACCAGCACAGGGCAGTCCCTGACCTTCTTTCCCAGAAGTCAGGGACTCCAAGGTCACTCTTGCAAGTTCTTCCCTGCCCCAGCCTGTTATGCCCAATACATCCTTTTCTCCCCTAGTTCTTGACTTTCTCAGCCAAGTTTCAAGAGTACTGGGGAAAGTTGGCCTTTTCAGTCTAACATGGGGTTGTGCAGAGCTATTCAGAGCAGTAAGATGCATGAGCTTCAGTTCTGCAGCCTGTGGGTAGAGGTGCGCATGGGAGGTTAGTAAGTGAGGAAACTTTTCTTCTAGCAGCTCAGTTTTAAAAAGAAAATTATTAGTTCTGGTTTGTGGATGATCATGTGAATTTGGTACTTAGTAAGATGTTGTGGCTCGCTTCTCAGGGAGCTCTTGCATTGCTTTCTGAGTTTCCTGGCTTCAAATCTGGTGTAATCAGATGGGTAACCAGTTGTTCAGTTCTGGAAACAACCAAACCCATGCACAAAATACCCTAAAGATACTTAGAAAACTGGTATGTTGAAAGACCAGTGAATTATAGGGAGAGGATGAAGAGTGGAGGTGGCATCACA
Organism: Vireo altiloquus; assembly: GCA_013396875.1. Lineage (NCBI taxonomy): Eukaryota > Metazoa > Chordata > Aves > Passeriformes > Vireonidae > Vireo > Vireo altiloquus. The sequence goes on from VZRF01014699.1 coordinate 2,135,898, forward strand.
CTCCTGATTTGTGCACCAAAAATCCACTAAATGCTTCTTTGTATCTACCTCCGCTATAGAATTTGTGATTATTTTCCTATTCTGTGTATGTTGCATTTAGTGTTCATAGAATTATAGTATATGGTGAGTTGGAAGGGAGTCATCAGGATCACCGAGTACAGCCCCCGGCCCTGCGCAGAACACCCAAGAATCACACCACGTGTCTGAGAGCATGTTCCAAACTTCTTGAACTCAGACAAGCTTGGTGCTGTGACCACTTTGCTGGGGAGCCTGTTCCAGTGCTCAACAACCATTTGGGTGAAAAACTTTCTCCTGATATCCAAGCTAAATGTCCCCTGACTCAGGTTGGTGCCATCTCCTTGAGTCCTCTCACTGTTCACTGCAGAGATGAGATCAGTGCCTGCCCCTCCTCTTCTCCTCATGAAGGTATTGAAGACCACAATGAGGTCTCCCCTCAGTCTCCTCTTCTCCAGGCCAAACAAAGTGCCCTCAGCTGCTCCTCAAGGCTTCCCCTCAAGGCCCTTTGCCATCCTCATTGCCCTCTTCTGGATGCTCTCCGATAGCTTCATGTCTTTCTGATACTGTGGCACCCCAATCTGCACACGATATCCAAGGTGAGGCTGCCCCAATGCAGAGCAGAGCAGGACAATCCCTCCCTTGCCTGGCTGGTGATGCTGTGCCTGATGCTCCCCAGGACAGGGTTAGCCCTCCTGGCTGCCAGGGCACTGCTGGCTCATTATTCTCAAAGAAATCCACTTGCATGTAAAAGCAAAAGTATATTAACAATTGCATGAACACCAGAGTACAGGAAATGTTAATGCTTCAATTTTTCAATCATTTATATTCTTTTAATTATGAAGTTTGTCCCAGCCATATTAGTCACTGATATTTAGTGCTAATTTATCTAGCCAGTAGTATATAATAGAAGATACAATCTTCCAATTATTTCAGCAGCTTGTGTTCATAACTACTCTATGGAAGTAATTGAATAGATTAAGTGGAAGTGGACGTACTACAAATAAACTCAAACTTTGTATTGAAATCTTTCAAGTGGGTATCAACATTTCATCTTTACATCCCAGTATCACTAGGATTCCATGCCACTTCTGAACTATATATATATATATATAAAATGAGTAAAAAGTTATTAATGAGACTGATTTTTTAATATGTGTAGTACACTGAAGAAAAATGTTAGATTCTCGTAAGTTGCACCCTAATTTTCTTCAAAGAGAGCCAAACAGTAGTATGCTTAAGCAGAAATGCTTAATGAAATCAAGATACCTTCAGTGGGAGGATCTAAAAATAGATCCACCAAATAAGAATAAATGAAGGAATGGATAATGATCTGCATACGTGCTGGGCTCAAACTTCTTTATGTATTCAAAAGTGAGTTACTGTGCTTTAGTGATGCCAGATGGTATAGGACATATTGGAAGAAATAGATTAAGGAATAAAAGTCTGGAAAGCCTATTTTTCTGATCTTCAGAATAATTCTGTGCTGTGAAGTGCTGAACCAGGATCACCTGATATTTACAGGAGAATTAGTCAGGATCACAGGCACATTCTGTATGGCATAAAACAAATTGCCCATGACATTGATTAAAATATTTTAAAGTAAGATTAACAAGGTAGTTTTGAATAGGAGAGAATACTTTTCAAGGTTTTCTGAGGTTACTTTTCCTTTACAGTCATTTATCACAAATATTTCTGATGCCTTTCACAATCCCAGGGGTAAATTTTTGAGTTATTCCGTCCAAATCAACACACAAGCCATGAGTAAGATTCTTTTAAAAGTGTCCCAGGAGCAACACTGAATCACTCTACATCATCCAGCTATTAGAGAAAGTGGTTGGTCTTCTTGGGTGAGAATTTATCATCTTGTTCCGTATGTGTTAGAATTTATTCAGGTCAGTAAGCTGAGGCAGAATTTAATCATAACCAACCATCTGACCTAGCTACATGTGGCACGAGCGCTTTGAGTCGTTCTTATTTCCATATGGAGTAGTGGAGGCAATACACACTTTCCAATGAGAAGTGTGATTTGGAAATTGGGGAACATATTCTCTCCTTCCTCTGTGCAAACGCTGTGCAATCCAGGTATGAGAAAGATGATGACACTTCTCAGAAAGCAGGAGTAGAGGGTCACCATCTTCAGATAACATGTTTTTCAAGTAATGTTTGTTATTTGTAAAGTTACACAGCATTCATACACACGGGATATTTAAAGTCTCTGTTCTAGGGTCTGTCATTGGTTACACTCTTGCTGCCCTAAGAAACACAAATTGATGTGACTATTTTTGGATCCTAGTCAGATCGCTGAAATTATTAATGTCTTTCAAAATACAGTGCACATGCTTCTGTGATCACCTGCTTGCAGACACTTGGGAAAAAACTTTTGCAAAAACCCAGAAAACTGGACACGCTTTGATATAACTCAAAATCACTAAAATTTATAAACAGAATGTATTCATTTGATGTTTCTAGAATTAATGACTCAGACATCTCATCAGACTTAATTTATAAAGTAACCTTGAAGAATTAAATGGAACTAATTTGTTGTTTAGATGACTCACTGTGTTGCGTATTCACTTCTGTGGAGTTTTATATCTCTGGTTTTCAGAAAGTAATAAAAAGTCTTCAATCACTGAGGGAATTATTTATTTTCATCAAATGTAGGTGCTTAAGCCACATAGTGTTCTATTTAAAGAGCCATTCATAGGGCATTTGGTTTTATAACATAACTTTGCTTAACTGGGAGATGACTTCCATGGGTTAGGGAGATATGAAATTAGTCTGAATTGCTCATATTTATAAATCTGTTTGGTTGGTTTTTTTCTCCCCTCTGCAGGTAGGAAAGGAATTGTATTTTTCTTGTTATCAAAAATGATATATTGGTAATTTTTTAAAACTTTTAACCTTGTATATAGTGGGTATTTAGAAGTACAGATATTATTCTTTATCATTCTTTTTAATGCAAAACAAATTTTAAAACATTTTAAGAAATCATTCTTGAAAATATGAAGACTCCCCAAACATCTTGTCAACAGCAAAAATTCCCATCTCATTTATCCCAGAGGGTTAGCCTTGTTGAGTGAACAGGCACTTGCTATATGCTCATGTTCATTGTGCATTCTTGTGCGTCATTTATGTATGACAGATGCATCCTACAGCAGATACAATCTTTTCATTTCCCTGAGTTGTTCTTTGTAGCCCTCGCTGTAAGATGTCAGGTTATCAAAGGCACATTAGAAAAAACACCATCTCCTCCCTGATTACAGAAACCTCTTAGATCTTTGCAAACAATCTTTAGAGCATCCCTGTGCAGTGAAGTGGTTCTGTAATCACTGCACACATATGAGGAAATAAGGCACAGAGATTGTAATGAATAATTTTGGCCAGAGGACTTTGGGAACTCTGGAGCTGAATGTTTTTATTTTGTTAATAGCTTGCTGTGTTTTTGTATTGATGGCAGTTATAGCTATTTGAATTAATTAAATAATGGATCAGACCTGAAGCAGTCGTACTGGGTGTAGTAAAGATGTAGAAAGGCATCTCATGGAGTCTGCTGGGTGCCCACTATCTTCCCTCTAGTTCAGACAGGGGCAGAGCTCTACAAGCGAGCAGTCAGTACATCTGGCTACCTCTGACCTCTGATGTAGAGACGTGACTTTACTGGTGGAGAAGAACTTGGATCTTTGTGATTATCTTTAAAGAGGAGCCTTGATCAACATCATACAAGGATTGCACAGCAGTGTTAGAGATGACATATAGTTATCCATTTCTTGAGAGTATAAACCACCATGAATCTGCCTTTCTTCTCAAGTCTCCTGTCTGAGTCATTACTCACTATCTAACTTTTGTGACAGCAGAAATAAAGAGATCCATATGGCTGATTTTGTAGACAAGTATCACTGACATTCTCAGATTCATCTGTCCTTTTTATAATTTAATGGAAAAGAGGAGTGCATGATCATGTAATTACATAGAGCATTTAACAGATGACATTGCTTAAGTAGGGTTTATTTTCTCATCTCTGATCTTTGAATGATAGACTTGAAACTTTAGCATCCTTTTTGTGTTTAAACATTCTAGATGTCCAGATTTAAAAGGATGAATATGCTGAATCTATGGATTCTCTCTTTCTTCCCCTTGGTGGATCAACTATTGTGTTTCAGGGTTTTTCTACTGGAGGCTTGTCTATCAGGATGAAAATAATGCCATCTTTTATAGACTTTCTCCCAGAAGATGGCGAAGAAATAAACTGAGAACAGAGTGGTGTTCACAGTGACTTCATTCAGGCATTTACTTATTGTAGCCAAGTCAGGAGAATCTCCCTAACTTAGATACCATTGCTGGAAAATGATAGACCATCCTAGAAAGATCAATGAAGAATGCGAACCTGGTGGAACAGAGCTAACCTCATGGAGAATTACTCTCCAGTCAGCACAATCCCACTCATAACCCTTTTCTCAGGGCCCATTATAGCTTCCTTTTTTCTCCTTGGTGTTATACTCTTAACTATACATTTATAGTTCTGAACTATAAATGTTCATATCTATGTCTTTTTTCTATAGGTTTTTGGCAAGCTTATCATCTTATATCCCATCCTTCTCTGCTCTGGTTCTCTTCATACTCTCTTCCCACTGCCATTTTGCATTCCCTTCCATCCTGTTTTTTTTCTTTCTGTCCTATGTATTTATTTTGTCCACATTCCTCATTATTCTGAATTCTTGTTTGAAGTGCTTGCTTGTCTTTTTTCCTTCTGTTTTAAGGGGCAGTACAGTCTTCCTTCTGCGATTTGAGGAAAGGAAAGTGCTGGAGACTCCAAAGGAGCAGGAGGAGTGCTTGCAAAATACCCTGCTCTCTCTGTGTTTAGCATAAAGCTCACTTAATTCTGTGCAGATGGTGACTGCAGTATGCCACGAGCTCACAGTTTTGAGAGACAGTGCACATGAGATGTGCAGAGGATGGAGCTGCTCAGGTCATCATCTCTGGACCAGGCTTGATCAAGTTCAGGAGGAATTTTTCCGAGACCTATAGTCAAGCCATCTGGAGAAAGTAGCTAAAGAAATATCCATGGAGGTAGAACATAACTGCCTGCTAGAGATATCCATTCCAAAACATGAAGGTTCTCAAATTTGGTACAGCAGAGAAAGACTGAAGTCTTTAAGAAAAGAAAAATCCTTCTAAAACTCACAGCCTGAGTTTGCCCACAGAATACAATATTCCACGGATGAGTACTCATGAGATAGTACTGCCATGCTTTAGTTGTAATGTCTGTTGTTGCAGTGCTAGTTTTGCCATCCAGATAACAGTTTCTTTGTGTGTGGCGCATGGGCAAAGTCAAGAGACTGAGGAGAGGTAGGCTTGTGTGTGGCAAAGATAATGGCTGGCTTAACACAAACCATCTGCCAGTGCACCATTTAATGGTGATAAATGGTCCAGCACACACACACGTTTCTTCAAGGTGCTATTGACTTTTTGTTAAGCTTCTGTGATCCTTTTGGGTGGTATTTGTCATAGGAATGTCTTCACTCTGTTTTGAGATTTGTTTAAAAAGCTATCTATTGATTGGATTGAAATTTAAATATGTTCTCTCTTGCTGTGTTTCATATCAACAGTTTTCTACTTTCATGAAGAAAAAGTTTAGATTTTAAGATCTAGGATAAAAATAGAATAGTTCAGGTAGCATCAGCTTTTGAAAAAAACAAAAAAAAAGCCAGTGTTTTGCAGTGCATGGCTTTTACATGGATGCAGGTCTTGTCTCCCACCCTCAAGAAGGATGTAATAGCATTGTATAAAGGATGGAACAGATTCTGCACATAGAAAGAGTAAATTGCATTCTTCAGCTTAAAAAGGAGGAATTGTGTTGTGGTATGAAGTGACGCAGATTTCTTAGGCAGGTGCAAACAAGAGCTCTTTATTGTAAAAACCCGGCCTTTTATAGCAGTTAGCAGATTATCAGTTTATATAGTTTTAAAGTAGAACAAACATAATGTAACTAACCACCATATACTCGATGTGTACATGCGATGATCACACAGCATGTTTTCTTACCCCTAATTTAGCTGTGTCTCTTTTTCACAGTCTTTTTTTGTTTAGCTGAAGTAACAGGCCTGAGCCATGATTTTACAATGGCAACAAGGCCTTTATGCAACAGAATTGCAGGAGGGTTATGATATTGTTAGGAAATGATCATGAGAGAAGAAGAAAGCAGGAGGGTTATGATAATGTTAGGAAATGATCATGAGAGGAGAAGAAAGCATAAGTGAAAAGCATCATGCTCTTGTGTAAGTCCAAGAGGTCTTAGATCAGAGAGAAGGAACAATTTCTGTATGAAGAGACTTTAAAGAATTTTTCAGTTTAGAGAAAGAATGACTCAGAAGAATTGAGAGTGAAAGATACAAAATCATTAATATCATGGAGAAGGTGATAAAGGAGTTATTTGCTTTTTCTCATACTACAAAAGCAAGGCCATGTCCAGTGAAATGATCAAGCAGTAGCTTTAAGACAAGTGAAGGGAAGTAGTTCATCATTATGTGCATAATTAAATTGCAGGGTTCATTGCTGCACGAGTGTTGTGGAGGCTTAAAGTCTGAATGGGTTCAAAATGAATTAGACAAATTCATGATGGATACTCCCATCTAATGCTGTTAAGAGTGATGATGGGAACTGGGAATCCCTGAACCACAACTTACAGGAAGATGAAAGGTTGCTGGAGGGTTCGGCAGAGGGGAAGAATTGCTCTAAGAAAGAGGATGGCATATTCTTTTGGTAAATATCCAGTGTCAACCACTACTAGGAATGGAAGTAGCAGGGAAGGGAGTGATGGCTCCCTCCTTATTTGCACCTTACCCTTATTTAGATACATTGATGAGATCCTTCAAACCTTCCAAGCCTTCTTTTCTCCAGAGCTGAACAGTCCCAGCTCTCTCAGCTTCTCATCAGAGAAGAGCTGCTCCAGACCCTTCATCTTATCAGTGGCTGTTGGCTGGACTCTCTCCAGTACTGGACCCAGTACTGCAGGTGTGGCTGTACCGGTGCTGAGTGGGTAGGTTCTAATTGCTTTCATTTTCCAAAATATGAATTTGAGAAATGTAGACAGTGCTGTTTTTCCTCCTGCGAAAGAAACACAGACATTTGCATATGTGCAGTATGATTATGTGAGGTACTTTTGTGATGCTGCAATAGATGATTCATTGTGCTGGATTAGTTAACACTTTGCCACAATCAAATAGAAAAGATACTGTGGAAAGAGGAATATTTAATCTAAATGCATTTGAGAAATGAATTACTTTACATGTACTTGTTTTTAGTTGTTAAAATATCTAAAAGGATTCTTGACATTTTGAAATGTTGCAAAAGTATGCCATTTGTATACAGTTTATTGTTGAGAAAGGCTCATGGGTGTTTTTCCCTGTGGTTTTTGTGTTTTTACATTGTTCATTGAGTGATGAAAAATGCTTAATATTTCTGGGAAAAAAAGAAAAAGAAAAGGCTATGATTCATGTTTGAGAACTTTGAAGCCATCAGAAATTGGATAAGTCTAAGATTCTCCACGACAGAGAGAATGGGTATGTTATTTTACGTTACATTTTTTACTGAGCTTTTTGTGGTTTTTATACAGAGAGAACTAAAAAGCAAATTGCCATATGAAATTGTAAACAGAAAACTACTTGATCATAGTTACTACTTAACACTTGGCAATAGTTTTACAATAACAGAGAGTGTAGGGTCTCTGACAAATGCTATTTTTGTAGCCTCTCAAAATTTGGAAAAGGAATAAAAAGATACCACAGAACTTACCTGATAACTTCAGCAAATGCTGTGACTTCATAGAGCCTGTATTTTCTGTATTAAAAAATAAAGTCTCACAAGTTACTGTAAAGATAAATGCTGTTCAAGCAGGGAAACTTAATTAGCTTTTTGCTTGAAAAGGAAAAAATAAAAATTAATTGATGGCATCCGTGGCATGCTTTTCCTCCTTTCCTGCAAGCTCTCCTTGATCATTATGTCTCTGATGGGAGTTTTGGGGCTGCTCATGCTGTCCTATCCTTTCATGTTCCTGCAATCATGGATGTCCTATCCTTTTTGTTTACTGCTTGCAGAGTGATAAACCCTTGGTGTAGAAATAAGATAAAGCCAATATATGTGTAAGTCTTAGCATGACTCTGAAGTTAATGTACAAGAAACTCTTAAGACTTTATTCCAAGCAGTCACCTAGAATAAGGCCCAAGAAAGAAATCAATATATTCAAAACTACTTCTACTCTTACTTGTCTTGCATCAATTTTTTTTGTCTAGGTTTTCAGGGAAAAGGGACCTTCTGAGCATTTGTAAAACCATGTTCTAGCTGAATAATGTTTTATATGAGACATGATTGTCATTACCTTTTGTAATTTAAGAACTAAGAGTTATTAAATGTCAGCAGGTGACAGGTTCAACATAAACATATTAAGACAGTTTTTCACATTAATTAATGAAATATTGATTTTTTTTTTTTTTCCAAGAGAATGCTTCTATATTGCTAAAAATCTTTATGTGTTGAAAAAAGAAAAAATAAGGTGAAGGAAAAGAAAATGCTGAGGGTTATTAAACACAAAGATACCATCTCTGTATCAGGAAATCCCTGAACTGAAATCTCTACTGTGCTAAGAAAAAAGCATTACAAGCTTGGCCTATTTTTATAATCTTTCAGTCTTCACTACTGGACACTGTCAGGAACAGAAAAGTGGATTAAAAAACCTTTGGTCTTTCAGTCTTATCCAGCATCTTCCTTTAGTTGAGGAATAGCTGCATTAGATTTCAGAAGGAAAAGGGTTAGCTGGCATTACTGTTGCTAAAAAATTATTTACTTGGATTTTTTGCTTTGATTTACTGATTGATTTATTTTTTACATATCATAAAGTTACACATGGAACATTCTCAGTGCAGGGTCCTTGGTTCTGCCTCACATACTTGCTTCAAATGTTTCATCATTGCTATTTCAGTATCCTTTTACTTATTTCGAATAGAGAGTATAAAGGCAAAAGCAAAATTCACCTTGTTCTAAGGATATCTATTTTGCTCTTTGCTACCTTTATCCACTTCTTTATGATGTTTTGGTCTACTGGGTTACTCTAAAAATACTTCCCTTTCTTGAATGCAAGTACTTCACAGACTCTCCTCCCCAGGACTCAGTGGCATCTTATGTTGAGCAAAGGATTCTCTTTCATTCCTAGTTATCCTGCTAAGCTTGCAATAAGAGTTGCCTCTTCTTCCAAACAGCCATTGGTTTCTAGTAATAACCTGATTTTAAGTTGATTCTGTTCTTCTCTTTAAACAGCTAAGAGCTAAGAGCTTTAAACAGCTATTAGCTAACAGACAAAGCTGATAGATGTGAAGTGGGGCCTGCAAGGAATTTTAGTGTTAGTCTACTTGTGTCATCCTAACCTTTCCCAAATTTCCATCCAGCCCCAAATATATAAGCACTTTTAACTAAGGTAACTCCAATTAAATGTCTTTAGTGCCTGAAAGTCTACTTGTGCACAGTTCTAGCAGTGCAAGCAGTCCTAACAGAGATGTCTGTACATCATACAAAAATTTTGAATATTTCTGAGTATCTCACTCTTTGAAGAACCTTTGAAGTGTGTACATCACTCTATACAAGTGATGAATGAATGACATACACAATACATTCACCATGTCTCCTGAGCATCACAGACACTGCCCTAAGTGTCTCAGCAGAGCAGACTCACTGGGAACTAGAGCGTTAAGGATCCCTAAAACAAGACACAGCAGTTGTGCATTCCCAGTTTCTGGTCCAAATAGTTTATTGCCTTCCCTAATAAGGTAGCTGCAGGGTGACAAATTGGGGCAGTTCAGGAGCAACTCAGAACTCCATTAACTTCTCACAGTGCTGCTCCCTGGACTCATCCCTCTGTTTTTCTAAGCCTAGCATACCTTTCTGTCATAGGAGCAGAATGTGCCTTATTTCTCTCCTGTGCCTATGCATACCTTAGGGGGTTCTGTAGGGTGTGTGCATGTGTGTTTTGGAGATAGATGCTGATGGTCCTCTATTAAACCCTCTTGGGTGTGCAGGGTAGAGGCAGTCACATCACTCTGCATCTTCATTAACATGCACATCATCAGCTCCAAGCAGGCTCTACCTAATCTTAACCCATGTTTCTGATCCTGTATTTACTTATCAAGCAAGTATGAAAACAAGAAGGGAACCAAGCTTCCAAAGTATTTTTCCTTAATGATCTATGCCTTTGATATTATCCTGAAATTGCAGCAATGTATATACACTCTTAGTCTAAAAATCTCATTATGTATTTCTCTATTCCTCACATTGCATCAATTCCTAGCCAAATCATAGTATTAAATGATCGTCAGGCCTTTTATAAACCATAAATACTGGTTTAGGTTTATTTGTCTCTAATCACTGCTTTAGTTTGCTGTTACTTTGCTGGGGACCTGCCCTGGAGCAGATTGACTATTGTTGCGAAACAATGATCACGTAAAATGCTTTCTAAACTAGGAGGAACTTTGTCTTCTGTTCTGATCTCTAACTAATGTTTGCTTTTCCCTGTTTATCTTGCCTGATAAATGGTAAACATCTTAATCTCGCGTCTTATGTGATTTCATGATGTTCAATCTCCTTTCTTAAAAAACATTTCCACAGTTTACCCTTTCTGTCTTACAGCTGAAATAACTTTTAATGCACCATCTAACCTGAGCAATTGCTTTTTACCTGAAACCTCTTTCCTTTTTATAAAGTTGATGATGTTCCATGAAGGAGCTGCAGGACTTCAGAAACCACACATTATTCAAATGCTTGGTGAGAAGCAGTGGGTCTGCAGGGCATTGAAGTATTATGAATAAAAAGGCAAAATTACCGTGGTTCATTTCTTCCAAGCTGCTGTGCTCTATTACTCATTCTGAGAAGTCCTTTCTATGTACCCTTCCAGATTGTGAGGTACTCAACAGAAATACATCAGGTTTATAGGTAAATTTCTCCTCTAAAATACATATTTCTTCAATTTATCTAATATTATGAAAAGAGCTTCTCAGCGAAGAGCACACAAAACAAAAATGATTTGCAAATCATTTGCCAGTTGCTGTGTTTGAAATTAAACCATTCAATTACTAGAGTTACTAAATAATCAATAGTCTTTGCCAAGACAAGTGGTAGTTCTAATAAATAGCTCAGGAGAACTAAGTTGTTCAATTCAAACATTTGTCAGATGTTTTCAAGCACTGTATATAATTTTACCTTATTATTTAGTATTATTTACCTTATTATTTAGCTGAACAGCTTTATAACTTACTTATATTCTAGTATAATGCTTATTTCAAATAAAATAACTTCTAACTCTAAATTCTGGTAAATTTAGAGCCAGCTTATAAAACAGTTCATGCTTTATAGGGATAAATTAGATCTAAAACAAAAAACCTCAAGGGGAAAAGAAAATACAACAAAGAGGAAAGCCTGTGTTAAGGTGTTTCAATTAAGGAATTCTCTTTTAGAAATTCAGTGTAAACTTTTTGATTCTTCTTTTGGTTAGTAACCATTTCTACATCTTATTGTAAATTAAATTTCAGGAGTTTTTTTCTTTCTTAATTCTTACAAATTCTAGGCAGGGAAAACTGTTTCCCTCCTCTGTATAAATACAGAGAGAATGAGGAGGTGTACAGTAAGGCCAAGCACACACAATGTTCTGCAAACATCACATCTGGGGAAGGAGGTCTGTGTTGGAACCATGGGCGGAACAGGTACATTGTGATGATGTATCACACCTACTGATGTGAGGAAATTAGTGAATATGCTTTTGGAATGTGTTGAGACAACATCTCTCAGGCCAAAATATTGCAGTGGTTACTAGGCAAATCTATAACGAGTGTTATCTCTGGATAAATGGATTAAAGTAAATTTCCTATAGTTCTGCAATGTAGCTAGGACTTCCTAGTTATCAAGGTTACTACCAACCTAACATCTCAGACTAACTTGGCTTTATGTAATTAATCTAATATGTCTTGGCTTAAAGATGATACCTGATTATGCCCTGAGTTCTTCAGGATGACGTCATGTAAATATGAAAGGCGTTTTTCTTTAAACCAAAAATTTAGTTGCAGCAAATCCTTTTTTATACACTTGAGAGTCTGCTTGGGCGATAACATTATTCAAACCCATAAGGCAAGATGCAAACTGTATCTCTGAGAAGCTGTCTTAGGCAATCATCCTTGTGTACTGTGGTGGACAGTGTAAGGGAATTGCTTCTTAATTACAGGGTTGTCCTTGATAACAGTGAAAAAAAATAGGTTTGGACAGTATCGATTCCAAGGACTTCTGTTCCTCTTTCGGGACATTCCCAGCCAGCAAAACATGCACTGGCAGTCAGATTAAACAGCTTAAGTTCACCCCATGCTTAATTTAATCAATAGGAGCCTATTTACTTTGCAGAATGTTGGCCATCTTAATTCAGCTGTGGAAATATCATCATCATGATGTGCCTCTGAGGTACAATAGAAAACAAGTTTTGGTAAAATATGTACAAGGCTTTCCAAGTCTCTTGAATTTTCCCCAATTATTTTTTTAGAAGAGCACAGGTTTTTTTTACAATATTAATTTTGGCAAGTTTTATCCTTCTTCCTTTGGCTGCATATAATGATTTTCTCTTTGTAAGCATTTTGTTTGAAAAACATCTGTTTTTAGCAGGAGCCTTGTGTCATCCCTCCTGTATGACAGGGACAACTGAAGGTAGCCATTGTGGGCTAACACTTGGTTAGTGTTTGGAAGACCATTGATGGAAAATTTCACCTTCAGAATATTTACCAAGGCTACTCACAGTGTCTGTGAGATAAAAATGTAATAGTTTAACTTCTTTGAGAGAAATTGGGATAAATTGAAATTAATTGCTTTGCCTAGAGCCACATTTCAGCTCAGTCATGTGGTCCAAAAGTAACACTTCCCAATGGATGGGACTCAAGTGCTTTGCACGGGGAGTCTATTAGTCTAATTATAAAAGGTCATCAGTGTGTTCTCATTATCTGAAGTGAATGATTAAAATTCAGAATAAAAAATAATGCAGCGTAGTTTGTTTCTTTTTAAACAAACACCTCAGATTCCCATGCAGACATGTCTGGAGTTCAAGCCACAGTGTCCAATTTTGTCGTTTGGGTTTCTTTTTTGACTCTGGGCATTTTCTCAGCTGCAAACTTTCAGACTTGCTATAGTAACAACCCATTATAGAAAGTTTCGAGATTGCATTTTGGGGACTTGAATTTCCCTGATCATATTAGTATTACTTTTATGTATGCCGTGGCTGCAAGTCCATTAGCAAAACAAACAGGGGCTAGAGTGGGACCTGGTGAAATGAGTACACAACATAGGCAGAAGCAGATAAGGTGGCAGCACAGTCTGTGGCTTAAGACAATGCTTGAGCAAGGCTCTGTTATCACCTGGGAAATGCTTTCAAGGTGAGAACACCAAGGAGCTAATAATAATCCTAGGTATAAGCATGAAAATAACCATAATCTTAACATTTTCTTCTGAAAAACATGGCAGACAAAGGTCTGTGGCTAGGTGGGGAATATTGCAGGCGCAGATGATTGCACTTTACTGTGGTGGAGTGTAAGTAGTGCTTGGTTGGTCTCAGCAGTACTGCTGTAGTGACCAGTGGAGCTCCCTGGACAGGTGACATGGATCAGTGTCAGGAATCAAATGAAGGTTGACTTGGCTGCAGTGCAGATCACATCACACGTGTCAAGGCACCCCAAAGTCTGGCATTTGTGGGACTTCCTTCATGACCATTTCCAGCATCCGATGGGATGAGAAAGGATATACAGAAAGCAACTGGCTAAGTTGTTTTTATAGACTTGTGTCTATAAAAATGAATGGTAGAGGAAAATTGGTTTTAAAATGAAAGGGAAGAAAATACTTCTTCAGTTATGGTCTTCTTCCATATCTTTTTTTCTAAGATAATAGCGCCTTTGTAGAGCAACTGACTATGGGGTTGGTAAATAATTTTGAAATTCATAGAGTGAAATGTATCTTACATGCCATTAACAGTTGTTAAAGAAATTATGAGTTGTGTCATATTTCACCATTTTTTTACCATTTAATTTCACAATATGCATGAAACATAAAATGAAACCATTTATTTCCACATGTGATCCATTTCAGCTTTTCTTTTGTTTTTCTTTTTAACAATGAAAATTTATTAATACTCCTTTTTGGCTCTGATATGAAAATTCAATGTTACATCTGAGTTATGCTAAATCTAGTAGCATCATATTTAATAATAAAAAACCTCACAATTACAGGAAACTGATATAATTTAAATAATTTGAATTTAAATTAGCTTTCTGTGGTCAAAGGACTTGCTTCTCCAGTTACAAGACACACAAGTGAGAGAAAAATACTATATTTAAAATAATATGTAATTTTTTGATATGTAATTTTTGTAATGTAATTTGACATTACAAACATAAAAGAGCATTAACCAGAAATTTGGACTTTGAATGGCACTATTACGCCTTAATTAAAGTCTTTGTTAAATGTATCTACGTTTCTTGCCTCTTGGTCTTAGCACTTTTTTCCCACTTATAATTCTGATTTTTGGAAACAAAATATGCTACAGTTCTGTTTAGAATATCCATGTGCTAACAATTTGATAGATTGCTGAGCTTTTTTTACCTGGTAGTGAATACAGTAGCAACCTAGGATCTGGAGTGGTATTTATTTTCAGGTACTCTGTGTTCTAGTCAAAAGTTAAGCTCCTCATTTCAGGATCACAGGTATTGCTCAAACATTGAATATTCTGTGCTTGGAGAAGCACAGGTTTGAAAACCTGGCTGTTCTGTTTTTGTTAACGAATTAAGCTATGTTTCTGGGAAATGTTTTTGCTGCAGCAGGGAGTGCAGAGCAGCCCTCCATTTCTCGCTCTCCAAATGTGTAAAATTCAGATGCAGCTGCTTTGACAAGTTTTTTGCAGTGACCCCTGGTATTGCCATATGTAAAAGTGAAAACACAATTTTACATTTGTTCTAACTAACTTCTCATAGGCAGGTGTTAGGGGTTCATGTTTAGGCATTTGCTTCTTCTTAAGTTAAAATGTTATTTTCAATTTTTCTCTTCATCCTATTTTTCTGTGTCCTCTAAGACAAAAATAGAAATTCCGGGTGATGGAAAAGCAGCAATGCCTTCTATTCTGTCTAAAAACGAAAACCCAAACCAAAACAGCAAAGAAAGGAAGAAGTATTCTTCTCAGAAAATTGTTTACATAAAATACTGTGGTCAGAAAGTGATAAAGCAGCAGAAGAACATCAGAATATAGTCTTCAATTCCCTTACATGTTTTGTAATGCAGATTCCCTTTAAAGTAGCCTTGCCAATGTACCTTAAATATATTTTAGAATTATTTTACCATGAAATTAGTTTTTCTCCATCATTGACTTAGTTGAATCCTTCTTTTTGATCTATGCTGGGACATTAGAAGTGAAGCCATGGCTGCACATACTGTTTTAGTAGGTTTCTATCAGAAAGTGTTCTGCAGTAGACCATACCCAGCGAGAGCAAAGGTTATTTAGCGTAGCCTGGCTGCTCTGTAACCAGCTTCTCCAGCTCTCACTATGAGTCTTATTTAATTCCCGCACTCTATACTTCTGCCACCAGGTTGTATTTACATATTTATTACCCAGAGGAAAAGCAGAGAAGGAATTTCAGTCTTGAGAACAAGTGCAGAACAGCAAGAAGCTCTTCAGGTTGTCCTCGTGCCCTGCTAGTCATCACTCAGCCCAATTTAAATTCCAGTCTGCGTATTTCCTCTCTAGTAACCAACCTGCAAAATATTGCCTGTCTTTTAACCTTATACATTAGGTTTTGGTTTGGGTTTGGGTTTTTTTGAGGAGGGTTAAATGAAGCAATTAGAAGTAGTAAGTTGGTTTGGGTAGACAATTTTGGCTTACTGGTATTTCACCATCACGGTCCCATTAATGGCTATTTTTCCTATTCACTTGCAAATAGTTAATTTTCCTGCCTTTTAAAAAACTTTATTTTTAAAGAGTTACCTTACATTACCTGTGAGGAAAAATTATTCATCGTTTTTCATTTACACAACCTGTTAAGGAGCAACTATACTAAAATCGAGGTGCAGTTTAATATTACAAGGTCACTTATAGCAGCTCAACCTTATATTAAGGAAAAACATTTTTCTTAGATAGAATTCCCATTTTATCTGTCCCACTTTTAGGTGGAATGCTTTTTTTCTTCTTCCTTTTTTTCTTTTTTTTTTTTTTTCTGTTTAAACAGTAGTTTCTTACCTATCACAAGCAAGAAGTTAACCAAATCTGTAAAAGATGTAGTAGCTGGATTTCACGGGTTGAATGCCATAGTGCAGTTTTTGTAACTAGTCTTCCTCTAAAGGGAAACACCACAAGTAACTTTGTTTCTGAATTAAGGGCATGCATGTGTTAGGCTGCCCTGATCTAGGTTTTGTGAGAACCAAGAAATCCAAGCATAAAAAGAGTATGGCAAATTTCTTCAGGTTAGTCCACAGCAGGCTCTGATCCACGCATCTTGGAATCTAATTTGTTTTATTCTTGTATATACCTAACATTGCTTGTGTAGGTATAGTCATTTAATATCCATGATGGTTCTGTTTTCCATGACTAGTGTTTTAAGATCAGGAAAAGAAACCTTATACATTTTTTCAATGCTATGTTATGTTATATCTGTTGCAGTAGGTAACATTTGGCCAGCACATACAAAAATTGCCATGGGTCTGCAATCCTTTTGTCTTCTGCTTGTCTACTGTGCTGTATGAAAAAAGGGAAACTGGTTAGAAGGCATTGCTGACTTGTCTTTTCATAGGAACACAAATGGACAATGAAATAGGGTAAACATTGTAATTTCTGCCTATGAATAAAAATTTTGTTATTCACAAACAGATACTATCATCAGACATCTGATTTTCACCTGAGTTTCAGATGTCTTAGTTCAGCAAGATCTGCTTACTACCATTGCCTCTGTTGTGAGTACAGGCATTTTGTTATATATCATATGATATATGCTATGACATACACTGTATTTGTTATATACACAGATATTCTGGTTACAGCCAGAGACACTCACAGGGTGTGCCTGCCCACAGCTCCTCTGTTAGGGCTCCCTTCCTTTTCCTTACCATGGAATCTGGACCATGTGCAGTAAACTAGACCTGTTACATGATCCATAGTAGGCACTGGGGTGGCACATGGATTCAGGAATTTAGAGATGTAGAAGGTTGGTAAGGTATATGTAAACTTGTTGCCTAAGTTTGGCAGCCTGCGCCTTAACCTGAAATTAAAGATGCATATATTTGTACCCTACACTTTTCTGACCCTTTAATATTGTGGACAGGATACATACTGCATGACTTAACACTTCAATAATTCATATAATACATTCCCATTTTGACACAGCCTGCTAGCAGCAGGGCAGTTTGGCTTTTGTTCAGCGACTGAAATACATTGTGATGCATAAACATACGATTTTTTTAAAAAAATGCCCACTGATATTTTTAGAAGATGTGCACATCAAGCTGAAGAGTGCCAGCCCAGTGCTACCTATCAAGTGCTCCTTTCTAAACACCTCTGCCTGTCTCGTGTCTGTGCTGCAGTGGTGAGCAAGGAAAGGCAGAGAACAGTGCTTAGTGCCCTGTGTCAGCTGCCTGGACAAACTCAGCCTGTGTCTTTGCACATTCATGAAACCTCTTTAGGTGTGTCTGCCTGTGGGAATTGGCTTCCAGACTTGGGATCTGGAATGATCTGCGGCAATCATGTGATGCCTGGTTTGAACATCCAGAAACAGCAAGGGGGGATTTGTTTTGCTGAGACTTTGACTTGCTGTTTGGATGGATAAATCAATCCTGCGCCTAAATCAGTGCTCTGCTTCCCGAGTTAATTTTTCACTGAGTTGAAATTTATCATCTTTCCAAACCTGCTCAGGACTGATTTTTGAGTGATTTTTCTTACCATTCTGTAGTTCTCTGCTTCTACTTTTCAGTTTGCACCAGCAGCTCTGCAAGTCTCACTGACTCTTGATAGCTGAGCTTTTAATTTAGGCTTCATGTTTTTTCCCACCTGTGCTGTAGTGGCAGAAGCTGGTCTGCTTTCTCCAAAAACTCAGTGGTTTCTGGAGTTCATGGACCTTGCTTCCTGGCCTTGGGCAGAGAGGCAGAAGGTCGTATACCAGCCCAGGAAAAATGGGCTCTCCATTCAGCTCTCTCCAGCTGAAGAGGGTCACATCCCTATGCAGCGCAGTCTGTGACTGGGGGACATGTGCCTTGCTGCAGTCCCAGTTCATTGCCCTGGGTGTACAGTTATTCCTGTTGTATGCTGGGAAGATGCAGGGCAGCATTTGAGGCACTTCTTCGGGTGGTTAAAGCATTGCCCAAAGAGGGTGTGCACTGCTGGGTGCCCAGCTGCTCCTGCACCACCCCACTGCATTGCTGTGGCACTAGCCCAGCCTGACAGCTTGCATGCCAGGGGCCCATAGCTTGGCCTTGTGCTGCCAGCACCTTAGGCATGGTCCTACAACTTTAAAACCTGCAATATTCCCAGAAGTTCCTAGGCATGGCAAAGAAAATAAATAGGTAAATAAAGTCATTATACCCCAAGCCTTTAGAGCAGGAAAAAGCAGGGGGAAAATGTGAAAAAGTTTAAATTTCATGAGTGAACTAGTGAAAATTCTCATCAGTCATAGATTTTGATACTTTTTTACTTCTTTAGAAGGGTAAATATTTTTTTTTTAGAGGATCACAGAAGGGAAAACTATCCATTAACTCACATCACCTTTATCTTCTCTAATGTGTTATTTTGTTACCTATACATGCTGCTGCTTTGCTGTATCTTCTGGTGTGTCAGCTGTTGACATTTATTGCAGGCAGAGAGTCAAATTAATTACAAAGAAAACAAAGCATCTAAGAATACTTGAAATCATTCCCATGAATGCTTCTTAGCTTTGTTGGATAGTGTAAAAACAGTACATTGTCAATGTTGTTTTGAGCCTATCTAAACAAATTTACCTGGAGGGAGAAAGGAAAATCTACCTGGATTGCACCCAGGCAGAATGGAACACACCAAGGTATTAGAGCACTCTGTAACAGCAGTGCGTGAGTAATGAATCATCTGAGTAAACTCTTACTGGAGGGTGAAATAATGCTACTTGAGCTATCAGGTACTTGTTGTTTGTTTGGAAAGCTTATTTTCTGCTTAATACAACCAAAGTTGTGCAAGCTCACTAAGTGACACTAACTGGTAAGAAGGATGTTTACTCGATTTAATGCTAATTTGAAATATATGATTAAAAATATTGAGTGACTGGGTGACGGATGGCAGATTAAATATTGAAGAGTGCGTGGAAAAGGAAGAATTATCCTAACTTTGTGTGAGTGGCAGTGAGTTCTTGAACATTCTATTTCCATTCAAGAAAAAAAAATCTTTGAATTATAACAGATAATTCCATATAAACATTGCCTCTGTGCTCAGTGGTAGTCCAAGAAACAGAATATTGGGGATGATTATGCGGAGAATGAAAAACAAAGCAGGCAGAGCTACAGAAACCTGTAATTGTATGGTTCTGTCCCCCTCCATCTTGACAATGAATAAATAGAACTGCAGAAAGTACAATGCAGAGTAATAAAGGAAAAAAGGTGTGAAAGCAATTCTGCACAAGTAAATGATTAAATAAAGCTGGACTTACCATCCTGGGAATGAGAGGATTGAGCAGTGGAAATAATAAGCACAAATGGAAAAGGTGAACAGGTTTAGGATGTTTGTCTCTCACCAGATCTCAGAGGCAATAAACAAAGCTAATGTATGTCAAGTTCAGAACAAAGGGAGATGTTTCCTGTGTTGTGTGGTCAAGAATATTGCACGCTCCAGACATTTACATGGGTTCAGAAAAAAAAGTGAAATTGAGTAAAATGGAATAAAAATGTGTCACCAAACACAGAAAAATATCTGTCAAAGCACGCGGGTGATGTGCCTGTGATTCAGGACAGTGCTGATCCGCATACAGCTGGGAGCATATCCCTGGAATGTGTCTCTATGTGATCACTTTGTCCTGTTGCTGAAGATCCTGAGCTCAAAGACCGTTTGGTCTCAGTAAGACTGCTCTTCCATTTCTTTTGCTGTGTGTGGGAGGCTAGAGTTCAAAAGAGCAGTGTAGTTAGGTTCACTCAGTTGTAAAAGACACTTGAAAAGATCTTTACAGTATACCACCCCATCAAGGATTATTGACAGGAACCTTTTCATCTCCTGCTTCTTTTCTGTTCATTACCAGAAATTAGTCTAAGCTTCCTTTGCTTGCCCTCAAAAATGTAGCGTAAGAGGTTTCAGAGTATATTATATAATTTTAAAATTTTATTAGTTTATTTAATTTTATTTTCCATGGATTTTATTCTCTGAAAACCTTGTTCATGCCTAAATAACAAAGGTACAGAAATAAACAGTAATAGCTGTGTGTGTGCAGATGAGCTTTTGATCACATAAGTGAACAGAAAGAAGGAAAAGAAAATTTAAGGAGGAGGTAAAAAGTCTACTGAGATCTAAAATGATATGGAAAGTGATTAAGGCAGAAGGGGAAATGGATGTCTGATTAAAGATAAGGAATTCTGATGATGTGACCTTTCATGCCTGCTGCACCTTCGATGGTCAATGCTAAGTCAAGAGAAGGGCTGATTCAAAGGGCAGCACAATCTGAGGTCAGTTGCCACACACCAAAAAATGAGTTCAAAAAGAAGGAAATTTTTAGTTGTGCATTAAAACAAAGAAGGAGCAAATGTAGGTGTGAGGGACTGGTAGTGTAGTCACCTTTGTCTGAGTGTTGCAGAACTGGAGAGCTGTGGCATACTTGTGAGAAAGCTGCAAGCAGACAATTTCACTACTGCTGAAAATGTAGGCAAGGGCGTGTGTAGAGAGTATTGCAGGGCAGTGATGAGATAGGAGCAATTTGCCGTCCATGCTGTAGAGTTTGGAGGCTGAAGCTGTAATTCAGCACTGGAGGGTAATATATGTTGGGTTTCCAAATAAAACATTACATTTGCCCGTACTGGCTTGGCTGAGAAGCTATACCTCTCACCTGTTAAATGACATACTGGCCACTGCTGATGGATATGGAACCACTGCATGGATTTGCAGAGAAGGGCATGGAGGGCTGTGCAGCTGAGTGACAGCTGAAGTGTTTACTGTGGTACCTTTTAACACACACGCACAGAGACAGCTGGAAGGTCTCTCTTCTCCCAGGGCCACCTTTCTGTGCTGGAAGAAAAACTGCTCTTAAAGCTTGCAATTTCATGCAGCCGTGGTGTCCCTGTCATTTCTGTCTCCAGGCTCCTCTGAGTGACCTACAGGATCCTGATGAGTGCTCTTGGTGTTTTCCTAATGGAAGAGCAGAGTCAGCCAGCGCTGCAGGGGAAGAATGAACACACATCTTCACTGACCTGGCGGGTTTTTGGGTGGGAGCACCAGCTGCATTTTCTTCTCAGTGAACTTCTGGAGGGGACATAATGAAACCAAAAATGCTGTCTCGCTACCATCAGATGTTTTCCCCTCAATTCACAGGGGAAAATGTGCCTTCTGTAAATCAGCTGCCTCATGTGGCAGGGATCAATGACTGAAGGGGGATTTTGAGACTCTGACTTGGTCCCTCCCTGACACAACAGCCTCCCATTGCCTTCTGCGTCCTTCTCATCTGTTCTCTGCCATCTAGTTGGGCTGGAAAGTGGCAAGATTCCTGGGGGAATAATACTGGCCCGATTGATAGTGGCATTGGAGAAAATGGGGGGGCAGGCAGGGTGGTGGTGAATTTTGGACAGTTGTCCTCTGCTGATGACATCTCTAAAAAGTCTTCCTTGAGAGGGAAGTGCTGCGTTTCATCCTTTACTGGAGTGCCATCAATCCTTTGTTATCCCTTCAGGCTTTCTATTAATTGACAGATTTTCAATTGTAAATAGCTGGCTTAAAAGCCCTTCTTGTGTTATCCCAGAACATCCCTAGCATTCATATGAGCTATTGTCCTTTCCTCTATAACTCTGAAGTTCATTATTGCAATACCAAAGAATTTTTTTTCTATGTAGATCTTCTTCCTGTTGCCTAAAAAGGTGTTATATTTGGGTGCTTCAACTGAGTATTACCCTTTCCTTTGTTCCTTTCAAAACCTTTTTCAGCTTTGGAATGTTTTCTGAAGAGATCAGATTTTTCCAGAGAATCAGGAGCAGTTATGTTAGAATGAACCCGTAACATCTTCTTTCCGATATCCCACATCTGGTGGTGCTGCACAGTGAGCATCTGACATGGATTATTTTCTGAAGCACTGCAGGGGTTTATGGTCTTTTTATCTTACCTGTTGTAATCAAGTTCCTGTGAGTATGTAATCTCATTTTATGGATAATGGATGTACATATGTCAGTATCTTTTCTGCATGTATGTACGTGCAACAACTTCATGGTTAATTGTACATGATTTAGAAATTAAAGAAAAAACACCTTTAATGATTTATTAAAAAAAAATATGTTAAAATTATATCTTTATTAATTCTATACATGCTACTTTTGTCATTCATTTTCATTCTTTATTTCCAGTCAATGTAATATGTCTGCGATGGTTTATCGTGTACCCTATGTGCTTTGCTTACTTCTATCCTTCCTATCTTAGTTTTCTGTACCTTATTGAGGCACCTTTAATACCTCTGTGTTTTTTCCACTTGCCCACTTTTAAGTTTTACATATTACTTGCTATAGCTTTTATTTTTGAGATAGATGACAAGTACCAATCATTTATTCCATGTTAGCATGTGTTAGCAGATGATAAAACCAAACACATAATTAGATTTTGTTAATTTTCCAAGTATGATCAAGTGCTTGGTATATTTATATATATCTGTAAGTGAACAGAAATTGTGTACTGCATTACACAAAGCTTGTGGGGCAAAAGAAACAACAAAATAGAGAGTTTACTGGAGAAATTTAGATTCTTTGTTCAGATTTTTTTAGAAATTGTTTATCTGTTTTCAAGTTGAGCTGAAAACCCCAGGCAAGTTCTGTAGAAGAAATAATAATAACATGTGGCACGAATCTTGATCAATTTAGGAGACCTGGTGCTTTGAGGGTAGGGAACTCTTGTTACCCCACCTACTCGATAGTCTCTCCCAATAACAGACTGGTCTTGTCCAGCCTCCTCCATGCACTTTTAGGGGTACTACTGATCAGGAATGAGTGTTGCTTCATCTCATAGGCATTCCCAAGGAATTCAGGCAGCACATAAGGGTCTACTCTAGCATTGCACACACCCTTTTCTGTCTTAATTGCAAGTGTGGTTGTACATTGCTTCTAGGAAAACAAGTTTACTGTTCATATTGCTTGTGTGCCTCCTTGTTTGGCCAGAACACACAGTATATAAACTCTGCCTGTTGCCTTTGGCCATGACTCCTGCTGATTGTATCAAGCAATTCCTGGGGAAGATTGTAACTTTCAAAAGAGAGGTAGTGGCAACTTGCTGTGCCAGAGAAAAGACAATCCTTAAATTAGACCTAAAGCATATAAAATGAAAGGAAAAATATGCTACCATCAATATCTTCAATGCATTTCCCATGATGTTTCTATAAAATGATGATGAAAGTTTAAATTTATTTTCACTAGTCTCATTAAAAGTCAGCAGATGTTTTTAGCATAGAAAATTGTAAAAACACCTGGTAAATTATACCCCGAAATAGGTTAATTGTTAGCTTTTTGTAATTATAATCAAGAGCTTTTATATTTACTAAGGAAAAGTAGTATGTGGGAGTGTAGATAGTATTATTGAATATAGAGCTCTTGATTTATTTTCATCTTGTTTTCCCTTTGATCTGATCATTCTGAGTGACAAATCTGTCATCCATGTGAACACTGGGAACACTGACTTTTGCTTGCTGTGTATTCAATTCTAACAAGTAAGGAACTTGCTTGTAAATATTTGTGCAGCATAATTTTCACCTATGCCCTACTTCGAGCAGATGACAGTATTTTCATCTTGCACTATGCAAGATACTTTTAATTAGTTTAGCGTAGTCGGCTATAAATCACTTGCTGTCCTCGAATGCCAGAATTGATGACTGCCATTACAATGCTCTGAAGAGGCAGTGAGAGAATCCACTTAACAGCCACTTGGGCATCCTTATTCCTTCCATTTATGTTTTTGTTTTGGTAGCGGCAATTAAAAAGTGTGTGGTTCACAGTTACGTTTGTGTTAGGTCAAACAGCTCTTCTTAGATGTCAGTGTGTACAGATGTAGCTGCAGACAGATATCTAATGTGAAAAACCTTATACAGTTGTTTTAAGAGAGTAATGATGACACAGTGGTGGTTTTCTAATATATGAGAAAGTTGTAGAGCTGCTGATTGTTAACACTGGAGCTTAAACTGGTGATATGGCTCTTTGAGTGTTACTCAGAGATTTTCTTTCCTCAGTCCATTTGTATGATTCTCCTGAATATAATGTGTTCAGAAATATGTCTTCACCTATTTGAAAATGCTCATTGTAATATACAAACATTAGAGAGTGAAGAGATGATGTGAACTCCTAAAATGCTACAGGTTTTAAATGGAAGAAAAACCACTTACGTTTATGTCACACTTTAAAATCACATTTTAAACCTCTGCTTTGTGTCTAGCCACATAATTATTGTAAAATACTGCATTGCTAAGGCCATAAGTGGTTAAAGAACAGTATGGACCCGGGATTAAACTTTGGATCTTTTGAGGATACCTTAAAACACATTTAGCGTCCTTTTTAAAAGTCTAAATTACTCTCAGAAAAGCATCTCAACATAAATTTTAGAAAGACAAATGTGATCTGATTCACTAAATAATATGTTTTCTTTATGAGGAAAATCTCTTGTGCTGTTGACCTTATTATTTGATTAATATACTCAAAATACTCAGGGAAACAATAAAAACGGAAAGGCAGGGAGTCAAATAATTATGAGGTATGTATTTGATTAGAAGTGTTAGTACATAAAAGAATGCAGATAAAAATTGGGTTTTTTTCTACATTTTACTGTTAAGATATCACAAAAGAGCTGCATGTAACTCAAATATAGCCTTTTTTTCAGTCCATACCCAATGGGAGCAGATGTGAAGGATCTATATTCCTTTCCCTTAAATATTTTCAACTCTCTTCCAGCAGCATTTGATGTTCTTGCTTCTCTGTGGCTTTATTGTCCCTGCCATTGTTATTGATGTTGAATCTATGATACATGTTTCAGTTAATAGGAGTAGAGTAGAAAAATTCCTTCCCGTCCTTGTACACAACAGGCAAAGCATGGCACAGAATAAAGACATTGCAAGGCATAAAGGCCACAAGGCAAAAGTAAACAAGAATCATCCTAATGGCTGAATGCTTATCAGTTGTTAAATATTTACTTGTTAGCTATATATTTGTATCTGCTGAATTTAAAGAGGAGGAAGAAAATTTGAGCGACATTTGTATTCATCTGTGTTTTTTCAAGTGTGGGTGTTAAAAATTAGGATCCCCAAACAGAGCAGGAAAAATGGGAGCTCCAGATGTGATGATATCGACGAAAATTGTTACTTAATGCTTGCTTCCAGTTAAAACAACTGTCAGTATTTGCATCTGAAAATGTTTGGGAGAAATTATTAGGAAACGAGCAATAACCTGCTGTAGAGTGAACTAAAAATCTAATGTTTTACAGAAATGGCTTATCTTCACTTGACTAATAATTTGATGGGTTACAGTAGGTGATGGAGAACTGTTCCAGTCAATATAGGGTTGTGAAAAATTTAGAAAATCTCAGTTCTCTGTACTCCAACAGACAAAGCTATGCAAGTGTGGATGCAGACTGTGAGTCTGGCCTTCACTGAAAGCTCAGTGTACACCACAAGGCAGATGCCAAGCTACAACAGGGTACATTTCTCTATGTTCCTCTCCCCAGTATTACCTGCTATCTTGTTTACATCTGTTGAGTCTAGGGCATGTAGAAGCTGATGCAGATCTGGGAATATCCATACAGCACCTGAGGATGACACAATCACACTTGGCATTACCCCACCTGAGCTCTTTTTTTGGCTCTCCTGAAAGCTGTCAGTGATGCTGACCTGGAATTAAGGGAACAGGGAGTCTGGCTGGTGTCGGCTGGTTGGTTTTTCTCCATTGCTATTTCAATAATAGTTATCAGTACACAGCCAGAATCACAATCATAGAATGGTTTGGGTTGGAAGGGAAGTTTACATATAGTTTACATCTAGCTCCAAACCCCCTGCCATGTGACATCTTTCACTAGATCTGGTTGCTCAGAGTCTCATCCAACCTGGCCTTCAACACTTTGAGGGATGGGCTACCCACAACTTCTCTGGGCAGCCTGTTCCAGTGCCTCACAGTAAAGAATTTCCACCCTCACAGTAAAGAATTTCCTCCTAATATTTATTCTAAACCTTCCCTCTTACATTTTGCATCCATTATAATTTGTCCTATCAACTTCTAAAAAGTTGCTCTCCAGCTTTCCTGTAGGCTTCCTTTGGGTACTAGAAAGCTGCTGGAAGGTCTCTCAGAGCCTTCTCTTCTCCAGGCTGAACCTGGAGAAGTAAATAATTTTGCTGTCAACTGGAATATTTGTTAGCTGATTCTGCAATTTATTATTTGAGGAGTAATCATCTCGTATCGATATGTGCAGGCTAGCACAGTAATACTTTTATCCGTGTTAGGAAAAAGGGGGGTTGTCTACACAGGGTCGTTCAGGAAAACTAATCCAAATTGATTTTTAAAGTAGTTTAATTAAATTAGGTTCCATCTCTTTGAATTCACTAAGTGGCCAAGTTTGAGATAGTTAAATTAGATTAAATCGTTGTTTAACCTTTCTGCTTCAGAATTGCAATGGCCTAAATTTGATTAAGTCACTTAAAAATTGAGACAAACTTAAGAGTGATCACTTATATTCCAAATCAGAGACTTAGGTAACATTAACCTGAAGAATCTTAAATTCAAATGTTTTGTCAGATGGAATTCAAGTTTAAATGTTCTGAGTGAACAAGTATGTGGAAAAGAAAGTACTGTGCAAATGATTTGTGCATTTTTTAAATTGTAAAACATTAATAATGTCTGAGGGAATTAACATACTCTTGCTTTAGCCTTAAGTCTTGCTTGTGTCCTCAGTATTTCATGCATGCATTTAAAGATGAAAGAGAAAGCTAATATTTGACAATGAAAGAATTAATTTTATCTGCTGATAAATATCATAATATTAATTCACTGTAATTTGAAACTGTGTATGCAAAATACCTGATGATAGAGCTATCAGAGCTTGCCCAGCACTAACAGCCCAGCGTTACCCATCTGTATCTTACATCTCAATGTGTTCCTGTGTGTATCAGTTGGTAGGGAAGCTTTGTGCACTATATTGTTTAACCTTACGATGCTTTTAATGTGAAAGATAATGATGTGTGCAGCGAACAGATTACACAGCGCCTGGTAATGATATGTATGTGACAATTCCCTCATTCCTTTGCCTCAGGCACTGGCGGTGGCCAGGAGAGCTGTCCTGACCTTGACAGGGGCTTGCAGAGTAGAAGGACTAAATATTTAGTTATGAACATTGAGGGCGAAGTGAGGTCTGTGATGTGGACTGTTAACTAAGGTATTAGTCAGACTAACATTTTCTCAGCCACTTTTTTCCTGATTTATGTAGCAAGACTTGGTGGCATATTGCTTATTTATCACTGATAAACTGTTCTTGGATAAAACTTCTAAATTTTTTTTTTTTTTATATTCAGTCTCTGACTGCTGTGGGCTTTTGATAACATTGTGATTTATATTTACCTGTGGTTTTGCCTGGCAGTGGTTGAATAGCAATAAAATTCCTGTTGATTTTGGGTGGTCAGGGGAAAACTTAGAGCTATAACCAATGTATTAATCAATGCCACCCATCAAAATGCTCTCAGTCAAAGAAAAAATTGATATAAAAGTTGTTTCATTTTGTTATCTTAGTGAATGGCATAAAGTATTTCCAAGGTTTCCTTATCGCTGGTAATGCATTAACGTTGGCTCATCCTCCATAGTCTGTTGCTAATCAATAAATTATTTTGACTTGTGGTTTGGGGTTTTTTTCCAAGGAATGTATAATCTATAATCAAATGAATCTTTGTGGAAGAGTGAACTTGCATGTTTTCTGGATTCAATTATTTACATTTCTTCAAATGTCTGATTTTGTTTGGCTGGAAAACTGCTTTCTGAATTCAGAACATTGTTTCACCGCTGCATAATGATAAAAACAATTTAAATTTACAGATTATTTTTGACATGGGAAACCAATAGTGATGGTAAATTGTAAAATCTGCCCAGATGAGCAGAAAGGTTGCTTGTAGAACCAAAAAATGGAAAAAAGACAAGTATAGTACACAGTATGTCAAGTTTATTATTGTCCTAGAGAAACACATCATACTATCTAGAACCAAGATAACAAGAAATTTGTTGCACTGTTCAACACCTTAATGGTACACAATGCTGCAAGAATAACATGGGCTACCCATGGCAGTAGATCTGTGTTGAAAAGAGCAAAAACCTCTAAAGATGCTTTCTTGAAAATGATACTGTATTTTTTCAAGATAAAAACATTGAATGGCCCATTTCCCACTTCCCCTCCCTTCTGAAATGCAACTCCCAAGCTACTTTGGTGTTGCTGCTTTCTGAAGTGTTGCCTAATTGATTAGTAGCAGTAGGATATGAACTTGTGACAAATTACACCATGAAAAATGAACATACCAAATGTTTTGAGGTATAGTCTACATGCTAAAGCTTATTCATTTGTTTTGAAGTATCCTTAACTATGAAAGTATTAGAATGCAAATTACCATCTCAAAAAAGAATTCAAAACCAAAATAAATAGTCAGTGGCTGGCTCCATGTGAAAACCAGTGAACATCTTGTTAATTCACTCCTGAGTCTTTCAGTAGCCTATTTATGTTGTTCTCCTAGTAGGCTCTGATGACTTTGAAGTACTCTTTCTATAGTTGATGTCCTGTGTTAGAAAAATGCCCTTTTCTGTCTTGGTGTTTGTTGCCTTTACAGCCACTGGGTGCAACTTTGCCATGTTTCCATTACAGTGCAAATGTGAAACTTTTTGTGCCTTACTATAATTCTGGTGCATGGTGTATAAACATCAGGATTTCAGTCGCAGAGTGCTGCCAGGGGAAACCCTTTGTAGGAGACACAACTGGTTCAAGCCAGCTGTGAAACTCCTCATGGTGCAACAAAACTTCAGCCAGCCAAGGGAGCGTCTCTGATTAGAAACTTGTAAGAAAAAGCTTTAACTGCCTTTTCTTTTTTAATGACCAAAATGAGTAGATACTCTTTGTTTTGTATGTCTTATGTTAATAGGTTTACTTCTAGTGAGTTTATTCCTTTAAAGTTTCTTTAAGGAAAATGTTTGGAGTTGACATATTTGGGTTTTTTGTTATCGTAAGTTCTCATTTTAGCTATAGTTTTTTCACCTCTTGATTTTTTCCTTTCTGTACCTTTCCTCCATCTCTCCTTCCATCTGCTATTAGTGATAGTGTTTTGTTCTGCTTTCATTAAATATTGCCTTGCTTTTTCTTTAATTACGAGAGGTGTTTCTATTTTGTCACAGATAAATTTGCTAGTTCTGTTTGTGTTGGTGTTGAGAGAGACAATACTACTTCATGTCTTCTCGTTAATTTATCTCTTAGTTGTAATGCTAATCTAGTTAAGACATGATTAACAGTTATTCAGTGGGCCTCATTTTTTTTCCTGTCCAGTCTCTTTTGACACTCAAATTAATGATTTCCTATTTGCTGTATATTTACCCAGAGTTTAAGTTTGTTATTTTTCTATATTCTAACAGTGGCTTTGGTTCTTCAAAAATCATTTTCAATAATTAAAAATTGAAAATTTTCAGAGAAATTTAGGCACATGGGACAGTTAATTAGGAAAGTGCTCTTGAAACTGTTAAAATTATTCACACAAGAGTTGAAGAACACTTTTTGAAGCACTTTAGAGTGAAGCTTTTTGTTAAAATTTTTAATTGTACAGTATATCATTCTGTAAGTGCTGATGAAGGTGCTTCAGGTTTCAGCCCTAATTTATTGGCCAAAGTCTTAGACCTTTTTAGTAAATAAACTAGGATAGAGACAGTCTAGTACTTTAATAGTGAAACAGAACTATGCAGTATTCAAATCATGTCTCTCTTGCCAGTTAGAGCTTCTCACCTTTGTCATGTTGTCTCTTGCCATTTCTTTCTAGTTAGGAACTTTGTAACCTGCCTGGTAGTGAAAAGTTTCTATCTCATATCCCATTAAAATTGTACAACAGATTCAAATGCTCCAGGACATCTGATTTTAGACCTTTGAACATGCTGTGTCTCTTCCTTGGGACACTGAGCTGGACTACACCAGGCAACTGCCCCTTCTATGTTCTTCCTGGTGGAAACTTTCCAGATGCCTTGTGTGATATCTCTTCTTATTTGCCTAGTGTATCACTTAACCACTGAGAGATCATCCACCGCAAATACTTAATGTAACCAAAGCTCAGACTGCTCAGTTTTCGTAGTCTCCTGGCAGGAAATGTCACCAAGAAGGCAGGAGAATTGATCTGCTGGCAGATCTAGGGTGAGTGGATAGTGAATTTTAGTTCTTTCTTCAAAGCAATATGCCTTTGTGATTCCAGGAAGGAAAAAACAGAGTCCTGGAAAAACAACAGCTCTCAGGTTTGCCCCCCAAAACATTATTCCTGAAGTGCATTTATTTTGCTATCCTGTCTAGCAGCTGATTTTGGCTACTTGAGAGATCAAATGTGGAATTTATACATATCCGAGGAAGGAAAAAGAGGAGTGACAAGACTCCCTTTAGAATAAAGGAGAAGTAATGAAATTATAAGGACAGGAGAAGAAGTTGTAAATATATTTCAAAGGACATAATTCTGTTTGAACCCCCAGGGGAGTGCAAAGAGGACAATGCTTGCAAAAGCAAAGGCATGCTCCTAAGAGTGGGCTCTCTGTAGTTAGGACTGTCTCTTAGGATAGGGCGTGCCGAAGATGTCAGTGTGTGTTGAAGTCACCTGGAGGAAAGTGAAAGAAAGCTTTCAGATTTGACCTTGATGTAGGTAGGCTAAATCCTTTTTGCTTTAGTTCCTCACTTTGTTTCTTACAGTTATTTGTAACTGTGTTGCCTCCTTCAGATGTGGTAAATTAATTGTTGGGTTTAACCTCAGCCTACTTTGAATAAAGACAATGTTCAACAGAACTATCTGAAAACAAAGCAAGTTCCTAAAAAACTTACAAGAACTTAGAGTATATTTTAATTTTCTGTAAATAACACACATTGTTCAATTATAATTTTCTGACAAAGTCAGGCAATTGCTGTCACATTATGTGACCATGAACCAAGGACTTCCAGCTTTCTCCTGGTATAATTTGAATTAAATCTTCTCTCTTCTTTCTCTTAGGAAGGAAATTATATTAGATCAACTTGTTTTTTCAAGTTCCAAAGGTCCAAACAGCTGAGGAATAGGAAGAATAGGAAATGGTTGCTAGTGCTTATTGACACGGTTTTATTTTTCTTCCTGATTCAATTAAGCTTACTAATTACTGCTCTGTTTGACACTGTCAAAGGGCTAGGGGTTGTTTTACAATTTAATAACCATACTAAGATTCTAAACATCCTTCTGTTAAAAAAAGAGAAAAAGGACAAAAATAAATCGTTACATTGATATTTTTGAGGGTTTTTTTTTTTAGAGGATATACTCAGCATATACTCATAGTACTTGCCACGTTGATTTGCTGTGTGGTGAGGAGCTGAATGCTGAAAGCAGAGATTATATTGGGAGCATCACGCATGTGTGGTTATGACAGCTGGCAGGAGCGCTCAGGCACTGCGGAGAGGGCAGGAATGTCCACAGAACTGCTGCCGATAAAGATTAGTGGGTAATATCCTAATTTCCTCCAAATGAAGGGTAAAACTAAAAGGTTATGTAAGGGTGCCTGCGCTCAGCACTGTGAAAAATCTCAACACTATTTTGCCAACTCCTATTCCCTATCAGTCAAGGTATGAAGGATGTCTCTCACTGAAGGCAGTTTAGGTGCAGTTTTTCCTAGTACTGGGATAATAGTATTTAGATGAGCTGTATTCTTAATGTGATTTTCTGGTTCCTTCTCTTCAAGCAGCCACACAGCAAGAGTGGGTTTTGGTACATTGTACCTTTGTCCTCTGGCATGGTGAGAATTTTGAGAAGCATTGAGCATGCTGAAGCAAGAGGCTTCTGCTGACCTTTTACTGGAGCTGTCTGAAGCTCTTGGGAGGACCTGGAGAAAAAGCTTTATGACACACTTGGCTTCGGCATTGTTTACTTCTAAACAGCTTCCCGTTTCCATGCAATTTCCGAGCTGAACCTACTTGATATTGACAGGTAATATTTTAATGGATAGATTGATTGGACTGGCAGAATGAATTAGCCATCAGCTTGACAACCATATAGCATTACGTTGTGTATCTGTTTACTCAGCACTGGGTGAAATGCAAGAGTCTATTGAAAATCAGATTTCCATGCTGCTTTGTCAAAGCAAATTTAATCACAGCTAGAACATGTGGCATCCATCATTTCCACTTCAGAAGGCATCAGCAGCCACAGATCAGCAACAACAAGCAGTGCTGCCACTGCTGTCTTTGACTCACATGGAAAATTAAATTTTAGCATAGATTTTTGATAAATGATGCAGTCTTATCCATCAAACATGATTACTTAAGTGTTCTCTATTTAAGTGATCCCCAATAGCTTTTTATCTAGAAGCAAGGTGTTACTCCATTTTGCTTTGAGTCACTGCTCCTTATGTGGGATATGCTTTTGGATATTGCCTTTGCAGATTAGACAACTGCTTTCTGTTTGTTGTTCTTTGAAATCTCAGATCTGCCTGGCTGCCTACTTTCACTTGCATTTTAGGGACCAGCTCAGTTACATACTGTAATTTATTCTGTGTTTTTCTCTGAAATTTCACATTAATGCATCTCTTTCTACCCTCATGGATTTCAGGATAGCAAATTGTACTATAAGAAATCTCAAGGTAACTTAAGGAGTAAAACAATACAGAGTACATGGGAAGATGCCATTAGTTGCTTGGTTCATGCCTTGAGTGTGGCAGAGAATATTTAAAGTGTCCAGACGTACATGAAATGTTTAAAAATCTTGTAAATATTAGTCCTGCAAATTTTACTTTAAAAAGTTTTCAGTTGTTTTAATTTATCATAGACACTGAAATGACACCATTTTAAAAGCTAATACTTCTTTTGGGGGTGATCTTTTTTTCCCTCACTTCTGCTTCCATTTAGAATGTCCAGGCATTTGTTTTGTAACACCACTGTCTATTCCTATTATTCTTGTTTAATTTTAATCTGATGTGTTAATGCCTCCATAACTAAGCCCAAAGCCTTTTTCTTTCAGACTTGAAGATAACAGCACAATTTTCCTAATTCCTACTAATTGAGCTGTGTTTCTTTAAGATTGTCACAAGTCTTGTACTGTCTCTTCTAATGTCCTCAAAATTAATGTCATCAAGTGAAAGGAGCTCATAGTCACTAACAGATCTTCTGAAAATTATTTTTCATTTACAGTGCTGCTCAAAAATACTTTGAGTATTTGAGTTCAAATAATAATGTTACTTGTGTTTCTGTTTCCTCAGCATATTCAGCTGTTTGTAAGTATTTTGTACTTACAATAAAATTTCAATATTGCTTTCCTTTATAATGTTGCTATGAGTGGTTTTAATATCTTGAATCAAATGTCTGAATATGCTTTTTTGCCCATTTCCTTAAGGTAAGTTTCCTTAACACGTTGTGGAGGTGTTATTCTCTCTTGACTGTAGAAGGTGCCAGGGGTGAGTAGTGTTGCCTGGAGATGTTGAGCAATAAGCAGAATTTGAGGAGGAAACAAGCCAAACAAGCAGTGCCTCTCTGATAGATGCCACAACACAGATGTGTTGCCAGCACTGCCAGTGCAGATGTGTCTCACAGCTGCCGTCGGGAAAGCTGTAACAAGTGATTGGGTGATGCTGGTTCTGTGATTTGAACTGATGCTGCACAAATGCTGCACAAGCAAATTGTGTATTTAAAGACCCACGTGCCAGATCTTGTCCCTTACTCTGCCAGGTAGTTGCCCACCAGATGTATTCTCTAAATTTTGTGTTATCTGCACCTGGACATCTGTATCAGGGACACTTATGTAGGGTGACAGCTGAATACATACAAGAACTAATCAATCCCTAAGGGTACAACAGTTTTGTCTCTGTCAAACTGGTTTATTTTTGTTTTTCTTAAAAAAATATGAAGCTAATGAAGTATAGCTTACCTTTCAACACCAAAAGGTTTTTCTTCCCAAAGGCTGGGAGGTGTTCAAGATTTATGACTTTTCTGCTTTGAAAAGTCTGATTTGCTGGTCTGAATGGTTGATGCTCCTGTGTTAGCTATCAGATTGTACTTTTCAGACAAGAGTTTCTGATGTTAATAGCCAGTGCAATTGGTAATTAATTGTCACTGGCCTTACTATTATCTGCATGGATTGATAAGCATCCACCAGGCGTCAGGTCTTGCTTCTTGATCCACTTTCTTCTGTGTAGATCTTACAACTAAAAGGTACACTCAGGGTGACAAAAACTCAGAATTTTGAGGCCTGAGTTCTGATAAATTAGCTTTGATGAAGTTTAACTCTGTTGTGTCTGATCATAAATAACAGGTGAAGTATGGACTGGGATAGGCAAGCACAAGGTGACTTTCTGTCCCCTCGCTGTAGCTCCCACATACACCTGAGCTGGTTTGTGTGCCTCCTGATCTTGCCCAGTGCAAAAATCCATTTGTTTGTCTATCTGCATATGCCTGAATTGAATACTAGGCTGCTGCTTTGGGAAAGACCAGTGAGGAGAAACTGTTCATTGTGTGTGCTATCTTACTTCATGCCAGCAGAGTATTTTCACTGGATTTTCAGAACAAGGCCGTTCTTGGATGCTGAAGCAACTTTTTAGTGCAGTCTGTGAACCTCCATCTGAGCAATAGGGCCTCCAATTTGGAATGGCAGTGGACCCATGTGCTTGGGGTTGCTGTGTATTGGCTTCACTGAGACCAGGCATGTATGGGGTTTTTGCTTTGATACAACAGAAAATATATTTTAGTTTGTATACTTGGTTCATTTCCATTCCTGAGAACAGCCTAATTAGAATTGTCTGAAATAAAAAGGCAGAAAATTAATTTTGATTGTAGCCATCCAGTCTAGCAAAGAAGTAATAGTGCTGCTTCAAATTTTTGAATAATCGAATAAAATAAACAGAATGTAGCAGTATTGTATTGACAAATAACTTTATTCTGGCTTGCTTTAAAACAAATAACATTTTCTTACATTTTTATTGCAAAATTTCCAGACTTTTTCATATTGCAGTGTCCCCTAACAATCAAATTCATGAAACTAAAGTTTCATGACAGATTTATTAATATAACTGAGGAAAAAATAGAAGGTGGTATTTTTGATTTGATAACTGCTTTATATGTAGTGCAGAAAAGAGAGGAATGGGCTTAGTTCGTGTTCTGAACAAAGTAAAAATATTGGTCTTTCCTGTATGTCTCTTTATTGAGAAAAGGATCTTGCATCCAGTTGAACAATGTGATGTTGGGACCTTGTTCAGATATTACTCCACTGTACTGAATCAAAGGCTTTTTCAGGATTTTATGGAGCTTTCTGTAATCACATGGTCCCAATCATTTTAGCAGTAGTTTAACAATTTCTTATGCCTCTTGCTCTGGTATGTATACATCCATCAAGTTTTAAATTGCATGTAATCTTTTTGCAGCAGTTTAACAAGGGAGGAATAATGCACGAAACAGCAGTAAACATTTACAAGCCAATGCTTGCCTATTATCACTTGGCTAAATGCATTTTAAAGACCAGGGCATCCTGATTTGCTCCAGTGACAATCTCATAATTGTACCAAATACAATTTAGAGCACACAGTTCTGGAAGAAAAGATGCTAGGCAAACCTCAGGGGATGGAGATCTGGGATTGGAAATAACTACTTGATTGCTCATGGAAGCCTGTGTTTTTAGGAAAGCAAGATGTCACTTTCTCTGTCAGTTTAGGCTTTTTTTGCTGTCAATATGGGAAAAAAAGTGGAAAACTTTGATGAAAGCACACATCTATTGTGGAGTAGAGAACCAAGATTTTAATATAAGCAGTGTTTTAAGTATAGCATGACCTGTGTTATCATCTGTCTCTAAAGAAAAAAGCAACATCTACAATTTTTTTTTGAGTAATTACAGACCCTTGCACTTCAGAAGGTTGGACTCTGGTTGTTTTCTCTCATGTAAGTGATCCCTGACTGTAGAAGCCTCATTTCAAAGTCATTCTCACTTGTCTTGGAGTCTCTTCAGGGAATTCCAGAGGAAAGAGAATCAAGGTACATGACATATGCCATGAGCTGGCAGGTTAATTCAATCAAAATCAGCTTCCAACTCATCCTTTCCTCATGAATAATTTAATTTGTAGAAAAGGTACTGGACTTCACTCTGTTTCCAGGAAACCAGTGTGTGATGAGTCTGTTGCTGTACATGGTGTTCTACCTCTGCCTTGTCTCTGTATTCCCCACAGAAGTTCATGCCCATAGTTTCTCCTCAGTTACAGCAAATCATTCAGACACCATCTACACTTGATTTTTTTTCCTTTTGCTAAACACAGAAAGTCACAGAGGTTTCTGTGAAATCTTCCATGCTGGATCCCTCCACATTAGGTCACTTGAATAGGCTCTGTGAAGCAACATCTTGTCAGTAACCATCAACCTAGTCAGACCTACTGTGCTGTGAATTGTCTGGAATACCCAAATCACAGGGAAGACCTCTTCCTCTTCCAGTTGCTGCCATTTCTTGCCTCATATAGCCAGTATCTGCTCTTTTCAAGGGCACTTAGTTACTTAGGCTTGAGCCCTGTTTCCCAACACAGCCGTTTGAAACTACAAGCATTTCCTGGGAAGGGAAGCCTTGGAATGGGACTCTTTTCTGCACTGTCTTAGGATCAGCAGGTCTTCCAGAACTTCTAGGCTGAAGTGAGGTTAATTTCCAGCTCTCTTGTCCTCCAAGAATGTTGACATGTCCTTGTGGATGCTTATGCAGTAGCTTGCTCTGGCAAGGTCACAGAATAGCAGAGATAATTTCTGGGAGATCCTAAATGTGAACTTGTTCATGGCAAAACACAGTCCTCTTCAGATGAAGGCTTGCTCCTGCTTTCCTCATTCACTTTGTGAATAAAGCTTTGAGTCTGACCTTTGAGGTAGGTGTACATAGATCTCTATCCTATAATAAGCTCTCTGAAGAAGACAAAAAGCTTTTGAACTCAAGACCGATTTTTTCCAAGTCAAAGCTAGAATAAGTAACTTCTTAAATCCAGAAAACCCAGAGTAGATAGATAAGATGGAATGAAAAGGAAGTATATAGCATTTTTGTTGATTTAAAACCACCGTGTCTGTTCGAAAGGTGTTTGCTTCTGGGCAGTTTAATGTCGCTAAATAGCAGTGAATGCTGCACTGACTCCTCTGATACTGAGGAATTTTCCTTCCATCTGACTCTCTAAGGTCTGGATGTTGGCTGCTGGCTCTGGGCAGTCTCTATGTGAAGCTGCAGCATCCCCAGCCTGAGCTGTGACTTTCTCTCTGCAGACACTACAGTCTCAGTAAGGTATGTTCTTCTTGCAGTGCTCAGTTCCTCAGAAGAAGGGTAGTCTCCCCTCCCTCCCTCTGCTTTGCTGTTGAGAAAGAGTGTGCATGGTATGCCTATACACCCAAAATTGCTGCCTTGGTGTACAGTGCTAGAAGTAGATAGATTAGGGATCTGTTGGTCTTTAAAAAGGCAAGGAAAAAGGAAATGGGAAAAGGGAGTCTAGATGAAAAAATACTTGTCACGTCCTTCAAAACTGATTGATGGTTCAAAAGGAATCTTGCCTTCAACAAATGAATATCAAAACACATAAATCTGAAATAAATAAAATGTTGTGACTTCAGTGTTACCTTCTCTTTCCTGTATGTCTGTTGTTTTCTTCACGCTCTCAGTGCCCAGATACCCATCCTTGCCTTGTGATTCCCCATTTACTTTTATTCCCTGTTAGCATTTGTTAGTCTTTATCATTTTCATGTTATTCAGGAGTATCCAGTGTTGATATTCGTCTTCCCTTTCTACCTGTTCCACTTGTTCTTTCGATGGCTGGAGAACTTGCTTCCCCTCTCTTTTGCAGCCCACATACTCCTTGGACACTTCCTTTACTCTGACATATCTGCATTTCTCTGTTATTCTGGGACTATGTGCTGGAGCACATCTCCAGGGCAGGCACACTGGCTCCCACACTGCCTGCCATTTCATACCTCTTAGGCTGAAGGAAGACTAGGGATTTTCAAGCCTCTCTCTCCAACTGCTCCTTCCATTTCCCCATGAGGGCAGTGTTCTGGGAACCCTGTGATGATGTTTTGTTTTGCCATTCCGAGAGCAGGAGGTCATACGGATTTCTATAGTACTTGCATCTCTGCCTGTAGGACCTGCATGAAATTTAAATCCTCAGCAAGGATGATGGCAGGACCTGAAGTGTAACCTTCTAGCTGAGTATCATTAAATCAAGCCTGAAACTACAGCTAATAAC
Organism: Vireo altiloquus; assembly: GCA_013396875.1. Taxonomy (NCBI): domain Eukaryota; kingdom Metazoa; phylum Chordata; class Aves; order Passeriformes; family Vireonidae; genus Vireo; species Vireo altiloquus. The sequence continues at coordinate 2,174,577 of VZRF01014699.1, forward strand.
TTGTTATTAATAATTATAGAAGTGCAGGAGCTTTTGAGTGTGTAGTAGATTAAAAGTAATAATGTAGACTTTCCTGGCTTTGGCTGGAATAGAGTTAAATTTCTTCCAATTAGCTGCAGTGCTGTGGCTTGGATTTGGTGTGAAAATAATATTGATAACACACTGAAGCTTTAAGTTGTGCCTAGGTAGTGCTTACCCTGAGTCAAGGACTTTTCAGTTTTCCATGCTCAGCCAGTGAGGAGGTGCACAAGAAGCTGAGAGGGAGTATGGCCAGGAGAAGCTGACCTGAACTGGCCAAAGGGGCATTTCATACCATGGAATGCCACACTCAGTATATAAACTGGGAGAGTTGGTTGTGAGTGACTGATTGCTGCTTAGCGATGGGCTGGGCATCCAACAGCGGGTGGTGGGAAACCATGCCGTGCATCACTTGTCCTGCTTGGGGTTTATTTCTCTCTCTTTATATAGATCTCTTTTTAATTCCATTTTTGTAATTATATTTGATTTTATTTCAATTATTAAACTGTTCTTATCTCAACCCACAGGTTTTACCTTTTTTTCTGATTTTCCTCCCCATCCCATGGGGTGTGTAGGCTGTGAGTGAGTGTCTGTGTGGTACTTAGTTGCCAACTGGGTTAAGCCAAGACAGCCTTTTTGATGCCCAACATGGGGCTTAGTGGATTGAGTTAACAACAAATCTGCCTAGAATGTGTGAGAACAAATTTGTTATAAGCACTTATTATACTTAATAGTCACTGGTCACAATGATTTCTTTGCTCTCAAAGTTGATGTGGCTGTTTTTAAGTTGCATTATATAATCCCTTACTTGCTGTACATGTTCTCTGTTGTGTTGTTTAATGCCTGTGGGAACTGGACTAAGGTTATCACGCTGTTGTACTTTGTAACAAACACTGGCTTATGATGTGATAGAATTGCTGGTTGTGAAACTAATCTGGTATTTGTACTCAGCACTGCAGTCATATCCATACTTCAGGAAACTATAAATAAGGTTTTTTTTACCTTTTACCTTTTCTCCTCTGAGACCCAAATCATGGCAGAGGCACTTCCTTTTCTCTTCTCCTTCTCCTCCAGGATAATAACAATAGCTCTTCAGAATTCTGAATATCCTTGAGATGTTCAAACCAGCATGTTCCTATTACTGTATCTTCTGAATGTGTTCCAGGTCTTATTTCAGATTAAACAACTATTTAAGAATGCCACCCAGAGATCTGTCCTGAGGCTGGATAGTCAGGAGTGGCAGAGTGTGTGGGATAATAGGGGCAAGTACCTAATTCCAGCAATTTAAAGAGGGTATGTCCTACCCCCCACCTGTGCAGAGCAGTATCTCAGCTATTAACAGCAAGTGTTCTTTTGTGGAACAGAGAAGCTGAAAGTGTATATCACAGGGTACCCCGTGCTTTACCTGAAGGACCATGGAGAGAAAGCAGGATGGAAAATATACCTCAACCCCAGAGGGGCATGTGATACAAGGGAAAACAATCACAAATGGGGGTTCTCCCAGGAAAGTTTTGTCTGCTTCAGTCTCCAATGAGCAGTTCCCCAGACATAGTGGAATAGCTTATCTTCCTCCTGATCCTGTGTAAAGGAATTCTAATCTATTCTTACAAGAAATAAATGGAGAACCCTATGACCAGGACTAGAGGGACCCTGTCTCCAGCCATGTTGAGGGAGGGAACAACCAGATTTACTGAACTGTGTGGATTAAATGGTCTGGCACCCTTCTTCCTCCCACCTCCCCCTTGAGGATGAGGGAAAGGAGCTGTGTACCTTGCCCAGTCTCTTGGATGACCCTTCTGCTGTGGCACTGCTGAACGCTGAGGAACATCAGGTGCTGATGGTGATCACAGCAGTGCACCAGTGATAACATCTCACCAACAGAGACCCCCTGGTGCCCATTCACAGACTAATCTATCAACTGGAGAGCCAAGGAATGATCAGCAATAGCCCCATATGGCAGTGCAAAGTTCTCATGGAAAGTGGGCACTAACAGGGCACCTAACAGGAGATTATCGTGGCCTGAATGAAGTCACACTGCCACTGAGTGCTGCCATTCTGGACATGCTGGGACATCAACAGCAACTTGGGGCAAAGGCAACCAAGTGGTAAAGCACAGCTGGTATCACTAATGGATTTTTCTCAATGCCTTTGGTGGTGGAGTGCAGGCCACAGTTTGCTTTCAGTTGTGGGGGTGTCCAGTACACCTGGAATGGACGTTCCCGGGGTGGACACAAAGCCCTGCCATCTGCCATGGATTATTCCAGACTTCACTGGAACAGGGTGAAGCTGGGGAACATCTGCAGTACATTGGTGACATCATCATGTGAGGTAACAGAAGAGGCAGTTTTGAGAAAGGGAAGGAAATAGTCCAAATCCTTCGGAAAACCTTTACCATAAAGCAAAGTAAGGTCAAAAGACTGAAGGGGAGATCCAGCTTTTAGGAATAAATTGGTAAAATGGATGTCACAAGATCCCAACGGATGTGATCAACAATAATAACAATTTTATTTCAATTATTAAACTGGTCTTACCTCAACCCACACCACATGGAGGGTGAGATGGGTGAGTCAGCAGCTGCATGGTACTTATTAGTTGCTGGCTGGGGTTAAACCCTGAAAAGTCAAGAATCAGTAGAACTAGTATGGCATATAACTGAGAGCTGATTTGGGCAGTAAAAGTAGCTTTTGGAAAATGAGAATAGCTTAAGTAAGATAAAACAGTCAGTCCTAGGACTGACTCATTTCTCATTCCATGACAGTAAAACAGACTTCTGTAAAGCTTTCCTCCACTGAAATTAGCTATTTTATTTTTGTACTAGTTAATCATATCTTTGTATTCAACTAGGACAGAGTATGTTTTACTCTGAACTCATTAGAAATTATTAGAAATAATAGAGAATAATGTTTCTTACACTGTTACTTCAATTATAGTTGCTTATGCTAATTCTAACATTTAGTTTTAAATACAGAGGTTTTATTTTAACTGTGTTACGCTTGGAGGAAGATGGAGTCTTACAATGGAGGTTTGTTTATGTTTGTTTCTTTTCTAGAAAATAGCTTTAGACTATATCAATTTGGCAATTATCTTTAATGAATCCAGAATGATTCAATGCATTTGGAATGTTCTTAATATGTGTTGGGTAAAGAACAATAGTTAACCAATTATAGGACTAATTTGTCTTTAAGCTGTTCTATTCTGTAGCAGTTTATCTTCAAACCTGTCAATAACTTAGAGGGTATAATGTAACATTGTTTTGAAAACGGTTCTTGTATTGGTTTAAAAAAAAAAGACTGTGAAAGTGTTTGACTGTATTTATCTACCACAAATGACTCGTTCATTTGTAGACACCTACACTGTAGAGTAGCTGAGCTTCAGATTCCCTCCCTCAGCTACTCTGAGCTTCAGATTCCCTCCACTTTCACTTGAGTAAGACAGATGTTTCCAGGGGGAATTAATCCACCTTGAAATAGGCAGCTATCTAAACCATACATACTAAGTCCTGTCATAATTGGCAAAGATGGCATAGCAAGCCCTTAGGAATAAAGGGGGTGAAGAGAAAGTATATTCCTCATGGTGGAGCAGTATTTTTTTGAAAACGCAGCCTACCTTAAGTTTGGGAGAAGCAGCAATGGAGCGTGCATGCCTGCATTCTGTGTTTCGTTTTGCCTGCGCGCCTGCACCTGTCAGTGGTGTGCCAATGTCTGTGCTGAGCTAAGGCTCCTTTGTATTAATTACACGCTTAGGCCGTCTCTCCTCAGCAGTTCTTCCCTGGCAGCCGTGGTGCAGTGGTCGGTGGGTTTGGGTGCCGCGTCTTTCCCAGAGAGTGTCCTTTTCCGGGCGGCCCTGGCGCACACGAGGCGTGCAGGCTGGCACACCAACGCAGCCGTGCAGATGGCAGCGCCAGACACACACTCACACACCCAGAGCTCAGCTCTGCGCCACTCGCAGACCAAGAGGCGAGGAGGAGTCCTTGCGTGGATACCTGAGGATTCATTCTGCAGGGGAACCACAGGCAAGACCTGAGGGACAAAGAAAGGGTCCAGGGGTTTTAACTGGGGGAAGGGACCAAGGGGAAGAGGGCAAAAGGGAGGAGAATAGGCAGGACCAGGGTACATAAACCACTGGGGATATAGAGAAGGAGGGATTACAGAGGGAAGACCAGTGGGGTATCTGGGAAGGAAGAACTGTCCAGAGCAGGGTCCATTTGAGGGAGACAAGGGGAAGAGGGAGGGTGGAGGATTGGCAGGCTAACCAAACGGGGTGTGAACATGCCAACGCGCTGCGTAAGGGGGAGAAGCCTTCTCTTCATTACAGTCTGAGGAGAGATTAACTTCTGAGCTATCCCACCAGCGGCTTGCTGCTTCAGGAGATGCTGCTCCTCCGGTTGTCCCAGCCCATGGCCAGGCTACTGCAGCAACTGTGTATGCAAAGAAATGATAAACAGGTTAAGAGGAGATTTTATTCGTCTCTGTGTCACTCTGTAAGGCTGCACATAAGACTTCAGTGTTGTAAGGATGTTGGGAAGTTGGAAAGGTGTTAATGGAGGGCTGCTGCAATGAGCAGGAGCTAGAATTTGCATCCTGTGGTGAGTTGTGTTGAAGGAACTGGGCTTTTCCAGTTGTGAAGAAATGCCTTGAAAAGCATTTACAGATATGGCAAGGTCTTCTAAGTAGTGATGTAGAATATAACAAGTGGCAACGCCAGATGGTGTATGAGGAGGTTTAGGCTGCACTTTAGAAAAAGAACTTCAGTAGGTGGATCATGCAGCACTGGGACAGGTCACCCAAAGTCCCCATTCTTGAAGGTTTTTCAAGACTTGGCTTGATAAAACTCCAGGTTTTAATGGTACAATGTTGGTAATAGTCTTGGTTTGAGTGGAATGCTAGATGAACCTCAGATTTATAAGGTACCATGTCACCATTTCTATGATTTTATGCTTTTCCTTTTATAAGATGTTGTTGCTGTGATGTTCCTTCTTTCTGGCTCACCCTCAGCTATGTAGAATGATCTTACTGCTTGTTTGCAATCCAAATGATTGCACTTCAAAAAGCGTTAAGGCAAAAAGATGAGAAGGAACTGGCATTCTGCCTCTCCTGAAAGTTCCATGTGTTTTGGTATTAATATTGTTCATTTCTGAAAGAATCTGCAACTGAAATTTTTTTCTGTCAGTGGTAGGAAAGGTCTCAATCTATAAACTGCATGGGAAATCTGCAATCACAAACTTGTGATTTTAATTGCAAGGTAGTAGGAGAGAATGATAGCTCTGGACCTCCACTATTTATGTCTGTGTGTGCTTAGAAGCAGGCAGGTAATCAGTGTAGAGACTTAAACATGGATGTTGTAAATTTACTTAATTCCTTGCTACCCAAGGGACTCTTGATATAGTGAAATAGTAACAATTAAAACTTGCACATCAAGCTCTGTGTATCCAACAAATCCTCTAACTGTAGCCTGAATAAAAAACCAGTAAAAAAACTTAACAGTGTCCTCTTTACTAATTAAACAGTCTAACTTAGTGTCATAACCATTTAAATTCCTAGGGAATGTCTTCTGGAAGGAAGGTTTAAAATACAGTACTGGACTTCAAAGTGCATCTGCAAAAGGGTTTTAAATTTGTTTCCTTTTAAACCTTGGCTGAAAAAATTCTGAAGAAAAAATATTGTTTGATAAAGTTTATTTGGAAAGCAGATGCTTGCTGAGTCAGAGTTCATGGGATTAGAATATTGTACACTGATTATATCAGGCAGCAGCTGTGACTCTGATTCATGTGCCAGGTTTGCATTAAAAAAGGATATTTCTTCTGGGACCAATCAAAAATACTAATATTTGATCAAGGAATTACTAGCTGAATCTTTATTAATTGCATAGTGAGATGTTCTGTGACCTTTATTTGAGATGATTCTTCAGCGGCTAAAAATTAGCTAATCTGTTTCATTTAGAGTAGACTAACCTCGGAAATATCATTAGGAACTAAGCATCTGCTCATCAATCAAAAAACTTTTTATGGGAAGAGCTCTTAGTTGATACTTCTTAAGAAGACAAAAGAGACTTCCAGATGAAGTAAGTCCATCAAAATAGCAAATTAAAATTAAGGATACATCTGGATTTGATGCAAAGGTAAAGATAAAACTTTGTTTTGTAGGATGGAAGTAATTAAATTGCTTTTTTCAAGTTACTATGGGGATACAGAGCATATTTTTGAAACCTCTGCAATCTTGAGAATAGCAGGTTCAATAAAGATGGAATTTCACTGTAGGATTTTATTTATTCACTACACTTGCTCAAGAAATCATGAAAGTGACTTCAATCTCCACTAGGTATGTCTTGAAAAAAGATGATCATAATTATTTTCAAGAAGTGTCAGACCCTGGCATAGGGAACGCAGTGCCAATTAAAATGTATAAACATTGCTGTGTGTCTTGCTCTCTGCTCTGCAGAGCACATTGACTTCAGTGAAGGCTCTAGTGCAAGGTAGAGGTGAGGCTAAGTTGACATTCCTCAGTCTCAAGGTTCTTCTTCTTCTTCATCAGCCTACAATTTCTCAAATTTAGTGTATTTGGGACTCACTTTGCCAGCTCTATTGCCTACCGAAGTATGATTTTGGAATTTTTCCACAATACTAATATATTTTGCAGTCATAGGAAAATAAATATTTTTTGTTTATTTTCATGGGCTCTTTCATTTTCATGAACTCTTCATTGGTTTGTGAATTTAATTTCTTTCAAAAAGTATTCATTGTAAGTAGAAAATATGATTCTCTGTCCTAAGACGTTAAGAAATCATGGTCATTTTTGTAGGAGGCAGATTAAAAGCTGGAAAGCTCACCTGTTAACTGTAAACTTGTGAGTTACTTGGACTAGCAAACTGGTCATGTTTGGCTTTTTAGAGGGTGAGCAGAAAGGGGATTCAGAAACAGCTCAAGGGGGTTCCAAAATGATATGATCATTTTGATAGGCCTTTCATTAAGTTAATGTGCATCTGAAATTGGAAGAAAACCAAAATTATTCTCTTGAGTTTGTACACTGATTTTATTTTTAAACACTTTTCCAAAATTATGCATTGTTGAATGAGCCAGTTGATGGGAATAGTTTTGCCAATTCTTCTAAACAAAATGTTCCTGGTACAGCAAGCTGGAGGGTTATTTCCCTGTTTTGTTTCACTTGTTAGTCTTCAGACAGAAAAATGAATACGAAGTACAGCATTTTCTTTCACCAGGAATGCATCTATCATGAGGGTGTTGCCACTGTCTGATACATTGTTGAATGCAGTGGGATTTCTTTCTCTCAGTTTTTCAGTTTTTCTGCTTGAACTGCATAGAAAACTTACCAGCAAACATACAGTAAATATAGTGATGAAAACCTTAAAAAGCCATAAATATAAAAACAATTCTCTACTTCACTTTACTGCTCCTTTCCTTTTTCACAACCATATATTGCAGTCCTTAAGAGTATGTTTCCAGTGCACTCATTTTCCACTTGGGGTGCATGCTGGAAAGTGAATGAGGGTGCAGATGGAGTTCAGAAGCTTCAGGGTCCAGAATCCACTTGCTTGTTTTTTCCTTATTAATATACACCCTACTAGGGTTGTGATAAATGTAATTTCTCTCCATTTTGTAGCAACAAGAAAGGAAGGATGAGTATTTTTGACTGGTGGAGATGACATTGTTTGAAAGGATCTTGGCTGCTCTAGCATTTCCTTGTGGTCGGGAATACCATCTAGGAGAAAAATGCAAGGCTCCTGCTGAGCAGGGAACGTGCAGTGAATTACACCTCAATCAATGAGACTATCTATTTCTCTAAGCACTTCACCTTATGTCTTGTGGTCTTACTTTGGAAACAAAAAGCCAAATGCAAAAAGGCCCCCTGCCATTTGCAGTCGTGTTTGGAATTTGCTCATATAAGTAGAGAAAGCAGAAGTCATCAAAGGCATGTGCAGAATTATCTCCAGTGGTGCAAGGGTTCTGTACAACAGCAGCTCTGGCCACACACTTAAATGTGCTCGCAGGGACACAGCCTGAACTTTGTCCTTTCTGCTTCAAAAGTGGGTTTAGTTGCAAATTTAACAGGGTCTCTGTGAGGCTGGAGATTTTGCTTGACTTGGTCTTGTTTTGTTCGGATTTTTAAATTGTAGTGCAAAATGTGCAGTTCTGTTCCAAAGAAATTTGGCTGTAAACTATATATAAAACAACAATATTTAGAACAAAACAACCAGTGATTTATTTCCTTTTCATTGCTATTTCATCTCTGCTATTTAAATACAATGTAGTAGACTTGCTAGTAAGTCTGTGAAGAATCTGATAATCAAGGGTCTTTGAGGCCTATAAATTAAATCTTTTCAGTGACTATTGAGATTGTGTTTGAGCTCTAGAGGATTTACAACAGATGCATGGTTTACTAAACAACCCTAGATTATGGTAAGTCTATGTGTTTTTTCTCCTGCTATAGTTTTGAAGCTACTAAAAGGATCCTATAAAAAGGAAATATGCATTTTAAATGCACTTAAATGAATAATCTGAATGTTCCTCTGTATAAAAAGACACATATAAGCACTCACTATTATGTCCATAAATATGACTACATCAACCCTCTTGTTATCATGAAACAACTAGATGAGAATGTGTCTGTTGTTCTTGCTCGTTTTGAGTCTTCTATCAAATAAATCAATACCAAACTTTTGAAAGACACAGATTTTTTGTTTTGTTTTGTTTTTTAAACTTTCTCATGTCTTCTTTTGGTTGATCCTGGCCTCTCTTCTCATCAAAGGACCAGTAGATTCTAAGCAGGACTACATTTGCATTTCTCTTCAGCCATGTGATTGCCTGCTGAAACTTGCAAACATATATTGTGCCACACTGTTTGCAGATTTGTTTTTGATGCATGTAAATGCTATGGAACTTGACTTGATGCACAACTTGACAGTTGTTATGCTTTAAAATAATTGGTATGGGGTTTTATGCTGGTAAAACTGGGAGAAGGAATTAATGAGAGATACTTTTTCATTTGCTGTTTTTGTGCTAAGCTGTTCTGGACTTCTTATGTCCTTTTTTCTTGAATTCTTCCTTATCCTTCCTAATAATTAGTAACTGCAAAAAATAGCTCATACTTTTAGAAGGAGATGAGGTTTCTTGTTCTGATAATATATGGTAGAGCAGTTTTATTTTGCATTGTGTCTGTTGTACAGTTTGTACCTCAAGATTTCAGTAATTAAGCAAGGGAGGAGATGAGGAGGGAAATATTCTTGTGATGAGAAGCTGCTCTGAGGTTTCCTTGGCTTTTATCAGTGAAGACATGCAAGACTGCAATTCTTTTTTCTTGTTTAATTTAATTCAGGGAGCTTAATCATATTTCAATGCCAAATTAAATGCTAGTGCATTTATAATTTGGTGTTATTAAAATTTGCTTCTGTTGTAGTAGAAGGTGTTTTTTTAGCATCCCTATCAATAGGGCAATCTACTTTTTCAGTTTAGAAGGAAATGGTTTGGGGTTTATACGGGTTGTAAAAGTAAGATACAAAGACTAACTCACTGCTATCTCATGCTTGCAGGTCTGTGATTACAGCATCTACTTGCTTTATTTTCAACAGCTTTTCATAGCAGTGTTTAATTTTGTAGGATCATTCAATTTGCTTCATCTTTCTGTCCTTGAAAGACTATGAGTCTGATTTTTGTTCTGATAAGAGGGTTCATGCAGAAGTCAAGGCTTTTAACTTCCAAAGACTTTGGAGTCCTAGTAGCACCTCCTTCTTGAGATATTTAATTAAACTTCTAAATCTGAAGTTTGTAAAGTGCCCTTCACTTTTCAAATACAATAATTGTGCAGTGAGTTAGGACTATGTAAGGGTAAACTCTCCTACATGCGATAGCTTGAGTAATGCTGGGTAGAGCTGAAAGAAGAGCAATGGGATGCTCACACTCATAAAATCCTTCTTGCTTAAGACCATTTACAACACAGTACCAAAATAACAATTTAAAAAGTGCTTTGTTAGTACATGGTGGCTGTGTCCGAACTGGTCCTAACCACGATAGCAGGAGGACACTATTTCTCTGTTCTGATGTCTCCTATGCATACCAAGTCCATGGAAGGATGCTTTTGAGGGTTCCTGGAAGCTTATGAAGCTGGTTGAGTGCATGCTAGTGATAAGTGTATCTGATCCAGGGTATACTGAGGCTCATGGGATCACATGCATTTCCGACTATATTTTTCAAAAGAATCCAGCCTCCCTGACGACCCCTTTTTTCCTGCAATGACCAAAGTGAGAATGTTTCTACAAATGATTAACCATTAGTGCATTGAGTCTGCACATCACTGAGCTCCAGCAATACACATTATAATGTATGACTGAGGAAATGGTTTCAGATGTTTTAAGTGTAATGACCTAGCAACTTCTTTGAAGAATACTTTATTCTCTGATGTTTTCCAGTATGACAATGAAAAGTTAGTAAATGCAGTTTTAAAGACTCTGAATTTATTTACCTCCTGTTCTCATTGAAGAGATTCAAAGCCTGGCAGGTACCTGTCTTTAAAAACTGTAGTATAAATGTCAGATGAGATTATATTGTCAGCTAAAAAGTCTGCAAAAATGACATACTGGACAGAGAACAAATAGAATAATATTTTCCATTTATGGGGCAATTCAATTCAAAATAGAAAGCTATACTCCCCTAATGTTTTCCTTTGCTTTTGCGAAACTGTAGGCAATTGAATGTTTATCCTAAATGCAAACTCAAATAGCTGCCAACACTTTTAGAGAAATGAATGGTACATAAGCATTTCATCTTAAGATTTCTTTTAGTTTCCCCAAAGTTTGTGTCTCTTTGGGTGAGTGACCCAGACAAAATTTCATTCAGAAGAAATAAATATGGCTACAGGTATTATTGTACCAGCAGTTAAAAACGGTGTTAAAAAATTCCAATGCAAAGCCAAGTGACTATAGATACCAGCAATACAGGTCAGGCAGTAAAGGGTGAGATTTTCTCATCTGACAGCCAGAGCAACATGTGGTATGAAGTCCTTCTGTCCATTCTCTCCTCTGTCTGCTTAGTCTTCTCCCTCTCAGTAATGCAGGTGTGCTGGTCTTCTCCCTTTCAGTAATGCCTCTGAAAATTGGTTGTAGCTCAAATAATGACTATTTCTAGCTTTTTTTACTTTCTTCAGTTATGGCAGAACCAATTTCCCATCTTCCTTTGCAGTAGGAAGAGGCTTCTCTGTGAGTCTTGATTATGGTAGGCTTTTTCATGGTGTGGAAAAGATGAGGGAGTCTTAACTTCACTAATGGCTTTTTCTTTTCCTGTACTGTCAGAAATAAGAATGTTTCTGTAAATAATTAATCATATCCTTCTACTAAGGCTTTATCATAATTTCCTGTAAAAACATATGGGAAGAGATGTCTGTCGCTATTCTTCATTATTACATCTACAGAAACTTAGGAGGGCTAAAGAAGCTTCTGGAAATGATTTGATTTGTCCTGTTTGTCATGAAGCAACTTCCAGTGTGGAATTTCTTCCCCAGGGCTGGCAGTTGTAGCTTTAGAAGTCTCTCTGGTGTCCATTCTTCTGGAGAATGTTGATCCAAAGCATCCAGGATTTCAGAGAGCTTGCTAGGCAGGGTTTTACTCAGCTGTATTAATGGTCCTCAGTGAAACAGGGCTCTGCAGGATTTCTTAAGTGTCTATTTCGCATGACAGAGATTATTCCCATAGTGTTGCTGGAACTTGAAGATCATAGGACTTATTCATATTCTATGTGTCTTTTTAAAGGCAAATCTTATAGAGAAACTCAAAGTTGTGTATGTAAGATTGTTAGCCTTAGGAAATTACAAAGGTTGGATGTTGGGATTACTGTGTCTTCTATTTCTTTGCATGATAGCATCACACTGGGCATCAGGTGGCTTCTTGGCAACCTCTGACAGTACTCTTTGCACTAGTTCAAGTGTTGTCTTTGCAAAAATGTTCCATTAGAGACCATCTGTTTCTTGTAGTTCACTCATTTTTGCACTCTTTGAACTCCTTATTTTACCAATATTAGTAGTTGTAGGCTGGGTAGTGTGTTGTGTGGTGAGGACCCTGACAGTATGTGGTATGTGGCTGACTCACAACAAGCTTAGAGGTGTAGGTACAGTACCTAAATGTGTCCAGAATATGCACATTAAGGATATTTTCCTTCAGTGATCATGCATTCTATTTGCCATTTTGTGGGGTATTTTCCGTTTCTGTTTCCAGTGCCCCAAAGGGCCAGTTTGCAATGTTATTGTGTGCCCGTGAACAGGGAATGGTGCTTTTATTTCTTGTCCATTCATAGTGTTGTATGGCTTGTAGTTATAGTCTTATGTCAGAGAAGTGCATCGGCAGAACAATTCTTAAAATACAGTGACAAACTCAAACATCACCAAGCTTTTACTCTCTTTTCCCAGTTTGTGTTTGGGGTGCTTGTGTTATGGAAGCAGTTAGATAATCACAAGTGATGTAAGCATAGTGTGCCATGCCCAACACCCCTCTAGCTCTTTCCTTGAGGACTCCAGAATGATGAAAAGCTAATCTGCAAGAAAAATTGTGAGTATTAAAAACAAATGAGTAGCTGCTGTGCTCCCTCTATTTCTCACTTATGACCCTTGTCTAGCCTCCTAAACAAAAGAAAGCAGCAATCTGTCACACAAAGTATTCTTGACATCTCCAAAATGAGCTTCTCCTCCCCTCTATTTTTTTCTTTTTACTTGGATTTAAGTTCTTGCATAATTAAAATCTCTTTGACATCCTGCTTACAGTCATATCCTGTTGCAGGATTGGTATCCATCTGGCTCACAGCTGATGGATCTTTATACAAACCCACTCTCCTCACATTAGACACCACTTGAGAACCCATGACCTTAAATATCACCACAGCTATATTTTTTAACCCCCTACCAAGAGTAATCATGGAATCTGCTGACTTGGAAGTGACCCACAAGAATAATCCAATCCTAAGAATCACACGATGTGCCCGAGGGCATTGTCCAAACACTTCTTGAACTCTGTCAGGCTTAGTGTCATGACCACTTCCCTGGGGAGCATGTTCCAGTGCCCAGCCATGCTCTGGGTGAAGAAAATTTTCCTAATATCCAACCTAAACCTCTCCTGACACAGCTTTGTGCCATTCCCTCGGGTCCTGTCATTGGTCACCTGAGAGAAGAGATCATTGCCAGCTCCTCCACTTCCCCCCATGAGGGAGCTGCAGACCACTGTGGGGTCTTCCCTCAGACTACTCTTCTCCAGGCTGAATAAGGTAAGTCACCTCAGCCACACCATATGACGTCTCCTTTAGACCCTTCCCCATCTTCTTAGCCCTCTTTTGGATGCTTTCTAATAGCTTTCTATTTTCTATTGTGGTGCCCTAAACTGCACATAGACTCGAGGGTCAGGCTGCACCAGCACACAGCAGAGCAATCTTTCCAATCTCCAGCCTCTCATTCCTCAGTCTGTATGTACATCCAGGGTTTCCTTGTTGCAAGTGCAGAATCTGGCACCTGGTATTGTTCAACGTGTTAAACAGGAAAATCATACAGGTGAATACCTGGCTCTGAGCCTGGTGTTATCAGCCAAATTTTGAGGGTTTTGATCACAGGTCAGCTTACACGACAGCAGGCCTGGTGGCTGCCGTGGGGTACACTGTCTCAAAGGGGAAATGGATCTCTGCTCAGGAATTAACGTGGCCTGCTGAGAGAGCTGTAAACTAGAGCTGAAGGGGGAAAGGGATGAATTAGGCTCCCTAGGGATAAGCCTAGGGGTGGCACACTGATTTCAGAAGGACAGTAGCAGAGGTAGAAAATGGTGTCTTTAAAGTTAATAAAACTGGAATAAAGGAGAGGGGGAGAGGGGAAAAGCCAGTTTCTTGATAGAATGCTGCCTGACAAAAATAGTTGCAAGGCTCTTACAGTTGGCTCTTTTATGCAGTCTTTATACAGAGCTTTTGATACAGATTTCTGAGAAGAAAGACCTGAGTGGCTCTGCACTCCCATGCACAGTGCTGCCTCCCAAAATAGGTCCACTCTTCTCCACTTCAGCTCCTTCCATGCTCACGCAGAAACAGGAGATTCAGAAATTCATGGACAATTGGGAGTACGTTGGGGAGCCCTGGTGGAGGGCATGGCCCGAGGGGGCCGTGAGGTCACAGAGCCCCTCTGACCTGTTCTGTACCAGCTGTGGGCAGTGCTGCAACAGCAGCAGCAACAGCAGCATGTTGCGAGCGTGGTGGGGCATGGTCCTCACCCAGTGCCTCCTCCTCTCTCTGGTGGTCCTGCTAGCCCAGGACACCCATTCTGCCCCAACAGGAGGGCAGGGAGCAGGTAGGCAGGCAGGCAAAGCTGGGGCTAAGGCTGGGTGAGACAGAAAGGCTCCACAGTGTGGGCATGGGGCAAACACACCATGAGGAGGTGTGGGGGGGCTGCGGCTGCTTTGGGGGGACGAGGGGTTCCTAACAAGCAGAGAGGTGGGGAGTGACAGTGTGGGGTCAGGAATCTGGCTCGGGGTTCTCCACCACTTGATGATGGTTAGCCAGCTTCCTGGCTGGGTTCGTGCCTGTTCTGCAGGTTGTGTGGGTACAGCATGGCTCTTTGCTTCCTTTGAGAGCTGCCAGGTCACGGTCCCAAGGTCAGCCATGCAAAGCTGCAGGTGTGAGAATCCAGACCCTCCAGTGTGTGCCCTGTCACTACATGACCTCTTTACACATTCTGTGTTCAGGTATGACAGTGGAGAGCAGAACATGTAATGGGTGCATCTCATACATGTTTGGTTGTAGATGTGGCCAGAGAGAGAGCTTTTTCAGCTTCTCAGATGGATTCTGTCCTGGTTCCCAGCTCGTATCCCACAGGTGAGTATCTGTGAGTCTCTACTGACTTTACAGAACAAGCTTTCAATTTCCATGTTATTAATGTGAAATATAACTTCATAATTTCCATTAATGTCCTCATGTAAAGCTAAAACAGGGAATGATTTCCAGCAGACACTTGAAGTTCCAAAGAAGGTCCTGAAAGACTTGGAGGAAACTGAAAATGGTTAGTATAACTCAGTCTGTAAGCTGTAGGACCTGGGAAGCTGAGCTTTTAGCTTCCTGTAGCCTGCACAGCAGGAAGGGATCAGTCAAAACCTCGCTGCAGGGACATTTGATTTCACTCCTTGCGTGGGCTGCTGAGCCACAGAGATGGTCCAGCAAAGTGTCTGCTACCAGCTGAGCTTCCAGATGAGTCCCAGGGGCAGCTGCTGCTGCAATAGTTGCTGCAATTACTGGTCAGAGTTGCTTTGTGCAAATGTGAATATCCAGATGTCAGAAACAGGTGTGTGCTGAATTTGTGTTCAGTTCATGCACAGTCCAGCTTCAAGGCAGGAATGACAACCCCTGAGAGATTCTGCAGGCTCTTCTGCTTGTGATGGATTTTCAGCCAGCAGACTGATAGCTGTGGTGGGATGAGTGTGACTGTTGGTGGTGCTTCTGGAGTGTGTGAGGGATGTGCAGAGGAGTTAACTGGTCTTCTCCTTGAGGAGAAGGAGAGCACCCCCCCAGTCTTTGGAGGATAGAGGGCCTTTGGCTGCTGGAAAGGAGATGCAGGCACTTTTGGTTTTCAGGGACCAGCAGGCTTTGCCTGGGCTGCAGGCAGTGTTGTAAAAGAAACAGGAGCAGCTCTCTGAGGATGACTCTTGTCTCTGGTGTGTGGAGATTACTGCCAGCAGTGTGCCACAGAGATGGTTGTTGTCATGTCTGGATGGGGTGAGAGGTTGCTCACCTTCCACCACACCCACTTCCCAGGAATTTCAGAACTTTGCTGTTTTGTGAATGAGGCCACTGGTGAGATTCTTTGTAGCACAGAGCACAGTAATGTGTGCTGTTTTCTCTTCTTCTGCAGGGCAAGAGGCTGGGGAAGAGGCCAAGACTGATGATCCTCAGTTGCTGAGCATGTACTCTATTCTAGGGATTACAGTAGCCTTGTGTGTGCTGGTATTTTGGATAACTGTATGTTGCATATGCATGTCGTGGCTGAGGGAGGAACGCATGTGAGTTGGCTTTCTGCAGGAATTATTTATTGCTGGCTTCACAAGGCAACTGCTGGCAGTACTCTGCCGAGATTTCCCCAGTGCAGTCCTTTAACTGTCCTCTTAATTAATATCAATGAATAGTTGTTTCTGAAATGCATTTGCACAGGAAGCTCCAGAGACGTGAAGCAGCACTGGGATGAGCTGATACTGACTGTCTGAAAAAGCAAAGATCAAACTAGAGGTAAAGGTGAAGCAGAGTCAGGAGAAGGACCAGGATGCAGATCTCCCAGCTCTGCCCGCTTGTTTCAGATGCTCTCTGGCTGATGGTGCCTCTTCACAGGACAACTGGGTATCTGTGGATTCACCTCACCCCGCATCATCATAGTGTCCCTGTAACCAGTATCAACAGGGATATTGTGCCTCAGAAGACTGTGATTTTTTTCAACTAATAATATTTTTTTTTTTTGGCCAAAAGCAGTGAGTTCTTGCCTGTTTTAGCTGTTTCTGTTGGGGTAAAATGCACAGAGGCTGTCAGAGACCTGCACTGCAGTGTGGGACACCTTTGCACCAGAATCAGCCTGATTTCCTCACTGGGGCTGTCATCAAGGCTTTCTTCCACCAGAATGGGGGCATGCTGGTGAGACATGAGGTGCAAAGGCTTGTCCATGACCTTACATGAGATGTTTCCCTGAATCAGGATTGTCTGTATAGATAGGGAAGGAGGTGCTGGAAAGGATGGACATCCAGTGCTGAGCACATCAAGGAGGGCTAATGGGGTGACAGAGGCTGCAGGTGCAGCAGTGTTCCCCACCCCAGAGCTCAGAGATGGTAAATGAGTGGAAAGTTGGAGCAGAGCTGGGTGAGAGAGGTGAGTGAAAGCAATGTGCTATTAATCACAAGGGTGGCATTAAAAATGAGACAGAGGTAAAAGAAATAACAATAAATAGAAATAATAATAATAGTAATAATTAATTTAAAAAGAAAGAGTTTAAGTGTTGCAGACTGTCAGCAAAGGAGAGGAATACCTTTGGAATACATCTGAAGTCACACTGCCTGAGTATAGCAGAGCCTGTTCAGGCTGATGTGGAGTCTGACTTGCGAGGGTCTTTTCAGAGCACGTCAGATGACACAAAGGACAGACCCCAAAGCCAGTCTTATGACACCTCTGCCCTGCAGCTGTGTCTGAAGGGTACAGCAGCCAGGCAGAAAAAGCTTTAGACATTGTCTAGGCTGCCTTGCAGGGCATTATAAACACCTCTTCCCAGCACCCCTCCTGCTGTGCAGAGCCCCCCATGTCACCCAGTCCGCCCAACTGCTGACCTGACTCTCTGTGCCTTCCCTTTCTGTGCACCTGCAGGAACTTCCCCCAGTGCCTGCTTTTACCCACTCAGGTGTCAGCAGCCAGCCCTGAAATTCTCAGCATGGGGAAAGTGTTCTAGAACATGCCAGAACAGTTCTCTGAGGACAGCTATTGTCTCTGGTGTGTGTAGGTTATTGCCAGCAGCAAAACAGAGAGATGCTCATCAGAGTTCTCATCTCCCACCACACTCAGTTCCCAGGAATTCTGGAACTTTGCCCTTTTGAGAATGAGGCCTTTTGAACCACGGTCAGTAGGGGATGGGACCTGCGGCTCTTGACCCTCCATACAAAAATCAGTCATAAAATCAGAACCATAGAATCTCTTGAGTTGGAAGAGACTCACAAGGATTATCAAGTCCAACTCCTGGCCATGCACAGGACACCCCAAGAATCACTCCATGTGCCTGAGAGCATTGTCCAAATGCTTCTTGAGCTCTGGCAGGCTGATGCTTCAATAACACAATATGCACAGCAAGGCTGACCCAGGTGGGAGCTGTGGAGCTTGTGTGTGTCAAGGCAGTGGTTTTTCAGGGGGTCCCTGTCATCCACACCAGCATGTGCATGTAGATCTGAAATGCCTCACACGTTTTAGAAATCTGGACACAATTTTTTCTACTACCCAGGCACAAAAAATCTCCAGGAGGAAGAATAGAACAGATCAGATTACTTTTTTGTAATGTATCAGTATTATTCCTGTCACCAGGCTAATACATTGAAGGCAGTTCTGCTGAAAAGCCATTCAGATGTAGTGAGTAGCTAAGCAATGGTGTCATTTAGTGCTGTGCAAACAGCAAAGGGTAAATTTCTCTGCACTCTTTAAGTTTGGATGTGTTCAGGAGTTTGTCTCAAGTTGGGCTATGCTTTTTTTTTTTTTTTTAAGCTGTCATATATTTATAAAAATCTATTTATGGAAATACAAGAGTTTCATGAATAAATGAGATGGCATATTCCTTTCTTCATTTCGTGAATTACAGTATCAACATTTTAGAGCCTGTTCATGAATTAATAATTACTTTAATCAATAAAAATAATTACAGTGCTAAGAACATTTTAACAATGAATGCTTTCATGCCGTTTCCACTCCTTTTTAATTAAAGCATGACAACTCATATTTACCATTTTCATCATGATCGCTCTAAATGGTGAAATTTGTCATCTTTGACTTGGGCTCTAATTATAATTCTTTTAGATGGTTCAAGTTTCTTCTCATTGTTCAATTATGCTTGCTCCAATTTTAAACTGACAAAATTTTCCTCTCTAAATCTCTTTCATGCTGTAAGAATATCTTTGACTTCATAATACCCATTTAAAATATTCTATGCTAGCCAAAATAAATGCAAATTAAATATATGAAATAGAAAAACAAATATAAACTGCTGAATATAAATAAATACAGCAGAAGACCAATTATTTTCAGTTTAAATGCATCTATCTCACTTCAGTATAGCATGAAATATTAATATAAATTTGCTGCAAATACAGAAATTGTAATAAGATCATAATAAGCTTGCAAAAGCAGCATGCAAACTTAATTTTTGTGCCTGTGACACAGCCTCCAATTAAATGATCTCTTATTATTTTTTTGTGTGGAATCTCTTCCTTGCTTTTTCACTAGAGAGCATGGCATTCCCTTAAAGACAATAACCTGCTATGATAGTCCTCTTCAGCCTATTCTCCATAACTTACTTTAGTATTTTTTATAATCTTTGCCATGTGAGAATAAATTTTTTTACCTGGTCACAGTAAGATCTGTTTGCCTCACAGATGAGTGAGTTCTGTCGGTGCCTCAGAGAGTTTTTCCTGGTGTGAGCTAAGGGAGTGAGTCACTGAGGAACTACAGGGGAAATTATTATGCTTGAGTTGGTCACATTCAGGCAAGTAGGACCTAGGTTCTTAAATTCCTTGCATTGCAAAATACCACATAATGCTAAGAAATCATATGAGCAGCTTAAGAGCTTTTACTTATTTCAAACCTTCAGGTGCTTCAGGAATTGACCTGGCCTGGGGGCTTTGTCATGTGGATTCACTCCATCTGAACTTAAACATGTAATTGTGATAGGAGGATCAGTGCAATGTCTCTTTTTACTCCCCAAAACCCCCAGTGGTTCCTTTTTACGTCTTGCTATTATTATTTCTGTCATTATATGCCTTTGGTACAAGACTTCTGCAACAACTTTCTTTGTGGCATATCAGGTTAGCTTGCAAACTGTGTAGTAAAGAGGTATATTTGGGCATGGTCCAGTTGCTGTGCCTGACAGGTGGTTTTACCTATCCTAAGGATGTTTTCAGTTGACCTTTATGGTTTTCAGTCACTGCATGACATCTGCCTAAAAAGCCAAATACTTCCCCCTGTGCCTGTCAGAAACTGTCACTTAGAGCCAAACCCTTGCTTCAGGAATTTGTTGGGCATCAGTCTGCAAACAGATCCCACCTTTTGAATCCAACCTCCATGAACTGCTGTGATGGGACAATTAAAGACCAAATTATAGTGTGTGTGCATGGAGGGGAGTAAGTTAAATTGGCAGATGAAACCAGATTCCTGCTGTCATGTCTCTGGTGTGCTTGACTTAAAGTCATCACAAGGTTGTTTCAACACAAGCCTGCACTTTCCATAGTTTTAGAAGATCCATTAGGAAGAAAGCAGCAAATAATTCAGTACAGAAATAGATCATCATAAGGATTAAAAAATTTGAGATGCACAGTTCAGAGCTTTGCTGCTAAACCTAATTTAGCAGTCAGCATCTGCTTTCTCTGAATGACTTTTCCAATAGCCTCATACAAACTGGCTTACCGTGCAGGAAGTCCTGGGGTTAATTCCAACTCTGGAACAAAGTGTGCTTCTGGGCACCCATATCCCCGTTGTCTTTTACCAAGCACTTCTGACCTGTCCTGGTTTGTCTTTTCTTTTTGCCCAGTTCCTTTTTCAGATGTTTTTCTTGCTCCTCCCAGCTTCTTCTCCATGAAGGTTCTTCAGGCTCTGTCTAGGCATTCCTGTCTGTTCCTGGTGCTGCACTGTTTGCAATGGATTACACTGTGATTTTTAGTACCTAAATAGTAATTAAAAAAGGGAAAAAAAGTATAAAACTTGATAATTGTTACATTCTGATTTTTATCAGGAGGGCAATGCCCCATTGCAAAATATGTATATAAGTACTGCTTTACTTGTAATTGAGATTAGTTGGTGTATGAGACTCATGTTGGCTTTTTTTATACAGCAGATTTAATTTGTGGTATATTAATTGCACTTGGTGTGTTAGCATCTTAGTGTATTTTAATAACAAAAAATTATTTTTGGAAATTGCTCACTTTATGTGGGCCTCAGAAGAGAGGATGTGTATTTTTTAAGGTATTTACTTTGTCAGCTTTTTGCAAGGGATATGGACAGCTATAGACTTGATTGTCACGTATGCAGACAAATAAGAGACAGTCACTGATTTCTACATTTTCTTTTTTTCAGTGGCAGAGAATATGTTTTTACGAAATCCAAAGCAGCACTTGCCTATACTCAGCTGCTATTTCAGTATGAACAGTAATTGCTTTAATGAAGCATAGAGGAGCTCAGATACCTATTTTCCTGGCACATGTTCTGCAAGATACTAAACACTTGAAATATTACACCCAAATCCAATGTCAAAATGCTTTTTCTGTGTTATTTCTTGAACTCAGGAAATTAACATACATCCAAAAAGTAGGTTGAGCTAATATTTGCATTTAGTGGATTTATCATTTGCTATTGGCTATTTGAGCTACCTCAAATTATTTCAAGACATCTGAGAATACTTTGCCATGACATGATACAGCTTTTCCTCTAAAAAAAGGCATAAAAAATAATTGCTCTATAAGATGTAATGTTTATAAGGTTGTATGAATGGTTGCATAATGTGCACATGGTGAAAGCTGTGCATTTCATGTTAAATACAAGAATGACTGTGCACTGGGAGGGAATATTTAGGAAATCATGAGAACTGTAAAGGGCCATCTGCTTCATGCTCCATTTATATTTCCTGGATTAACCCACTGCAATATTTAAATAGATAATGAATTGCTGTTTCATCCACTCATTAGATTTTTTATACCATGAACCTACCTTATCACGAAAAAGGTTTTGTTTCTGTGCAGGGAGAGGACAGTTGTTTGGGAAAAGACAAAACTTAGTATGACAAATGGCATGAACTATAGCTTTCCTGTTGACCTTTGCTGTAATTCCAGTTTTTCCTGTACTTGCTCTTGTCTTCAACAGTGTTCCTAAGGAGGAGTTGCTATGGAGTTACAAAGGAGAAATGGAGAGTGGGATCCTATCACTGTCCTCCCTCCTGTTCTTTTGGGCAGCCCTCTGCACTGAGAGTAGGAGGGTGAGTGGGGAAGGTGTGCTATGTTCTGCTCACTCTGGCTGCTGAGATGGACCTCCTGGATTGTTGCCGCCAAAGTCTTCATTTGAACAGAAGCATGGAATTGTGGAATCATTTGGGTCAGACCTTCAAAGTTCATCGAGTTCAACCCCTCCCACCAAGTTCAGGGACATCTTCCAGTAGATCAGGTTGCTCAAGGCCCTGTCCAACCTGATTCTGAACACTTTGAATAGCTCCTAGGCTGCTCTGACCCTTCTCTTTGCTGACATTAACAGAGTTGACGGGCTCAGTAGCGTGAAGCTTGTGCAAAACATTTTTTCATTTCTTTCTATTTTTCCTCTTTTGTACCAAACAGGGGCAATGGAGAAGGAGTTGGTGTGTGGTTGCCAGGGCACTCTGGGACTGGGCCTCAATTCTGTGCTTTGCTGCAACAGCAGACAGTATCTGAGTCTCATAGTTGTGTAAATATGCATTACTGCTCTGCCTGTCTGAATAAACAGTGTTCCTTTCTTTTGTGAAAGGTTTCCAGGCAGTGGTTTTTTAAGGAATAAGCATTTCAAGGTAGTAGGGAAAGCCCTTCCAGTGAAGGGTAAGTCCTGGGTATGTTTGCATTTTTTAGGGGAAGTGGTGTTGAGTGTTCTGGTGAGGAGGCTGAAGAATAATTTACCATGATGTTATTTGAAGTAGGATTTACCTAAATAGGCCTAATAATGCATTTTTATCTTTCCAGTGTGATTATGGTTATATTGCAGAAGCACAAAGCAAATTACAGCCCAAGCCTTAGAATCTGATGTTGGCAACAGAAATATGTTGCAGAAAGACATTTGAATACATTGTTAGAAGAGAAAGGCATCTGGTTTGGATGACCCACCAACCCTGGAGTAAATGCAGATTATTGGTCCAGAGCTTATGTTTTCATAAAAATTCCGGTTATCTCACAGTCTCATTTCTGAGTGGAAACAGCCCGTTAAGATCTCATTGCTAGGCTGAATGCATGGTTCAAATTACTGTTTTCCCCATATGCACCACATTTGTTTACACTGAATTTCACTTGCCATTTTATTGACTAATCACTTGATTTCATGAGGTTTTTCTGCAGTTCTCTTCCCTCACAGCATAAATTGCACACTCCACAGTGCTTCTGCCTAGAGGCAGACTGTTTGCTATCGTGCAATTCAGTTTGAACAATCTTATCATCCTACTTTAGCACCTATTTCTGAAATAGGACCTTATCCTTTGCTTCCTCGTTCTGAATTTAGTTTTGCAGGAACTCAAGCTCTTCCTCTTTCCCTCTCCTTGTTTTGGAGAAAAAAATATTTAAAAATTCATGGCCTGAAATACTTCTTCCCAAATTTCTTGCTCTGTGTGACAGCATTTCCTTTTCATAATGGGCAGTTTCAGCAGTTGTTTTCTTTAGGAAAATGACTTGCCTGAAAATGTATTTTGTCCAATTCAAACAAATGGGGACTCTCCTGCCTTGCTGTTTTCCTTGTCAGCCTTCTGTCATCTCTGTCCTGGTTATTTTGCTGGGCCTCTGTTAGGAAGAGCAATAAGTCAAGTGTGAGCCCTCCTTGTGATGCCAGAATGATTTTTTGCTTTTTATTTTATGCCCCTCTTAGCATACTCTTTTATATAGTTTTATGTATTCTTAGTCCTTTTAGCCTACATTCCTGTAACTTTGCAAGTCTGATAACTTCACTGAGACCCATGGTACTGTTAAACCAGGAGACCAAACATACTGGAAGCCCCAGACACCAAGATCCTCTCCAAAACATATTTTTTAAACTAAAATAGGCCCATCCAAGGAGAAGGTTCCTCAGAATGGGGGGTTCACTTGAGCCTCTCATTGGGGAATCTTTGATAAATAGGCTAATTTTGCAAGGCCTATAATTGTGTGCATTTCGGTGTGAGGCGGGGTGCATGCATTTTTTCAAGACGTTCCACCTGAATGAAGTGCTGTACCTGGATCCTGAAATAAATACTGAAGTAAAAACCCCTTTTTCCCATAAACCGTGTTTTGGTTTTAATTTTAAGACCAGGGAAAGGCAACACTTGGACTCTGAACATTTTATAGCCTATGGCTGCAGGGAAATCATGAGAGAAGGTCAGTCTCCTTCCTGCATCTTCAGTTCTGCAGGCTAGAAACTGCAGAGCATGGATTGGAAACCCATTAAGCTTCTTGGCAATACATCATCAGTATCCAAAGTGTTTGTACATGGGGTAAGATTTTTCAACACAAACATCCTTGAAAATTCCAGAGGTTGCTGTACACCCAACACATCAGATCAGAAAGGCACAAAGTGAGCTTATGCTTGTCCAGTTGTATACTGCTGCTCCTACAGTCAGAGTTCCAGCAGTATAATTAAAATAAATCATAGTGAGTAGTGTGGAGTTAACAATGGGAATGTGATCTCACTTCCTTAACTGCAGGACAGCTCCATAGAGCTTAATTGTTCAGCAGAAGGCTTTGACAGATACTAAGATTTGTTTCTCAGGTACTGGCTTCACTTGCAAGGATTACATGCCTCTGTGCTATTTCTGTAGGTCATTACTTGAAGTCAGATACTACTTTTTATTTTTTTAATCCTTTCAAGCCCCTATGAGCTTAGTGACTACATAACCATTAAAAATTGACTTAAAAATATGAAAAACTGCCGATATAGTTTAAAGATATTTGCAAACGCATTCATATTAGGCAGTGTTTTCTCTATGTAGTTATGACTTGTTTTGTCAGTCAGAGAAGCTCTCAGTAATATTTAATACTGGATTACAGTAGAGAAGATGACTGGTGAAAGGGATGTTATGAACTTTCAAAAAAGAGCAGGGCATCTTGGTTGCTGTCTGGTACAACTCCTTGCTGCAGACAATAACATTTAAAAATACTTCTAACTGAAAGTTAAGTGAACTAGCTATAAAAATTAGTCATCAACTTAGAATAATTATTAAGCACTTTTGGCATGCAGTAACTTTTCCCAATTACAATGAGTTCATGGACTTCATTAACAGTGGTCATAAAAACATTAGAAACGCTTTGGTTATTAATTAGGGAAAAGTCAGTTAAAAGTGAGAATTTATAATTTTCACGAGGTGACACATGTTCCCTGAAAGATTTAGAGTTATCAAGCAGGTATATTTTGTTTAATTATCATGGTTAATAAGAAAAAATTACTCTGCATAGAGATTCTCTCATTAAAAGTTGGTAATGTTTTGCAGAAATGGTGAAGCCCTATAAATATGCAAGATTTCTGATGATAGCATGTGGTCCTCTGTGGTTACCTGTACTCCAGAAACAAAAGGAAGTATGCTGTATCCCATCCTCACTGTGTAGGGGATGGCTCCCCATGGCAGTCACTATCGAGATTTGTGATGTCAGACTGTAAAACCAAGGTTCAACTTCCACATGTCTTATATAGGTGGATGCCCCATCCCTGAAAATGTTCAAGGCCAGGCAGGATAGGGCTCTGAGCAACCTGCTGTAGTGGAATGTGTCCATGTCAGGGAGGTTGGAATCTGATGATCTTTAAAGTCCCTTCCAACCCAAACCATTCTCTGATTTGTGATGATTCCATGATGATTCTGTGTTGCATGGTGGGGGCTGATCTGGGGAGTCTCCCTTCTTTTCTCAGTGTGTGCATAGCTGGACAGGAGTTACGTGAATAAATTCAGAGCCTCTAGGCTTTAGATTATGAGGCCAGAAATATGTTGAGCACACTGGAAAACTGAAGTCATATCAATAATTGAAAATACCTTACAAATGTTTAAATCTTACGAATTCGTAAATAAAACATAATAAAGTCTTTAGATGTGAAATAAGTGAAAATGAAATTCAAGATCTAGTTTGCTCGAATAATTATAATTTTTTATTATGTGCTTCAACAGTATCCTCTTAAATCTTAACTCTGATTTGCTGAGACTGACATTTTTTCAGTGCCTGAATTACAGTAGATTGCACAGCATTGAACTGAGATTTTAATGAAAAGGAAAAATTAGGAAAATTCATAATATGCGTCAAATAAATGTTTGCTCTGGAGCAGTTCTGATACTATTTTAAATTTGCTTTTTTAGTGCATTACCTCTTCTTTCCTCATACTTTTACTTTAATACAAGAAGGATCTTAGTATGGTAGTAATGCCTGAAGTGGCTACCTAAAAAACAGACTGGACAGGAATAAAAGTAGGTATTTATTTGAAGGGCCTTCAAAGGTACACCCTGGGGAGTCCAGAGGCTGCTGCCCCAATGGATCCTAAGATGGACCCTGGGTCATGAGTTCTTCACATTTTTATAAGTTTGGTCCATTTGCATGTCAGGGTTAATTCTCCAATTAAAGCTTCAGTTAATGATGTCATTCCCCCAAGTTTGCCTTCCTGCCAGATGCTTTTGGTTTATACTTTTTGGGCCTAGAACGGTCTGAGAGTCCTTGGAAAGCAGGCCTAGAGAGGCTTTGTTATGTCTACCTAGCATGGGAGAGCTGAAGTTAATAGGCTACAAGAAACCTCAGAGTTACACACTAGGCAGTACAGGATTTGAAAAATACATAAGTTAAAGCCCAAGACATCAGTCGGTAGAAGTACTGTCAATTCAGATCATGAGTGCTGTATACATTTAGTACTGTGATTTTCAGACTTTCCTCCACATACCAGTGGGAAAACATTGGCAAAGGTCTTTTAGTTGTCTTTTAGAACTTAGGGATAATATACGTTTTAGATTTCCCTGAAAGTTTCAACCAAACAACAACATAAAGGTTTGGGCTGAATTTTTGCCATCTGATGGCATGTCAGAGTTCAGCTGTTTCAGAGGGCAAAGCAGGAGGGCACTGTGGGGCTATTTTGGAGTCCATGCCCCTTTCCTCCTTGTGACCCCAGAGGATTTTGAGACTGTGCAACTCCGGGCTGACATATGAGATACAAAAATGTTCCTCCCAATGTTTTTGATGCCCTTCTTTTGCTGGCCCTGGTCCATCTCTCCACCTTTTGTTCCATTTCTAAGGCATCTAGTTGGGATGGTGAAGTCATTTTAGCAGTCACCCGTTGTCTTTTCAAGAGGAAGGCATTGCTGGGGTATGCATCATGCTCCTAAAGGCAGATGGTTTTACCAGGTATGGGTTCTCCTTGCTTGAGGATAGTTTACTGTAGGGACTGCTCTCAGACAGTGCTGTGGACAAAGAGGCACATGGTTTATCTTCCTCTTCCGTGCAGTTCTCTGGCACTGTCTGAGCAGACTTGGCCCTCTCCAGTATGGCCACACGACTGCCCATAGCCTGCCACGGTGTTCACGCAGCTGTGGATGCTGACAGCCTGGTCAAAAAGAGACTTTCGAGAATCAGTGCAGCCAAAGCCTGTGAGAAAAATAATTTTTCCAGGCAGAAAGAATAAACAAATTTGAAAAATAACTTGCCCTTGCTGTTTGTTACTGATGTTTTGAAAAGATGTTTTAAAAGAGGTGTTCTTCTGTAGAAATGACAATGCCCTGTGCTCCAGGGCCCTTTCCACAAAGACTCAGAGTTCATGAATTGAAGATCAGAAATCAGAAGGCTTTATTTATAAATAGATAATAGAAAGATATAATTAAAAAGAAATTGAGAGAGAGATCAGCTTCTTCCTCCAGCAGGTTCAGCTGCAGGAATCGTGTGTCTGTGTCTGTGTTGCAGCACCAGAACGGAATGCACAACAAGAACAAGAGAAAATTTCTCATTGGTCAAGGCAAGCACCTTACCATAAACATTTCTCATATTTACATTCTTTTTCAAGAACTTTTGCTTGAGAAGTTACAGGACTTCTCTTAAAAATGAGTTTAACCCTTATTCAATGCAAGTTAAAAAGAACTCTTTTCTTCAGAAAAGAAAGCATTTCTTCAGCCTTTCTCTGAAATTTCTCAAAAACCCGCTGCCGAGTCAGGACCACATTCTTCCTGTGCTGCTTCTCGCAGTGCTGGATGTAAGCATTCACATTTTTTAATAAACAAAATATTTGCCTTCTGAATCACTATAAAGTTTCCTTTGTAGTTCTGGCCTGAATCTGAGGCCAAATTACTACAAGCACCTGCTCAGTTTCTTGCTATAAAGCCCTGTTCTTGTTTATTGCAGCAGAGCCATTTCAAGTGCTTAGAAATCCCCCCCAAAAATAATATTGCATTGTCCAGTCTGGGCTGGATGGGATGAATGGAAAAGAAAATGGAGCTACTGGTGGGGCAGAGAATCAGATGCTGGCCCTCCTTTTGCAGTGTAGACAAGACTTCTGACATCTGTGAGGCTAGGTGGGAATTCTAGGTAATGTACTCTGAGATTTATGCTCCATCCTTCAGTGTAAAATGTACAATGTGCCTCTTCCCTTCATCTTTGAACTTCTCCTGTGAGAGATACTGGCTTCACATACAGAATATCTTTAACATCTATCCTGGGCTGTACAGCTATCGTATGCCAAATTGCTCTCTTAGCTGATTTTGAAACAGAGCATGATCCATTCATGAGAGGGGTCATGGGAGAGGTAGTTGTTGTTCAAGGTAACTGAATCTGAGACCTCAAGAGGTCTATCCTACCCAGACATTATGTTTTCATTTCTGTTATTTTTCTGCCTTTTTTTAGTAAGATTTTTGAAGCAAGATGACAGTGAACAAAAAGGAGAAACAGGGAAAATACTTACATTTTTTAATTGGCCTTATTTTGGAGACTAAGGATTTGCTGAAGAGGTTTAATGTGTCCTGTTGTCCACCCATCAGTCCACCTCACAGGCAGGAGAGTGAAGTTTCAGTTTCTGCCGCAGCTGACTCCATTTTGCAATTCTTTGTTGCTTTTCTTTGGTTAACCGGGTACATCTGGATTTCGTGAGATGTTTACTTTGGTGTCTGTTATGCTATTAATTTCCTATTCAGGTATCCAGAGAAAAGCTATGTGTCAACGTGAAGCATTACAGCTGCATCAGCATTACATTTGTCACTTTCTGCACGTCTAAGGAGCTATACATTTCATTTAATAGAAAATAACAAAAAGACATTTGGGTAATTTCGAGATGTTGTCATAATCCATAGCATTTTGGATCGTATTTTTGTGGTTATAGCAGCCTAGCTTTCTCTTTATCTTGTGCAAATGTATTGTATTTCATGTTTTTTAAAGTTCATTTAGTTAGATTAGATTTAAATAGAATTTAAATGTATTATCTTAGAATTTGATTTTGTCTTATAGGAAAACCATAAAAATACAACATAATGTATGGTTTTAGTAATTTATCTGTTTAAATAATATTCTCATGTCTCTTACTGTTATCAGTATTTTTGGATCCCTCTGACACTTGTATATTCTTTTTCAAAGAGTGTACTTCACTGGAACTGAATATGTTTGCATGTTTGCAATCTATAATATAAAATAAAGATTTATTATTTTTAATTAATTTTCACATTCATTCCATCCTCTTAGCTGTACTTCTACATAAAGTGGGACTTGTCAGTGAACTATCCAATATAAATTTCACTCTTTTCCCATTAGAGTGGTTTAGCAAAGAATTCAGAAGTAGGAGTGATCTAAGTGCTTTTCTAAGCTTTATATATTGTATACAATAGTATGTTTAATATTGTACATTGATCTAAGTGAGGTATTTCTGATGACCTCAGGCCTTTTAAAATTTTGATCGACTAACTGAAATGTTTTCTCTAATTTGCAAAATTTTGCCGCCCATATTAATCTGTCGTTGAGAAAGATCACGGAATTTTGGGGGTTTTTTCTTTTTTGGATTGGTTGGGGACATTTTTCCGTGGGAAAGGTCATCAAAGTGCTAGCATGCTGCATTTAATATTCTGAGCAGACTCATCATAAATTCTTTTGCAAATTGAACTGCAGTGTAAGCAAAACACTTGAGTGCTGAAAAATTGAAAAAGTAATTTCTGTAGCAGTACTACTCATTTTATGCAGGAATACTATGGAAGGGGCTTTGATCTGGAGATGTCATTAAAGTTGGAAATACATGCTTAGATATGTCTTGTTTTTAAGTGAAAGCTTGATGTGGATGTAAATAATTTGTGATCAATCCTAGCTGATTTTATTTTATTAAAACTCAGAATAGGTGCTATGATATTTTTTCATTTCAATGAAATGTGTATAGATGTTTTTCCACAAGGCTTCAAAGTCTGTGTTTAAGGTCCAGAAGCCTTCTAAGATGATATAAAGTTATGTATTTTCTCAAGTACAAGTAATTTTAAATGATGTCAAGGAAGACAAGAGAAGGTTTTTCTACCTGTGACCAGGACCTAGTTAATGGCATCTGCAGTTCTTTTCCATTCTGCCACTTTTTATCTTTGGGTCTGCTATGCTAAGTTGTAGGATCTGGGTTATAATCTAGAGGAATACAAGATGTCAAATGATAGCTCATGTCCATGTCAGCCAACTGTGTGATCTCACTCAATACATGGTTTTAGTGGCCAAACCTATCTTTCAGTGGCAAAACCACCCAAACCAAACCAAAATTAAATAAATATCCATGTTATACAGTAATTTTTTTTTTTTTTTTTTTTGCTGGCCAGCCTTCGCGTACGAAGATCCGGGGAAGGCCTCTTTTCCTTTCAGACCTCCCAGCCTGCGCACTGGATTTTTTAGGTGAGACACAGGGCGCGCAGATCTGAGCCCACCCTTTAATCCCGAGGTTCAATCTGCCGGGCCAAAGCAAGTCTTGGACAGTGGCAGTGAGTTCCTCCTCAGGACGTAGGCAGATTGCCCCCTTGCAGGGCTAACAAGCTCTGCCTGCCCAGGGAGCATCCCAGCTGGGATTCGAACCCGGGTCCCAGCAATTACTGTGCCGTATGCTTAACCACTACACCACCAGGGCTCCCTATACAGTAATTACTCTTCGAAAAAAATACTACACACCTAACAAATTCTCATTGGTATATTTTTTGCATTGCTTTAATGTCAGGTAGGTTCCTTTTGTTTTTGGTGCGAGGGAGTCTCCTGGGAACTGTTCAGCATGCACTGGAGAGGGGAGACGGTTCTGGGGGAGTGTTTCTCATCTGTTGCCTTGAACCATTGTAAAGTTTGCTATGAATGTCAAAGGTAGTGGCCAGCTTTATTTAATATATACTAGAAACCAATTAAGTCTATCAGATCATTTCAACATGCGGGCCAGTTCATAAGTTTGTGTCACCTCTGACGTGGATCAGATTTGAATTGGTGTTCTAGAGGTGAAAGTCTGGATATTAAATTATTAATGCTTTGCAGTCTCAAGTTTCCTCGCTGAAGGTGTCCTTCCCTCCCTTCTGCTTCCTGTAGAGGTGTGAATAAAGTACACGTGTCAGGTCAGGTCTGCTCTCAACTGGTAACCTGGGATTTGGGTTCTCCTTTCCCGTCCTCCCCTCCCTACTTGCAGAACACATACCAAGTCGACATTTTTTTGGTGACTCTCACTAGGTCTCCAGCCACCGCCTGCTTCTACAATATTGCTATCTTTTCTATTCCCTGCAGGAGTCAGTGGCTTTATGGCTGAGGAGCCAAAGATCAGAAGTACTCCTGTATGTTTGGAGATACGATTTTGTCTTGCTCTATTTCTCTGTGGAGTAGGGTCTCTAGAGGAGCAAAACATCATATGGCACAATATGATTTTTTTTGTCCGTTAGCTGTTAAAGTAGTAATACTACAGGTACTCTGTTTTGTAACATGTCAATGTAGTTACATCTTTAAAAATAATCTTTTATAACCAAGAAAGGAAACATCACACAAAGACAAAGTCTGCCTTCATATCAGAGACAGAGAGAAAACATCTTTCAACTTAGATTTGTGTAAAGCCTGACATACATAGTTTGCAGTGATTTCACTTTCAGGGAGAAGTCTTTTCAAATAAATAAGAACTTGCTCCAGATTCAAATGACAGTGTCTCTGTAAAAGTCAGATCTGATTTTTTGCCCTTTCCTTGACAATGATTATAGTAAGTGACCTGAATGTAGTATGTTTCTTTGAAGGGAGCAGCTTTGAGATACACTGAGGAGGCTCCTTCTTTTTAGCCTTTGAAAATTAGACTAGCAGGATTGTAGTGTTCCCATACCCAGAAATGGGAGTGGAACACGTGCCTGCATGTGCGTGCTTTTCAAACAGTGTCCCGGCTACAATGCTTAAATGTACTTAGTAGTTTATCATACAACATATGCCAAGTTTGTTTTCTGTGATTTCTGTTAATGCCTTTTCAATAACTGAAATGTATTAATAAATAGTTGTTTATTATGACTAAAGGAGTAACAATATATTCTAAATTTATTGAGTGCTGCCTGGAACTTTTTGGTTGGAAGTTGGTTGGGAAAAATAACTGTCAAACTCATTTACAGCAGAAGTGCAGTTCCTTCTGAGAACACAGGCATTTGTGTAATCTGACTCTGTGGCACTGAGCTATGCTGTATGTAGTGTATTTATGATTGAACAGAAAGTTTCAAACAGCAGCCTGTGAAATTGGATTTCAGATGTAATGTACCATAAATAAGTGCTATAAAGAATGCCTTTAATGCTATAAATCAGTTTTTATTGGTTTCAGCTATCTCATTCTGGTTATTGTATTACCCACAAAATCAATGGGAATCAAAGAGCTGGAATATATTTTATTTTAATGTCCCATCTCCCATGGAAATAGCATATGAGCCCTTAGATCACCTTTTAGGTAGGTTGGGCAAGGCTGACAAACTGCAGGCAATGAGAGTGTTTTCACAAAAAAGGTCTGTGTAAGTAGTGGTTGGATAACACTTGAAATGCTTTGATGTGGCACTTCTTCCCTGTGAGGGGATACTCACCTATCTTTCTGAATGTCCTTTCCTTTTGTTGTTTCAGTAAATTTACCAGTTTGATTTGATTACTGTAGTTCTGTTCTGAAAAAAAAATGGCATCACAGAGGTACAAGAACCATATGTCACTACTCTTGCACCCAGAATTAGGACCACTTTGAGGGCAGGAGATATGGTTTCTTTGTACCTGTAAGCATTCCCTCTAGTGAAGGCTTGCTTGATCCTGGGAAAAGAGCAAGAACATTTCTAGCAGCAGTTGTGAAGCATAAAATACAGTATGGGCTCAGTTTAAGCGCGTATTATTCTAGTGGAAGAAGGAAAGGTCATGCATCATGATTCTATGAATAGATTTTTAAAACTAGAAATCATACTACCCTATGAGAATGAAGAAATACAAAGAAAAACTGTTTTCTAACTAAATAATACCAACCCAATTTAAATAATATCTGTGTTTCCTCTGTGTTTCTCCCTTGCTTACATTAGTATCTCATGGTAGGTACAGTTAGGAGAAAGGTGCATCTCTGGAGCTCAGTTATTCAGGGATGGAAATCAGTGGCAGAGGGCACAACATTTGTCTTCATATGTGTTAGAAACCTTCACTGTGTTAAAAGATGCAAGTAGAGATGCACAACATTTGGATAAGAGTACACTGGTTAATGTCTCCTGGAATATTGTGCTCCTTGGTGAGGTTACATATGCACAACAGTAAGGATGACGGAAGAAGTAAACTTTTTGTAAGCTATTATATATGGGTTATTTACACTGTTCTACACGTCAGCTTAGCATTTCCTCTTGTCAACAAAAGCTAGTGTAATTTATATGCCAAAATTAAGAGGAGAAAGTAGACAAAGAGCAATGATCCCCATGGGGTTTGAGTGGTGTGTAATAGGTTATTGTTGGCAGAAGTCTGAATACCAGGATGATGGTAGAGTATAGGAGCCAGAAGAGACGATTTACTCATCTTTGAACCTATGAATAGTGTTAAACTGCCTTTGCGTCCAAATTGCTGGTGTTGACTTACACCCACATCACCACACATTGGATTTTAAGCTTTTATTACAAGGATTGAATGACACGTTTTATTATTTGCAGTAGTATAAGCAGTTATTCTCACTGGAGCGCAAAGATGTGTGGCTTCACGAGAGGGGAGTGTTAATCATTTACATGCAGATGGATGTGGTTATCTGTGGGAGTGGGTTAAAGAGACAGGTGTCAGACCTGGCTGCTTAATAGGAATGTAAGACATGAATGATACCAAGGAGGCAGAATAAAATGCCTGGCTGCCTCAGAGATGGTTATAAAGTTCCCTATCCCTACAGTAATTTTACAGGTGGCGATTATAGGAGACGTAATCATTTCATGCAAAATGCAAGATAATTAAAGTGTTTGATTTGATCTACAGACCTGTGGTCAATTTGCAAGCCAGCTGCTGACCAGTGCTGCACCGTGCCATGGTGAGCATCGCTCAGAATTATGCTCTTGGTTTGAGTAATGCTTTGTCAGGCATAAGTTTAGATGGTCTCGTTGCTGCTACTTTTTTGGGTCCAACCTAGTACCTGAGATGATTGCTAAGTTTAAAAGAGACAAAAAATCTCTTTCTCTGGTCAAAAAATGGTGCAGGAGGTGTCCCAGCGTCTTTGTGTACTGCTAACATGCAAAGCAGCAAATTGCAGCTTGTTGTGTCACACTTGGAGGAAGATGGGTGAGGAATGCTCTGAGAATAAAAGCTTGCTTAGACGGACAAATGAAGGGCTTCACAAGTACTGAGGGTTATGTAAGCAACCAGCTTTCTGCATATTAAAGAGCAGCGTGGGATGCTGGATTAGTTACTTGCTTCTCCTGAGGCAGAGAATTTAGGTGTTACCACCTGGAACACAAATAGGACTTTGTCCTTACACACATCAGGTACAATTTCCTCAATTGGTGAATAAAACAGTGCTTCTTGAGGCTTGTGTGAGCACCTGGTCCTACACGTCAACTTATATGGAGTTATAGAAACACCAACCCCAAAAAAACTCAGCAACAGACAGATAAAGACAGCTGAAGTATACACGTGAGATTTTTGCAATTATGGGTATCAACAGCGGATAGGATCAAGCAATATGGTTTTGAAATATCTAGAGAAATTATAAAATATGGAATTCACATGCACTTGTTTATCATTTGGTGCAGTGAAGTGCAGTTTAGTGCAGTGTCCTATCTTCCTGAGTGTGGTAAACCCCTGTGCAGTTGTTGGGAAATGTGCTGGGAAATGGGAGCTGTGGATCAGGCAGGGGTGTGGTCCCAGTGGATTGCCATCTATCAAAAGATAAGGTGATAAACTAGAGAATTTACTGGGTTAGTCCCTTGGGTGGGTTCCAGTGCACTGTGAGCCAGTTATAGCTGATAATGGAGTCAGGATACTGCCATAGCTGGGAGCAGTAGAGCTTTGAGCACACCATCCCCCAGACATGCATTTTATGGTCAGCTCTGGTGCTGCAGTCTTAGTTTAGGCTTTTAATTTTAGATCTGTCCGTGAATTTAGAACAAAGACTCATCCTTTCCTTTTGCTTCTCGTGGCTATGAAACCGAGAAGAGAGTGATGTAAATGACACAAAATAGCTATCTAAGTCTGTCCTCTTAGAACTAGAAAAATGTTATAGGCTCACCATAATTTTTAGCATTTTATGTTCCCTCCATCTGAACACTGACACGCATTCTGATAGTGGTGGTCAGTATGAAATAAATGATTTGCCAGTTTAAGAGAACAGGTGCATTGATGGACAAAAACAAACCAAGGGAAACCACAGGTGATCTCTGCAGGCCTCATCTCTGGTTACTCACAAGGATGCAGCACCATGCTGTTCCAAATGTGCTTTTGCTTCTGTGCAATCAGATGGGCTGATTGCTTTTCAAGGCATTTCTGCTGGGTGCTCTCCCGGATGGGGTTAAGCATGACATTTTAGTGCATAAAAGTATGATGTTTCCCAGCATTTTCTAGCTGGTGCTTTGTCACAAATCAGGACTGAAAATTACAGTGGTAAGGAGGTCAACAGGACCGGGTGGCAGATCTCATGATTTTTCAGAAATACCACGTCAAAGTTCTCTAATATGTGAAGTCCCAGTGTGTCAGTCCATGTCTTGAGGAGATACAGTGACAGCCATATGTCAGAAAGCTGTGGATGCAAGGGTGTAGCATGAGCCCATCCTTCCTAGAAAGACTCCTGTCAGGACAGTGCCTGTTGGGAAGCACCTGGTTTGCAATGCCAAAGAATCTCACAGCCTCTTCCCTGGTCCACCATCCCATGCATCCTTAGAGTTGGGCAGGTGTGTCAAGCATGTGAAGCAAAAAGAAATAAAAGGACACAGTAGTGGGTGGTTACTGCATGAGGAACATACACTGCTGTTTAGGAATACTAGTGGGCTTGTGGCAGCGTCTCTGAATGGAAGCACTCTGTGTGACTTTTACAGGTGTGCTGCAGAGGGACACACAGATATCAGAAAGTCATTGCTCAAGTTCTACAGAGCAGTCAATGCATATTTATTTGAAAGTGTGGCAGGAAACAAAAATTGCAGGCTTTGTACTATGTAAAATTTCGAGGTGTTAGCAACTGTTAAATTGCTGAAGTAAAAATTGCCATGCTACGAAGCAGCTTAACTTGAAGTCTGCAGAACCAACATTTTGCCGTTAAGCACCCACATCTTCACTGTTTCTTGTCTGAAATTGCCATTGTCAGCTGCAGAAACAGAATATTTTCCATACAGAGTACATACTGTTTCAGGAAGCTCTACCAATTAAAAAAAGCAGTTTTTGTTCATTCACTCCCCTGAGCTATGCTGGTATGAACCCTTTTGAGGCCACACATCTTAGTTAAGGGTGGCTGAAGGGTAGCCCAGCTCAATCCCACAGCTCCTCCAAGAAAATTGAAAGTGTTTCAGCAGATTAAAATGCTGAACAAGATCACCAGGCAGAGAAATGCCTAATCCAGCACAGTCCTTCCATTTAATCCTTTAGTTCATGCCTTGCCTGTCTTGGTCTTTTGATTGCCTGACACGCATTAGATCACTGTTTTATTCTCTCCTTTATCCAGCTGTTGTTTTTTCTTCTACAAAATGACTAATTTTGAGGAGTGGAGGGAGAAGAAATCTCTTCTTTTGCAAGTCACAGAAGTGGCTTTTTTTTTTGTTGATGCCTGGGCTACTCTGACTGTTCTTTCTGCCTGTTCTTTCTCCACCTGTTTCGAGATGGTTCTCTTTAATGAGTGGCGCTCAGCAGAGTTATTTGAGTAGGTCTGTTCCCTGGTTCTGCAGGGTGGCACAGATCAGAGGCTTTGCTTCAGAGCAGAACACCCGATTTTAGTTGACAGTTTTTCCTTTTTCTCTTTTTTTTTCCCCACTTCATTCCTTTATCACCACTGACAGTGCAGAAGAAAAGATGAAAAAGGGAGCTTCTCTGAATCCTCAATCAGATAAGCAGAATCCCCAAAATAGTAACACTTGTGTTGGACCAACAGACTCAGCACTTTCTCCTTCTATTATTTCTCCTTTCTAGTCTGTTTTTTACTAAAAGTTAGAAATAAGCTTAAATATTTTTATTATTCCATCCTGAAATCATGCAAGTGTTTGAATATTGATAGTGTTTATCAAATTAATTATTTACCAGTTAAGGAGAAAGGGTGGGCATAACCAACCTAGCTGCCCAACTGGACAAAATTTGTTTCTTGAAGTGACTGTGGCTGTTGAATATGGATTACAGGAGCAGCCTGTGTGATTGCCATGTGCTGCGACTGAGAAGCTCTGAGCTGATGCTGTGGCAGGTTTCCCATCACTGGGTGTGTGTCACTGGAGTGTGCCCTTTCTTTTCTGTGTGCCTCTCTGGCTTTGATGAATGCTGGGGCAGGGAAACATGAGCTCTTACCTTTTGTCATGCTCGGGTGAATACCAGTAAATTTGCCTATTGATGCTGATACAGTTTTTCTTCAAAGTCAATTGAGAGGAAAGTGTAGTCCAAATGAGGTCAGCAACTACTCCCTGTGTGTGATAAAATAAAATACACAGGAAAAGGAGCAGGCCAAAGGGCTCCATTGATGTAAACAAGTAACAAGCCCAGGCTAGAATTCTGCTCAGAAACTGGGACTTTTCAGGCATGTCTTAATGAGCTCAGCTTCATACTCAAAACAAGACCTCTCACAGACTCCATTCTTCATCTGCCTTAACCTGCTGAACTGGGTTGTGCTCTGCTGACGTGGAGATGGAGCGTGTCTCCAGCATGTATCCTCAGTCTTAAATTATGCTATTACATTTTTTGCCAAAGCACCACGACTTATTATTTTTCTCCAAAATCTGGTAAATTGGTGGTCATGGAGTAGGGGCTGAAGCTATTACTTGGCCTCTAAAAGGAAAGGATATTTTAAAAAATCGTTAATGCTGAGATTTTAATTCTCTCTCATTTATCAAACACATAGGCTTTGTGTTTAAGCTTGATAACACAGGCATGAGACATATACTCACCTTGCCTGCTTTCACTTGGTGCAAGTACTTGCATTAATGATGCAATTGCTTATACTTCCCTTTTAGTCAACAGAGGAAAATAAGCTCCTTCAGGATTAGGTAACTGAGATGCAAAAGACCCTTTGGAGGTAGTTTAAGTGCTAAATTAGTCACCTTAGCTTAATGATTAGGCTAAATTGGTACTTAGCTCTTTGTTTCATGCTAAAAGAAGGATCACTGCAAATGATTCTAACTCCAAAAGGAGTTTTAAGAAGAATTACTGAAGTTGCAGGAAAATTGTCAAGGAGGTGGCTACACTAGGCATGGTTTGCTAACACCTTTACCAATATGTTCTGAGTCTCTGATAATCCTTTGAGTTTATTCAGGGGATTGAGAAATGCTATAATTTTCTCTTTAAAAACAAATCAGTTTTATAACCCGGGAGCAGAAGGCTGCAACAACTATTTGTAATAACATACATGACAGTAGCCAGAGTTTTATACAATCATGTAGGTTGTATTTACAAATAAAGTTTAAACAAACCAGAGAGCTTTAATTTTAGGATTATGGAGGGATTCAACAGATAGATAAAATGCGTTTGCTTAGTGACTTCAAGAAGCCTGATGACGAGGGAGTTTCTTGTTTAGGAGGGTGATTTGGGAAAAACTGCATGTATAAATCCTGAGTAGTCCTGAGTAGTTACTGAGTAGTCCTGAGGAGCCAGTGGCCTCATTAGTGCAAGGGTATTTTGTTTTGTGGAAGACCCGATAAGATATATTTTCATGAAGAATTTGAAGGAATATGGGGATGCTATTTAAAAGCTTTGATTGCACTCTGCTTCCCTGCATAAGAGTCAGCCAGGCAGAAGGTGCTCTGGAGAGAAATGGCAGGGTGAGTCATTATGCAGAACGAAAATATGGCTTATGCTGGGGTCAGGTGGTAGGTTCAATAGATGAAAATGAATGAGATGGATGGGCACAGGGCAGTGACTCACTAAGAGTCAAATAATGACTTGGACACTGGCAGGGTAAGTCAAAAAACTTTTGTACAAGCCCTCCTTATCTGTACTCTGGTGCGATGATGATGGACAGGACTGATCCTGCCAGAGGTGGGTATACGGGATAGGAAAGTGTAAGTGGATGATAAATGATGAACTCATCATTTATGCACCTTCTTGTCACTACCAAGTGAGAAAAGGAGAAAGCCTTTCCAGATAGCATTTTGTGTCCATCCTCACATGGATGTAAGAGATGATAAATTGACATGTCTCTGTCAGTCTTCACAGAGTGACTTAGGAAACACCAATTGTACAGATGTAGTTGGAAGTACTGTGCTCAAAATATGGAGTAAAATTAGTGAATTTTGAGATATTTTAAGGGAAACAGGTGTGACCTTACTGCACATTTTTTTTAGAAATTGGGGGTTAAGGTAAAAAATAGAAATTTGAAGATAAAGGAAAAGGTGAAAGCACCATGTATTCACTTTTATAAGAGATTTTATCTCTTGTTCTTCAAATCAGATAGAGGGAAGAGAAACAGGTACCTGAATGTAATAGAGGAAATTTCTAAAATTGTACAGTTGCCTATGGTTTCTAAAGAAAATAGAAGAAAACAATTGCAGTGACAGCTGTAATGATGTACCTGCAGAAAGCTAATGTAACAGAGTCTTCTGATTTAAGAGCTAACCCTATTTGCCCAGCATGGGTTTGAAATAAAAAGGAATTCTTCAGGTTTGTATAATCCCAGATAACTGAAGACAGCTGCTGTTTAGTGCTTTATCTTCTCTCTCCTGCTAGGACAATAGAGACTGACCTTAAACCTTCAGTATTTTTGCTTGGGAGCACCAAATTGCTACTGCATGTGTAGGCCTGCTGAGAAACAGTAATAGAAACCTTGAGGGAACCTTTCACTTTTCAGAGATTGAAGCTTCATTTTTAATGCCCAGCTCAAACATTCCTTTTGTCCATATTCCTACACTTAATAGCAGGCATGAAATCTTTACTTTTTAACTGAAGTTTTTATTATTAGAATGCCCAAACTGATTTTTTTTTTTAGATCATAAAAGTGTTATAACTTCAGAAAATTAACTTTCCTTGGCTTTTTTTGCTGTGTATGGGAGAAAACCCAGATGCTGTCACTTCAGGTAGTTATCTCAGTAACTGACTTCAGGTAATTGCTTCAGCATTTTTACATTTTTCCCATACTGGTAGTCCTCCTGAGAAGCCCAGAAATGTGTGGTTTAAGTTACTGTGGTTTTATTTTTTTTTCAGAGACTGATGGAGTAAGCAATACTGCCTTTGCTGTTCTTAGGTGAATTTCTTTGTTGGGTTTGGTTTGTTGATTTAGGGGACCTTCCCTTCCCTTCCCTTCCCTTCCCTTCCCTTCCCTTCCCTTCCCTTC
>VZRF01014699.1:2215317-2269802 GCA_013396875.1 Vireo altiloquus
TCCCTTCCCGCACCTTCCCGCACCTTCCCGCACCTTCCCGCACCTTCCCGCACCTTCCCGCACCTTCCCTTCCCGCACCTTCCCTTCCCGCACCTTCCCTTCCCCCTTCACACATCTTAAATTCTTTGCCAATTGCTCTCTGTTCAGGAGTAGCCAAGAGTGCTGTAAACCTCCAACAAACTGAATGAGTACAATTTTCTTTTAGTAAATCATAGAATTGTAGAATGGTTTGGGTTGGAAGGGTCCTCAAATATCATCCAGTTCCAGTCCACCTATCCCATCCAGTCTGACCTTGAGCACTTTCAGGGATGAGGTATCCACAACTCTGTGCAACCTGGTCCACTGTCTCACCACATTCACAGTAATGAATTTTTTCCTAATACCTCATCTATATCTGCCTTCTTTCAGTTTAAAGTCATTGCCCCTTGTCCTGCCACTACATGCTTTTTAAAAAAGCCCTGTCCAGCTCTCTTGCAGAGGCCCCTTCAGATAGTGGAAGGCTGCCTTAAAATCTCCCCAGAGCCTTCTTTTTCTCAGGCTGAACAACCCCAGCTCTCTTGGGCTGTCTTCACAGGAGAAGGGCTCTGGTCTCCTGATCATCTTCAGGGCCTTTCTCTAGACTTGCTCCAACAAGTCCATGTCCTTCTTATCTGGCGGCCTTAGAGCTGGATGAAACACTCCAGGTGGAATCTCACAAGAGTGGAGTGAAGGACAGACTCTTCTCCCTTGACCAGAAAGATTGTTGTTGGCTTTCTGGGCTGTGAGCACACATTGACAGGTCATGTCCAGTTTTTCATCCACCAACACCCCAAGTCCTTCTCCTCAGAGAATCTCTCAATCCGTTTGCCACCCAGTCTGTGTTTGTGCTTGGGATTGCCCTGATCCATGTGGAGGACCTTGGCCTTGTTGAACTTCACAAGTTTCACACAGACACACCTCCTAAACCTGTTGAGGTCCCTCTGGATGGCATCTCTTCCCTCCAGCATGTCAACCTAACCAGACAACTTGGTATCACTGGCAAACTTGCACTCAAGTCCAACTGTCCATGTCACCAAAAAAGATGTTAAACTGTACCAGTCCCAAACAGACCCCTGAGGAACAGCAATTTTCATTAGTCTCTACGTGGACAATGAGCCATTGACTACAACTCTTTTTGGTGTGCCCATCCAGCCAATTCCTTGTTCACCAAGTGGTCCATCTGTGAAGTCCATGTCTCTCCAATTTACAGGCAAGGACGTCATGTGGGACAGTGTCGAGTGCTTTGCACAAGACCAAGCAACAAGCTCCTCTTCTGGTGGGCAAAATCCCACCTATGATAAACCCAGCCAAGAATTTACGGTCTAGGTTGTGTGTTAGGTACAGACTGATTTCTTGGATGTTTCTGCTTAGGAAACATATTATATTTAACTTTTCTCTGAGCAGAAGGATGTGCATGTGCACTAATGCTGTTGTCCTGTGGTATTCACTGATGCTGTCCCTCTGTCACACACAAGTAATATAAGTTAGCATTTCTTGATACTTGCTGGTCTTTGATGGATGTCATATAATAACATGTAGCCATATAT
Organism: Vireo altiloquus; assembly: GCA_013396875.1. Taxonomy (NCBI): domain Eukaryota; kingdom Metazoa; phylum Chordata; class Aves; order Passeriformes; family Vireonidae; genus Vireo; species Vireo altiloquus. The sequence goes on from VZRF01014699.1 coordinate 2,216,883, forward strand.
GGGCTAAAGATAAATATTGTAATTTTGTTGTCAATAAAATGCCTTTTCTGTAAATCATGAAATAATGCAGTGAAAACAAACTTGCTCAAAGTACTGTGTTTCTCGTCTGCTGAAATAGAAAATTCATTCTGGAGTGCAAGCCTCAGGAAGCAAGCTGTGAGGGTGTTCTTCTTTTTGAAATGCTTCCCTTTCGATACTGAAGTTGTCAGGACTGCTGTACTATAGACTCTGATATTCTCAAACAGAATGCAACAAATTTTGGTAATGGGACAGGCAGTGAAGACAAATACTGCAACAAAACTAATTTTCTTCTTTGTTGACTGGAAACTTCAGCCAAGTTGATTATCACTTAACTAAGCTCCTTTTATTGTTTGTACTCTCTGAGGTGCCAGCTTGATAATAGTACACTTCTGTGTCCTGAGACTAATGTTACCTGTGATGGGAGGCTGTATCAAAATGGGAGACAACTCCAAGCGGGCTATACCCTCTTTTTAAGCCCCTGGATGGAAAAACCTAGGGAGAATCACTTATGAGAGAGCGCAGGTGCTTCTGGGGACCAGAACTTTGGGATGGCACTTGTGAGAGTAGCTGTCATCCTTTGAGAGTGCAGTTTTCTCAAATCACACCTACCTCCTTCCTCCTGAGAAGGAAGGACTCATTACAGTGTGGCTGAAGAGCACAAAGCAATCTGCCCAATGTAGCTTTTTATATCCACTTGGAGTTGTCAGTTCAACAGTATAGGACTGTTCTGCATTGTTCTGTTACAAGGCAGTGCTCAACAGGTTTTATGAAGTATGGTTATATAAAAATAACACTTTTGAAGTATCAGACATACTTGCTTAGTCACTTTTAGATTTATGAGCTCCAAAAATCAGGCAGCAAATCCTGCCCACTTGTATATAAGATGTTTTGAGATAATTTTTGTACAGGTTGAACTTGGAGTACTCCTACGTAACTTAAAAATACTTAGTTCCTGCAAAAGTACTTTGAAACCAAATATAGTGGGTAGGCCTGATTTGCTTCTTAAAACTTCCAAGACACATGAATTTAATTTTTCACTACTAATGCACAAGGCATGTTAAGAATTCCTGATGTTTCTAGGCACGAAAACTATTTTCTTCTCTTATATGGAACTGCTGAATGCAACTTTTAATGGCAAAATATTCTCTCCATTTTTTTTTTTTTTGTTTTTAAAGGAGAAAACTGTACTCCCTGATACCTATGGACACCATGCAATTGCCAGCATGCTGACATTTAGTGTCACTGAGTCACTGTAGTGCTGCCTGCCTGGCCTGCAGCTGCCACTGCAGACAGTGTCTTGGAGGAGCTGGGCATGGGCTGTCACTGAAAGTGCCCAAGCATGGGTCAGCTCAGAGCAGGATGAGCCAAGTGAGCTTTCCTCTGGCGGCTCCTTCCAGCTGCTCCTGAGTGTTTGCAGCTCTAGCCATGTTGTGGTGTGTATTCAGCAGTGACCTGGTCTAGATACTCAAAATAGGCATCTCCCTTTAAATGGGTATGTTTGACCTTGATTTTCCTGTGCTCTGTTTTCTCATTTGTAAGTTTGGATAATACCAGCTGTTCATCTTTCAGGGATATTGTGAGGATAAATTATTAGTGAACCACTTAAGTACTTAAGGGATGAATAATGTTGTGACGTCCACAAGGAAATTAAACATTCTGTCTTTCTAGCAGGATCTGAATATTGTTTGCTAATCGAGGTGCAGGGTCATGCACAAAGTGCTGACTAGAGCGCCGTGCATCCAAATGAGGCACAGCTCCTATCTTAGATTAAAAAAAAAGTATGGATCAAGACTTCTATGCTGAGAGTGTAAGCGTACATAAGCACATGAAAAAGAACAACAGTAGCACAGTCCACCATAATTCTGATATAGGCAACTTTTTGGCTGCTGAGTTACAGTTTAATACTGTTGTTATGAGGTGCTATATTTTGTGATTCTGTCTATTACATAGACACACACATACACACACACTCATCCTCTTATAGCCAGCTTTGTTAATGCTGCAGGTTGTGACCAGAGCATACAATGCAGCCGTATCTGGGATTCTGGTAAATGTTAAAAAAAAAAAAAAAAAAACAATNAAAATTAAAAAAAAAAAAAAAAAAAAAAAAAAGTTAGAATGTTGACTTACGGACTTAGGGGGTAATTTTTGTTGGGTTTTTTAGCACCTGCCTTTTAGCATGGCATAAAAAAATTCTAGACTCAATTAAACTTTTCTATTAAATGCTGGGTGCAGAAGCCATATATTTAACAAGTTTTCCACTCTGTTGCTTTACTGTATAAATAATATGTCTTCTGGAAATTTCTAATGCATGTCAGATATTCATGATGAAAAAGCACATTTGTACTGCCAGTTCAGAGATAATTACTTGCCATTAGGTTCATAAGAACATAAATTTTATTCATTTCTATCATCTAGCTTGTCAACTTCTTACATTTCGTCTACATTCTGCCCCTCACTGACAAGCAGCAAATAATTTAGTCTTCCACCAAAATGATAATGACTGGCAAATGAAAATTTCATTGAAAAAGACAGCACATCAGTTGCACTAAAAGAACTTTTTTATTTTTAATTTTTTTTCAATGGCAATTCAAGTGCTGTCACTGAAGTGAATTTATTAACGTGACTTCTATTAAGCTGCTCGTATTTAGATGCTTCCTTGTTATTTAAGAGGTAAGCTATTCATGCTGGTTATTCCATCTGAAGTGCATTTTAGCTCACAGTCTTGAAGTCACTTCAGTTGTAAGTTGTTTGGAAAAATAAGAGACTACCACCATAACAAAGTTTTTTCTCTCTCACAGTTATGTGACACAAAAATGCATACAAATCACAGAAACACAGAATAGTTAGGGCTGGAAGGGACCTTTGGAGATCATCTAGTCCAACCCCCAAATCTAATGGGGGATGCAAATGTTTAGCATTTCATTAGGCAAAGCTCATCTCTTTCCTTGTCAGTTTGGTGTGGAGATGCTCTCTGACAGTAACACTGCTGCACTGTTGCACACACTCTAACAATGTTGTGTTATCTGTAGCCTAATCAAAGACTCCCACAAAACTCTGTTGCCTCATTTGCAGCAAGATCTGTAGCATGCTGATACACAAAAGAGTAGAAAAGATTCTGAGGTGTTCGGGAAAGCTGATGATTGGTTATTATTTGGGAAAGACTTTTCTGTTATTTGATACCTGCCCACCTCTGGCCATCCAAAGAAATTGACCATTTGTTCCTAGAGCAATTGAAATAACTTTTTTCCTCTCATCTGTTGTTTTCTTTACATGGAGCTCTTTCTTATCTCAGTGTTTGGCTGTGTAAAGGCTGTAGAGAATCGTAACTAAGCTGGGAGAAAATGTGCATTGACAAATTTTACATTTCTAATAGTGATTTGAGATAGTTATAGTATTAGAAAAATATACTTCAAATATTGAAAATAGTAATCAGAAAATGATTAATATATGTAATTTGAAATCAGAAAAAACAAAGTAATTCTGGACCATGTCTGTCATGTTTGTATATTTAGCTGCCACTGGAGACAATCAGATGTAATTCAAGGGGAAAAAGAGCTAGGACTAGAGAAGCAATTTTCCAGTGAATTACTCTCTGGCAAAGGTTGCTTAACAGGGGAGCCTTGCCTTTCCATCAAAGGAAAAAAAAAAAAGGAAAAAAACCAAAGTAACATCACCTTTTCTTCCATTGGGAGATATTTTTCATAGAAGAATATGATCCAGTTAGTCCCACAGTGCCTTCCAGCATACAAGAGCTGACAAGATTTGGAAAACAAAGAATGTCCTCTCAGTGTTACATTAGATTTTGGTGTTGTAAACTTGCTCTTATAATAGCAGAGAGGTACACACATCCTCACATTGAGATGAAATGGTTTGTGAAATGATCATGCTATTCATGCTATGCACTGAGTACTTGAGAATATTGTAGTAAACATACATTTGGAGGCTATTAATGTGTATTATTGACTTCAGTTAAAGTTTACTCTGCACCTAGTAAATGGGAAAGTGTGGAGTCGCATGCATAATGCAAAATTAAGGTAAATGCTTGGTGGAGCAAAATGATACTGATTCTCTAAAGTATTTTACTTTGCAGGGCAATGTAGCCACAAAGATTTTGTTAATACAGTGTTAACACAGAAATAAACTTACAGAGGTGGACAAAATAAATATCCTGTGTCCTGGGGTTAGATAATTCTGTACTCCACTGACTCCTTCACATTTCAAGACGTTGGTTGTGTAGATACTCTTGATAGTATTTTCAATATCTTTTTGTTGGTGACAAGTTAACATCAAAAGTACAGTACAAGCCTGGACAAATGTATTTCCTTTTGTTTGGTTTGTTTGTTTATTTGTTTGTTTGTGAATTGTTTTGGAAATCTTAATGTTTCAGAGAAATCCAGATCAATGAACACAGGACTGTGAGAAACAGAAATCTCTTTTAGGTGGTTTGTGCTGAATGCACACAAATTTAGACACAATATGATATAATACATTTGCTTAGTTTTTTGCAAACAGTCAGCTTTTGTAGTAGGATGATTCATTTAGTCTTTCAATTTCTTTTTTCTGGATGTAAAATTGAAAATTTTCCTTTAAAGAAAACTTGGAAAAAGGATTTTGAAAGAATGGAAACACTCAGTTAAAAAAAAAAAAAAAAAAAAAAGATATGAACTTGCAGCTCAGTTCCTGTACTTCTGTTTTACCAGAGTCCTAGTTTCTCCTAGTGCCTGAGCACCTGGCAAATCCTGGTACTAGTTGTGGCTCTGGAGCTGTTAGGATCAGCACTGGAAAGCCATCCTTCTGTGGAAACATCCGCACCTGGTGGGTACAGTGTGTAAATAAAGAAGAGGCAGAAAGGGTCTGAGAAATAACAGAGAAAAGATACCCCAGAGTACTCCAAGTCATCCAAACCCACACAATTTAATATTCGGATGCGGCTCTTCTCAACCCATGGGTCTTGGCTCTGGGGGCCGTGTCCAGGTTTCAGCAATGGTTTCACAGAATGGTTTGGGTTGTGAGGAACCTTATAGATCATCTAGTTCCCAACACCCCACCATGGACAGGGACAGCTTCCATGTGACCAGGTTGCTCAAAGCCCATCCAACCTGTCACTTTCCTTCTCTACACCAAGTGTATGTCACACCATTTGAACCATCTGCCACGTGAGTCTCAGAAAAAGCAAGAGAAGCACAAGGGGGACATGTACCGGAAGACATAAGTAGTAAATTATTTAAATAAGAAACACCCAACGTAGTGCTGGAATGCTGAATAATCTTGACAGCCTAGCTTTTCAGCAGGCAGGCAGTAAAGCTGAGTTCTTGCTAAAACATCAGGATATTGGGTCATCAAAACATGTTCATGTAGCACAACTCCTGAAAACAAAATGATGAAAAGAAGAGTGATTCAAATGCCTTTTATGAGATGGCTTATCTGCAGTATATTTTACTCTGAGAAAGTAAGTCTCAACATATATTTCCAAATAGAGGCTTGAGGATTTTTTTAAATGTGCTGATTAAAACTTTACCACTAAGGATTTTTTTCAGCTTATCCGTGACTATTTACCTCACTTTTGAGAACTTCTCAATCTGTATATCTGGGTCTCTTCATTGTGTTTTTTCGGATTTTAGTTTTTACTTTTCATAAATATACTTATTAAGGAGGTCCTGAAGTGTGGGGTGAGTCTGGTTGCTTGGAAAACGCAGGTGTTGATTTCCCATATATTCTTCTTAGTTGGCAACTGCAAGCTTAAGTATATTACTCATAATTATTAATTATGAGTTTTAAAATTATTATTATTTTATTTTATTATTTTTAAGAGTCTATAACATGCTTCTGCTCACACCTTTGCAAAACTTGCAGTTTATTATACTGCCACTGTTGACCTGAAAAGGAACAAAGAAAGGACACAAGGAACAGGTCCATTGTATTTGAAGAAGAGTGTGGGGATTAAGGGAGGCTTCTTAAAACCTATGTTTTTACACCCCTGCACCATCTTTTTCTTGGTGTGTAATAAAAAGGACCATTACAAAAAGTTTTAGATCTGAGAAAAACATTAATCTGAGGGAGAAAATTAGGGACTGTAAGGGTTCTGACATCTAGGAGTGATAGCACACGAGGCATCTGCCTTCCCACCCAATAATCCAGCTGTGATCGATGCAAACCTGCTTGTTGTCTTGAGACGTGTGTCTGATGCTTACCCTCGAGCACAAATTACCTCTGCTTGGTCAGTAATAAATATACATTTCTTGTTTTGCTGTAGCCACACACCTTTGATCTTAATGAAAACTAGAAGCAAAGATACATCAGAGTATACGTGTGTGTAAAAATAAGGGCTGAGAGTCTCTATTTGCCCATAAAAAAGGGCACTTTAGGAAATTTCCCCATGTGGTAAGTTTTGTGACAAATATAGGAGAGTTTCCTGGGATGTTTCCACAAGGTCTGTGTGTTTAGATTTAAGCAGCAATTCTCCTTCTTGCTTCCTTGCACCTGGTTTCTACTTTCCCACTCCTAAAAGTGAAGAAAAAGAATCTTGAGTGCAAATTTCCTCCAAGACAGGCTGTTACACGATGGGACTGCTTGCTTGGTTGGTTTTGTGTATTTGCCTTGCTTTGTTGGGAGTCTCCTGTGTAGAAAGCTATTTGTGCTTTAAGGAACAGAAAATGACAAGTGCTGGTGAACCTGATGGGCTCTCAGAGCCCTGAGATGGAGTAAAGTGGGACGTTTGTACCAAGCACCAGCATGCCAACCTCAGTGTGCAATATAAGTGGTTTAAGTACTCCTTAGCTTGCATCAATGGAAAAATATTGAGGTGTTCATTACAAGTTTCTGGAATGATGCTGCAGAGATTAAAGGAATAGGACAGTACTTGTCATTAGCATGCCCAAAGCAGATTTGTTGAGAGAATGTGGCAGCAGAGGCTTCCCAAATTGTTAGTTACAAAAAATGGTATTTGATCATGTTGAAGTTTTGCATAACTTTATGAAAACAAATTAACTACTTTACAATTATCAAAATGTATAACTTAATTTATCCTGCTAATGAGAAGAATAAATGCCTATTTGTAACAACATGAAAAATAATCGTACTCATTTTCTTACATAATTTAAAAAATTAACTGATTACTTCTGTGACTTTCCTGTGTTTTCATTCTTTTACAGGACTTAATCTACTTAGTACACAGTCAAAGAAAGGACAGTTGTATTATGAATTATCTGTTTCTTAAAACACAGAAATGCAGTTGCTTTCCTTTAAAATCCCTTTCATTTTTCTTCTGATTGCATATTCCTGACTATGTTAGTGTAGTTATGTAGTAATGTTAGTGTAGTAGTCCAAGAGGTTACATTCTCCTTTTGAGAATGCCTACGTTTTTGTTTAACCTGTAGCACCCGTGTGCAGAGGAGCCCAGTCTGTGTGGTGAGACTGGCGTGACAGTGACTGCCTCTAAAGTGCACGTGTCTTTGACAATGAAGACCTTATTTCTTCCTTGGAAGACCCTTGCTGGATGTGAAGAAGGTCTCCAAAGCATCCCAGATTGCCTGGTCCCCTTGACTGAAGCAGATGAGCACGTGTTTATATGTCACTACTCACCTTCTGGTTCTGAGCTGTGACCAGCTGAAAGTTAGTTGTGTTTTTAATCGACAACACTATGAAACTCTGAATGGGGCTGAAGGAAAAGGACACCTCCTCCAATGCCTCTTTCTGTAACTGTGGTATCTAAAACCAAAAAATATACAAAGGAATGATTATTGGTGGAGATATGAGTTTGGGTTGGTTTTTTCAGTAGATAGAATGTGATTGGATAATTCAGTGTGTAAAAATGAGATGTGTCAAGATTTGGCCACTACAGGCTCATGTTAAATCAGATTGATGACCAGCCTTCTATGTTGGACTCGTTCTGTGAGCGCTGCCATGAATTATTGTGCTTTCGAGAGAAACACTTTAAAAATAATATTTAAAAACATTGAAAAAAATCACCTTATGGTTTCCTAATGGATTGCAAATAGGTTTTTGTGCAGATTTTAACAGTGCTATGTAATGTGAAAAGGGGAAGGTTTCCTTGACCCTTAGTGTTTGATGTGTCAGTCAGTGCCCCAGGAAAGCCAAGACTGCTGTTTTACCCCAAGCCATCTTTCCACATGCTAGACTGAGCTAAATGGCTCTAGCTATTTTATTTCCAGAACAATTATAAGCATCCGTGTAAGTTTTACATGACAGCTTTGGATTGAAAGACTCTATTTAAGGGAAAAAAACCAAAACAAAACAAACCCATCCCCCCTCTCCCCCCAAAATAATGCTGAATGCTGAACAGAACATAAAGGGATGTGCATTTGGAGTTTACATTAGAAGAGCATTATTAACCTGGGATGCCAATTTGTCTTTATGATGTGAATCTTTTATATTTAAAGGTACATTAAAATTAATTTTTAAGTAATTTTTCCTAGAGTGCTTTTGGAATATGTCATAAATAATTATGGTAATATCTGTCCTATATGGCAGGATGGAACCAGGTCTACACTAACCTCATTTCACCTTTTTTTATTAATTCTAACTTACAACTGCAGAGGGTTTCCAGAAGATGTGTGGGATTTATTTGTTTTACTGAAGTTCTCCTGAATCTTTCTTTATAGAAGAAAGTTGACATAAAAGATCTTTCAAATTTTTTGCTTCTTCTATTTTTTCCTGATTTAAAAATGAAAAAAAAATTCTATTTTCTTGCTTTTCTGTACTGTTTCATTTCCCACCTACCTTCCTGAATGAGGTCATAACTTTACCTTTTTGTCTGTGGGCAAAGGTTTTACTTCCTAATGGACCTTCAAGCTGGAATTAGTGATTCAGTAGGCTTAATGTAGACGTTGAATAAGTCATTTCTGAATGTGGAAAAATGAAGCCTATTTTCTGCAGCGAGCATCACTTTCGCCTTCCTGCACAAGAAGTCCTTCAGCTCTGTAACTTCTTTATGGAGATACGTCAGGACTCTTACTGAAGGAACATACTGATGTTTTATCTGCACTGAGAACTTTACATGCCATTGATTTCTGCTAGGGAAACTCGGCATGCCACCAACTCTTTCTAGTTTCTGAAATGATTCCTCAACTGAGCCTGTGAAGAGGCAGCAGTATTGACACCCTCCTCCCATGTCATCTTTAATCTCTCTTGGCAAAAAGAAAATAAAGAAAATGCCTCCCACCTATGAGTATGTAGAAATCATCTGTTAAATGATTAATTTCTGGTTACTGATGAGAGATTTACACAAGTCCACTTTTTAATCAAATAGAGAAAATTGATTTTGTATGTGATGGTAGTATACAGCTGGGTTTTTTTAAGCAGAACATTCTTTTCCCCCTTGCTTCTTCCTCCTAGTACATTTTTCTGTGGGCCTCCATTTAGTATCTGAATCTTTTTCCCATGCATTTTTGAGCTTTGATTTTCAGGGAGAGATGATATTTTTTATGATGTTAAATTATATTTTATTATATTTATATATTATATATTTCACCTGACAGATAAAAAAAAAATATGGATAGGCTTCTGAAAATCACCCCTTTCTAAGCTCTTCTCAAATTATCAGTTATTTCTCATCTGTGTGGCTTTTACATTCTCATCAACGGACTGCAGTCTAATGCCAGACTGCTTTATGCTCTGCAAACATTTTGGGACCCTTTGCAACTCTAGGATTTTCTGAAATGTATTGGGAAATTCTCAATAATCCTTGGCGAAACAGAAGTGAACTTGTAGTTTTTCAGTAATTTCTTTGGAACTGGAATAATTAGGAAGAGGGATATTTATGGTTATCTCAGCATTTGCAACTGTTTAATTTGGAAAGAGACAATAGATAACTTCGGTTAAGAATCTGCATTATATGCGACTTTATTTATTTCTTGTGACTTTATTAAGGGCAAAATATAATGATGGGTTCATTTTTCAAAAATTAATTATAAGATTGTAGCTAGAAAGTGTGCTGCTTGAGAGTTGTGGGTGAAAAAGTTTTGAAATTGTATTATAAGAGAGTAGTGGCAGTTTTATATTCATTTTGTCTGGTGGCAAATAACTACAGAAGGTGAAGTTAGCCCTATGTCTCTTCATCCTGTTTTAATTGAGACTGGCATCTTGTAATACAGATGCTTAAGATATATTAAAAAGAAACAACCTGAAAAGGAAAGGAGCTCGGTGGATCACAATGTACAGTGATGACTTTATTTATAGCCTAATTCATTTATGATTGTAAGTAAACCTGACTTTCACACGCAGCAAAGTGTGAAATATCCAAATTAATCACAAACTTAAGTGCCTGGGGAAAGGAGATTTTAAGAGGATCGAAGCTATGAAATGAGAAACAGAAAAGAGTGGGGAACAGGCCCTTTATGGATTACCAGGCTCAAGGGTCACTTAGCCCTCAGAAACAAGGCTCAAAGGCAGAGCTGCTATTGATTTTTTTCCTTAACTGAAATCCCATTTTTACTGAAAAAAATTAAAGCATAGACAGACTAAACAGATTAAAAACTCATAGATCCCACTTTTATGTGGCCTCTGAATTTGTCTGGCTACTTGTAAAATGGTTGTGCTGCAGTCTTTCTGCCATGAGATGGATGTGTGACACATGGACAGCACGATGTGCCAGTTTGTGGATCCTGTCCAGCCGTGTGGATCCCACAAGTTCAGCAGAGCTCTAAGCAGCAGGTGTCAGACTTGGACTAGGCCTGTGAAATGCTCTTCAGGTTTTGGATGGGAGTGACCAATGGTCTGGTCAGGCTCTATAGAAATCACATGGGTTTTACACAGGGCGTAAGGGGTGACAGAGGGAAAAGCCATGATCATGGGCATGCTTCCTGCAAAGCAGCTGAACCATGAAGACCCTCCATCAGGACCTGCTGTAAGCTCTGTTGCTCCTAGTGGAGTTGTGAAGAACATGATGTCTGACAGACATCACAGTGATTAGTATGTCCCAGAAAATCCATAGGGCCATAGGATAATCTACTTCTTAAGGGAATCAAATTTTTTATATGCTACTGATAAAAGCCTCAGTAGGAGGCTTATTATTAATAATTATGACTTATTATGTCCCACTTTAGGGCCTTATCTTTTATCTCAGGGGAGAAAAGCAAAGGAAAGACTAGCATCAGTGATGTGGTGTCAACTACAGTGAAAGTCTGAACGCCACAGAGAATGCCTATGGCACTGGGTATCCCAGTGTTTTCTTCACAGCAGGTATCTTGGAGCTGAAAGTGAATGAAGCTGTACTGAAGTATTTGACTTACAAAGTGATGCACTTTGCACCGAAATGTTCTGGGTTCTTCTGTCCAACTCAGTTTACTGTAGAATGATTATATTATTGTCCGTTGGGAATCTAATTTTCTAGGTAAATGAGTGCTGAGATATACTGGAAGCTGACTGAACTCATAAACTCCAAAGGTCGTAGTGATCAGTTGCACAAAGTCCAGCTAGAGTCCAGTAACAAGTGGTGTGCTCCAAGGCTGGATAATGGGACAAGTACTGTTTAACATCTTCATTAGTGACCTGGATGATGGGACAGGATACACCCTTAGCAGGTTTACAGACAATATAAAATGGAAGGAGTGGTTGAAATACCAGAGGGCAAGGTTGCCGTTGGAACCTTGACAGGTTAGAAAATTGAACTAACAGGAACTTGATGAAGTTCAACGGAGAGAAATGCAGTCCTGTATTGACAGTGTTTTGTTGGATGATGTTGGTATGTGAAGATCTTTGGTTCCATGACTTAGTTGCTCTATTGTGACCAATATCCCATACTCGTCTTCAGCTCAATTTTCATTCTAAGCAGGACAAACTCACAGCCACACAGTAGAGTTTTCCCAGTGCCAAGACTTTATACAAAGCCAACAAATGTTTTCTCCACAAAGATGTGAGAAGAAACACTTGTGTCTGTTGGCATTCCTAACCATATCAAGCAATAACTCTTGAAGCTTTGGATCTCAAGTTAAGTGTGTTCTCTGCTGGCATCCAGTGACTCGAATTGCTCGTGTTCTCTCACTGTCTCTCTCCCTCATTCAAAATTTTTTGTACTCAGATTCCTTATGGAATGTTGAAAGGCATTCTGTGCCTTCATCAAGCAAGCTGGGGAGTTTTCTTAGTTAATCCTGTTAGATTTGCATTGCTCTGCATTGGGAAGGGATGATAAGTTGCTGTTCATTACTCACTTCAGGGAGGAGGAGATTTTTAGAAATAGTATTTTTTTATTTTAGAGTCTACTTTGGATAGGATGATCAAATCTTGTCTATAGTTGTTATTCTAGAGATAGATGACAAAAATGAGCAGAACTCTGTCAGAGGAATACTTCTGCATGCAACATTTATTTGAGCTACAGAGTTTTTTCCCCTTGGGTGACAAAGAATGGATGCTCTACATTTTTAGAAGTTCAAAAAGGCATTGAACAATTTAATGAAAGAAAAATCCACTCACATTGAAAGTTGCCCTTTTTGGATTAGAAAGTGCATGAATCAGAAGTTGGTGCATGCTAGGGTTTATCCACGCTCCCACTTAACCATGCATGTGTGGCCTCCTGTCACTGAGCTCTGTGGACCCTTTGGTCAGTCCCCACCTCTCTCCTTGTGCTGTTTGTGAAGTGAGCTGGTCCCACTCAGATCCTGAGTCCTGGCTGCTGCTCACAACTGCACAATGTGGCAGAAGGGGCTGCTGCTTGCTCTTGGGCTTCAATGCAGTGCCTCAGACCTCAGGGTGTGGGGGAGCAGTTGTGAACACACCGGAGATTTCTCCATGCGGGTGCTGGGCACTCTCGGATTCAGTTGGAATGGGGGTGAACTGTACAAAGTGTGCCGTGTGTAAGCATCTGGTCTGATTAGGTCTATAAGATGCAAGATTTTCAGATCATGGTCAAATTGTTGAGAACATGATGGTTTCCAATGTCTTCCAAAATATGTCTGGTTTTAATGGAGGCCATAAGCTTAAATATGGAAGGATAGTTTCAGGCACCACCAAGGAAAACATTGGCTGCTATTACTTCAGTTTTTGACAGAATAAACAGAAGAAAATTTGCAAACAGAAAACATGTTTTATGTAAATACCAAAACATCTTAGTAGAGCCAGCACAACATAGGTAAAAATAACTATCTGGTGTTTTTCCAGATTTGCGTTCACATTTTGAATCAATATGCACACATTAGAAACAGAGTAAAATTAGAAAATTAGAAGTGTAAAGCAAGGTTTCAGGGGTTTAGTTCAGACAATGTACGGATACAATTCCTTCAAAGCACAATTAACTCCTGTTGTACTGTCAGTGTGATACTTGACTATATACAAACATAGACTGTTGCAATGACAATTTTATACCGTGTTGTGCAACTCCAATCAGCCCTGGTGTTTCAAAACAAGACAATTTGTCTTGCTGTAAATACAAAAAGAATTATACAAATGTATCTTTTTGCTTTATTATCCTGGAAAGCTCATAGATCATATGAAATGTTTGGTGTGTGGCAGTCCAAGGAGAAAAACAGAAAAAGAGATGGCATTTAATTTGGCTTCTTGCTATGTTTACCTCTACCTGATGTGGGATTAAGTTGTCATTTATGCAGCTTTAACCACATTTTTATTCCTTTTTAAGTTTGTGAAATGTAGGTTGGATGAATTGCTCTATATTTTCTGAGTTTTCTCAGTGTTAGAAGTCATTTAAAGGTGTGCAGTAACTACTTGGGAGAGGAAATGCAAGAAGAATATTACACATCTCAGGAAACTGAAACGCCCCTTGCCGAACGTGAGACAGAGAATATCACAAAAACATGTTTATAATCATTCTGACTTGTGTATGTGTACATTTTGTCATTTTCCTATTGACAAACCAAGAGGTTTGGTCGAGCCGATGCAGTGTAGACACAAGGAGTTGTGCCATGGCTAACTCAGCAGCTCACCGAGCAAGTGCCAGTTCATAGTAAACATACCTTATCATAAAAAACCTTATATCCCATAAACAGTCAACACAGGATTCTCTTATGTTGTGGACAAGGTGTGTTAAAGCTTTACTCCCTTGACAATGGCTGGCTGCTGGCTTCAATATAAATTGCATTACTGGAATTGAAGTGAGTTTCCAGCTATATTTTATGTAACATGAATAAATGTAGAACTGGAAAGCATTATTTTGTGTTGGTTTATAGCACTGAGGAAAATTACTGCCACTGGTTGCCTGAATCACTTGCAGTAAACAAAAGACAGAGCTGTGCAACATTAAGACACTTGATTTCAATTAACAACATTTAAAGAAAAGAAAAAAATCCTCAAATTAAAGATCTGCAAATGAGCCCTTTCCTACTTGCAAGTATATGTGTATATATAACCTAGTAGCTGTGTGGTTAAATATGGCAATGGATAGTCTAGGTATTGAAAAGTGCACCATTTATATCCTCATGCTTCTTCAATGTTAAGTTAATGATTTTATTTTGGGGGTAATAAAAATTGTATTACTGTAGGACTGTTTATATGCGAACTGTAAAATAGCTTAACAAACTTCAGGTTACAGGGGTGACCTTGCATATTTTTTTGTCTGTCATCCAAAAAAGGCAGTTTCTGATTTTTAGTGACAGATGGGAATAACTGAATAACCTCTTATAAATGGAAAGAATTGCTCTTAAAACCCTTGCTTTTGAAAACTTGGAGAGGTTTACAGTTGTAGAATATCAAAATAAGTAGGACATAGTAATATTTTTCCTAGAGCTGGATAAATTTGTGAAAACAACTTTGTGGGCTTGTCTTATTTTTCTAGTGCTGTCAAGTCCATCAAATGTGTCAGCTACAGCAAAATGAAGAAACTAAAACCAAGTCAGGAAAAGACAGGAAAGTAAATGTACAGAAGTATTCTGAACCCTACAAATTAGCAATAAACTAGATATAATTATGTCTGTGCTCTTTTGGTCCTTTCATAAATCTGCTAATGTTTTTCTATTACTCTTCTCTTATTTGGTATGTGACATTTCTAATAAAGGAAATATTCTAATTTGAGGGAGTCCCACATAAGCATTTGCTAGGTCTAATTTTTCTTTTGCCTAATGCCCAAGAAAAATTGCATAGCTGTAAGCAAAACCAATGTAATTGTGTTATTGTGTGTGTTTGTTATTTACTTATGTTTATAATACCTCAAAGGCATAGTCATGATACAGTATCCCATTGCAAGATAGGTAAATGCAGAACAGAAGTATTATCTCACTCCTTAAGAATTGGTGATTTAAGTTTAAGATGAGAGAGTAAATTATTTGAGGAGAACAAGGAATAGAGCAATACAGTATTGTTACAGTCACTGATACAATGCAGTGTGTCAGTCAATACTCCAAATTGTGATGTGATAAATGACCTTTGCACAGAGCAGAGTACCACTGGCCTGGCTTTGGGAGGGTGGAGGCAATGGAAAACCATAGGAGGAGATTTGAGCAATTTTGCATTCGTTTGGAAATACGTGCAGGGCTTATGGATCTCCTGAATAAAAAATAGAGTTTTAAAAAATAAGAGTAACGTGTGAGGTACAAGTTACAGGACCAAGATCTGCATTGGGGTGGTGATCAGAACAAAGAAGAAAGGAGGCATGACAAGCTTCTGAGTTGTGTTGAATCTGCATGGGCAACTATAAAACAGATATGGATAGTTGGGCATTTGTTTTATTGCTTAATTTTATCGGGCTACATCTGTCTGACTTGGTTGTTGAGACTTCTGTTACAGGTGATGTAGGAAAGCAGAGACTTCTGGGGCACAACTCATTTGTCCTCTTTTAAAAGGTGATTTGGGGGAAGGTGAATTGTGCCCTAAGAGGACATATTTCCCTGTTGATGAAAAGGCAAAAAAATTACCAGCTGGGTCTAACTGGCTGCATTGCAGACATTTACAGTGCAGATGTGTCAACAGTGAGGTGAGATGAATCCCAGCTGATGAGACAGATTTAATAGGAGAGAGAAATGGGGAACATGGCAGAGCCAGGCTGGCTCATTTCTCTCCATGAAAAGTAGGATTGAAAGAAAGAGAATGGCCAAAATGTTTTCATTTGGTATTTTTTAAAGAAATCAGCAATATTATATGTGGAGAGGGAAGCAGAGACAGGAAATGCTTTGGGATTTTGAGGAACAAATCCTGGACATTGAAGAGGTCTCCAGTGACTATCAGTGTGAGATTTCTTGGGGTTAAAAGGAAGGTATTAAAAGGAAGTAGAGGGCAGCTGAGTTAAAGGAAGAGTAGATGAATCAGTGGTGGTTAATATCACTGGGCAGACGTTTCAGTATTTACTAAAGGTGCCTTGTGGAGTAAAAGCAGGCGCAGGGACAGCAAATATTGGAATGATTCGGGCCCTGGGACCAGCAGCATGGGCTAGGTAAAGGAAATGAGGGAGGCAATGGAAAGCAGCTTTGTCACAGGAGAGGCAAGAAAAAGTCTTGAATGTTGCTAAAATATCATCATTCCTATGGCACTATATATCCCATACAAGTTGGATGCCAGAAGGTAACTAGAGAAGGATGAGGAGGAGGGCTGTTGATGCCTGGAAGCGGAGAGTGGAGAAACAGAGGCTTCTGAGAAAGAAACAGGGTATATGGCGAAGATGAATGGGCTTCTGTGAAATAAACCACAGATGCAGCTCCAGTGAAATCTCATGGTGATGGGATCAAGGAACTAAAACAGGCCAGACAGGCAGGTGGAAGCTGAAGTTATTAGGAGGAGTGTAGGGCAGCTCATTATTGCTTCAGGTAGGTAAACCATTTCGTTGCTAAATTTTTACAGTGATTTCTGCTCCATAGTCGTTAGTGATCACAGTCTGGATTGCAACAAGCTTCCAAGATTTATATAACTAATAATAACTCTTACACAGCTTTTTGGTTTGGAAGAACTTTAGAAATAACACAGATGAACCTCATTTTCTTTCTCTGTCAAGATGAAATTAAAAATACATTTTTCTGTAACTTGGTTTATTTTGGTTACAATAACTGAGGCCAGCCAGGAATGCTTTCTTGTTCTGTTTCTCTCAGCTATAGTAAGTGTTTACTGATCAAGGTATTCTGCAGACATATACATATAATGAGAGAAAAATCATGCATTCTGAATTTCCTATTTTTCCCCAGCATATCATGTTTTTCTTGCAACTTTTTTGTGTATGATTCCAATATTTTTCTTCTATTATTGGTTGTAGAATGTTGCCTGTGCAGAAATTCTACAGTAATCTAACATCTACCAACCTCTGAAATCAAGCCATTAATTTTTGGCAACAGAGACCTAGAAGGGAAATGACATCCAGAGTGAAAGCAAGGAAGATTGACAAATACTTATTTCATAATTAAAGTGAAGTATTTAATAATACAGATTAACTAGTGGGATTAGAGGTGAATATGTTAGGTAAACCTGTCTGATGACAAAAAGGTTGAAAGTTGGGCAGAGAGTTTTTCCCCTCTGGAAGCCTTCAGGGACACTTGCCTCTCCCACTGCTTTGAGGAGTGCTTTTCTAGGCACCTAAATTGAAGCTTGCAAGTTTGGCAGTACAGATCCTGAGAGGGTTTTTTGGCATCCCAAACTTGTTGAAGGCTGAGAGTAACTTTCATTAAAACAAATTGCTGTCTCTATTGTATTAACCACTATTACAGCTCTCTGCAAACCTTTCATTTTCTGTAGGTGATATTAATTACAGGCTGCCTGTAATGTGCTGCTGCTTATCCCGAACAAATACAATTGAACTATATTGAAATTCCTTTAGGAATTCTTTAAATATATCCATTCCTATGTGAATATTAATATTTTTTCCATTTATTAGCAGGAGTTAACTCTTCCTGTTTGAATTCCTTTTTCTATCACATACTGTGTGACATTGAACTACAAGTCAGGTGATGCAGCACGTGGATTCAGTATGGGGTTGAGCTATCTAGTGAGTTGTCACTCGTGCTCCTAAGGTTTGGCTTGATTCTGTTGTGTGCCTCTTGCTCATTCCTGCGTAATGCAAATACTTTCATTTCTGGAAGGGTCTTCATGAGGTTGCTGAGTATGAAATGTGGCCATGTAGAATGGTGCACCCCATCTGTCTGATACACCATAAAGACACTCTAAGACACCATCATGCTCTAACTGGAAGGAAATAGCTAAACTTTTGCTTTTTTTAAGCCAACATTTCTCTTTTGGGAGAAATCTTCAGCCTCTGAGAGGCTACTGAAGCTGCTCTTCAGAGAAGTCAGTTGTATATTTACCACAGATGATAAGCAAGGATTTAAAACTTTATACTGTTACTCAGAGAACTTTATTTCTCTTACCACAAACATGGATTTGTCCTACAGTGAAAAATAAGATATTTGGTAGTTTTAAGTTTCACTTTCAAACAGCAAAACATAGCTAGCACGCAGCAGAAACATTTAAGATGATTGACTTAAAACATAAGGAGAAAATAAAATATTCCTGACACATAAATTTAGCAGTTTAAAATGATAGCTTGGCAACAGTGGTTTCCATATGCAAAATTATGAGAAAGGTGGAGGAAAGCTAACTTCACCAAAATCTATCAGTTCCTAGTCTCCTTAAGGAAAGGATGTGGAGATGGCTTTGATGACATATTTTATAGACACCAAAAATGGAGAGACTGGCAGTTCTGATTGGCTGCAGTCCCCTGCAATACATTGATGGTTTGCAGAAATCCAAATCTGATGAACAGCTGCACTGCTTTCCCCAGACATTTTCTGAGGATTAAATGTGGGTTCATTCCTCTCCTTCTCAGTGAGCACTGAACATGAAGATGGTGTGGATGCTGCCATTGCCATCTGGCTATTGCTTTGCTCCTCAAACAACAGCTTGGACAATATTGCTGACTCAGATGTGAGCCTGACAAAAGTGAGATAATGGGTGCTTGAATAAGAAATATTTTCAAGACTTAGCTAATACACTATTCTCACACTTTTTTTCCAAATAGTGCTCTACATCAGCCTTCTATCATGAAAACTGAATAATAACTTGGTGTTATTTTTATAAATGTGAAGATGAGAAGGGGGTCAGGTGAGTGAGAACAGTGGTAGCAACATATGGAGCTTAAAAGCATGTCATATGAAATAATAAACTCTGATTTTTCATATTTATGCCATGTAAATGGTATTATGGTGAAGTAGCTGCTGCTGCTCTGCAGCTCTGCCATGCCATGCAGGAAGAAAAGTGCTTTCCAAGATGGAAGCATTGGCAGAGAGGGTCCACTTGAAGAAGCCAGGGGGAAGTGGGGTGGGAGGGATGAAGGCTGTAACTGCCAGCTGAACACTTTGTCAGAAAATTGTATCCTGGTTTAACTAATTAAAATTTTTCTTTCCTTCTCTGTTCACCTTCAGGCAATATTCATTAGGGCTGTGTGAGTATGTTTATATTTACTGAGGAACTGCAAATTTGCTGAACAGTGTGATTTAAAGTCTCAGAAGCATTTGAATGCGTCAAATAATTGTGGCTGGAAAAAATCCAAAGCTTAATTGGAAGTTTTCTATTTGTTAATCCCATAACTAATTTGGTGATTAGGGCATTCACCCTTGATGTGGGAGAACTTGATTCAGTTCCTCTCTCTACTCAAGGGCACAAACAAAAATTTTCCAAATCTGAAATACACCTACAATACACTAGAAATACGCTAGATCTCATCCTCTGCCTTTCCTGCCGGCGTGCTTTCACTTTGGGTGAGAGACAAGGACTAGGACCCAGTCATCTAAATTGGAGAGTATTTTTCTTCTTGCTGTCTGTTTCATTTGCTGGTAAAGCTCACTGTGCAAAAGGGAACAGCTCCAACAAAATATTAAGGACACTATTTTAGGCTCTCATGTAATACTGTGCTACAGGAGCATTGCCAAAAAGTGAGACTTTGGCAGAAATTCCTCCTCTGAACTACTTAAAGAAGGAATTTCAGTCCGAATCTTTTTACCTTTAAACAAATTCATGTTGTTGACAGTATTTTGAGGTGGATTAGGTTCAGAGACA
The DNA here is from genome assembly GCA_013396875.1 of Vireo altiloquus. Lineage (NCBI taxonomy): Eukaryota > Metazoa > Chordata > Aves > Passeriformes > Vireonidae > Vireo > Vireo altiloquus. The sequence goes on from VZRF01014699.1 coordinate 2,236,839, forward strand.
TCTTCGCCTACTTCCTAAAGGTGTGTGGGGGGCAGTTCAGATGCTGGCCTGACTCTGATAACTATTACTCAGTAATTCCTGGCTTGATCCTTCACAATCCTGTTCAGCTGTTAAAGTGGGATTGATTAATTTGGGGTGGGGGAGAATAAATGACTGAAAGAAGGTAGGTGTTGAATACTTAAGACTTCTCTGATTCAGCCATTATATGCTCTCTTTTCCCATTACAGAATTAGTGTTTCACTGTCTATTCCTTCTATTAACCTTTTTTGTTGCCTCTTACGTCCCTTACAAACTATAACTTGTCCTGTGTCATAACCTTTGCAGTGCTACTCCTACATAGTGGTGCTGTTCCTCTGTTCTTGTCCATAAATAGGTGTCCTTATTTAAGCTTTCTGTATAGAGTTTTTTATCCTGAGGTCGCTGAAGGACTCTAAACGCAGTCATGTTGTTTTATCACTGTGCTCTGTACCCTTCCTCTGCAATAGCATAGCTCTTGGCTGTTGTATTTAATAAGATTCTTTTAGCTCTCCAGAACACTTCCATCCTTTCTGCTCCTTTCCCAGGAGACCTTTTCAACCTATTCCCTGGGTAGGTTGGATTCCACTTTTCAAGGCGATTGCCCTTTACACTTAACTCCTTTCCTTAAAATAGCAGGTTCTTTTGCTTTACTCTCAGCCTCGCTGAGTTTACTTTCACCTAATTTTCCCCATAATTTCCCATTAATATCTCCCACATCTAAAATATTTGCTTCTCTAATGTCTTTCTTCATCTTTAGGAACAGTCTCCTGCTTATACCTCCCAAACCTTGGATTGTCCCCTAAGCATTTCTGCTGATTGTATAATCCATCCCTTACCTCCTTCCAAAATGGTAGCTGCCCACCATGAATTTAGCCCTTTTGGACCTTCTCTGTGGCCTTTATATTCAACCAAGTCAAAACTCTGCCTTCCATCTCTTTCAGAAGCTGAAAATGAGAACATGCATTTTTTTATATACGATGCAGCAGACACGTTTTTTTCTATATTGTTATTTTAGTTTCTGAACAGAGATTGCTGTGTGGTTGGGCATTTTACTTCATTTTTATGTTGACTTTCGAACTGGTTCTTCATTTGGAATAGGTAAGGATTTTAGCCAAACAAATGCTTAATTATTAAATACTAAATTTCCTCACAGTTTTCAGAATAGCAGTTTATGAAAAGATTTAATTTTAGTTTGGATTTCATGTGAGCTGTTAGTAATTACATTCAGTTTAAGAGCTATGAAGTGTTAATTAAAAATCTGAATTGTCGAAGAAATTAGTAGAAACTGGCTAATTAAACAATATGATCATTTGTAATTGTTCCAGTTGCACAGTAATGTAATTTAGAAAAGAAATTGTTTGAGAACTATTTTAAATAATTATGAGAGATAATTATGTGTTGGTGTTTGCTTTGCAAAATACGCACCACAGACTGAACTATCTTTAAAATCACTGCACCTAAAACATATATGAATAGAAAGAACTGTTTGGGACTTACAAATTTATGTGGAGTGGCTGTCTGATTTTAACCGAAACATTATATCTTTGCCACGGATGAAATTTCCCTCTCCAAGTTCTGCCTTCGTCCTTGACTCATCTTTCAAATTGTTCTTCCAAAAGACTGAGTGACCTCTTCCCCAGGTCAAGACAGGCAGTAGAAAGATACTGGGGGTAAGGAGACTGTCTTCAAACCGCTCTCATGTTCTTCAAATGGTGCTGTACAGGGAAAATGAGGTGCTGGAAAATTTCAGTTATGAATTATTCCGCCAAAATAATTGCACTTATACGCGTATTATGGGGAAGGTGACAACACTGAAAATAGGTGAGGATGTTATTCTACAAACTCAATTACGGTATCTAATATTGTTAGTAGAGCCATAAGCACTTCATCCACTTTTGCATCTTTTTCTGAGCTGTTGGGTGCTGAGCAGCCTTTTAAATCTGGCTTGTGTCATGTAAGAACCTGGCCCGCTCTGGAAGTCCCAGCCCTTTCACAGGTTTGATGAAATGCTTCTGACTGCTCCTTGAAAATGGGGAAACCAAAATGTTTTTCACTGTATAGAAGCAAGTAGTGTTTTCTTCTGATACCAAGCCACTGGCAGGTGTACAAGTTAACACAGAAGACATCAGAACTGCTCTAGCGTGAGTTAGCTTGAAGAGAGGTAAGGCAAATGCCACATTAATTCTCTTCTCCCCTAAAGAGTATAATCTCTGATGACTGATAGAAGTGTTTTGAAAAGAGCATTTCAGATAAAAAAGTGCTGCAGAATACTGATGAGAAGGTATTTCACCTTCTCCTTGCTACTGTAAATTCTGTGAATGCTTCGATCTTACAATGCTCTGAAACACTCTGTTACCGTAGCAGATATTTTCTTCTTAAACAAAAGTAAACTTGTCTGTAGTTTTGGATAAATCATTGATGAGGAATTCCAGTATTTCTCCCCATTGTGCTACTTATTTATGGTAAGATTGGTCTATCAAATGAGGAATCTAACCTTTCCAGCCCTACTCTTTCAAGAGTATGATCTTACTCGGGGCTCTATGGACTACAGGATGTTCCTTCTGCACTCCTGATTCTCATTACTAGTGTTGTTTATGCTTTTTGTTGGAGAGTAGGGAGTTCACGCTGTTTTAGCTTCAAGCATATCTTATAAAGCTGGGAGTTGCTTATGGGAGAACAGGATTGCTGGTGAGTCCTAATTAAAAATGAAAATAGCATTCTTAGAGAACCATCAAAAGGCCTTCCCCTAGCATGGTGTCTGAAACACTGTCCAGTCGAAAAGGATGGGATCAATGAATGCAGCACTCAAATGCTTTTTATTAAATAGTACCTAATGGGAGAGACACAGGAATGGATTAAATGGTATTTAGATCTACCTCTAGCACTGGAAGAGATGTCAAACAGTTCACCCTACCAGGGTAAAATCTTTTGGGACTTTTCTGCCCCCTTTTCCCTCTTTGTCAGAATCTATCCTGTCCCGTGCATGGGTCTGACTGCCTGGCAAGATTTAGTCCATTATGATTTAAATCAAATCTGTGTGCTTTGTGTTACATGAGATAAGCCAATGTATTTGAAATTCATGATGCTAATTTTCTCTGGGCACTGACTTGATAGCAGATGCCAAGTTCCTACCCAGGACAAATTTTACAGCTCAATTCCTTTTTCCCTAGCTATTGGAAAGTGATGAGCAATGGGTAATAGTTGATTAAATTTATAGGTATTCCTTCAGTACTGCTTTTTTTTTTTTTGGGCTTTATTGACAATTAAAGGCAGATGCACTCAAGATGCAAGATACAGAGCTATGCTTCTTTACATAAGGTATGTTTTATTCATTTAAAATAAATGAAAAAATGTAATGATCAGAAGCCCTGATTAGTTATGGTTTCATGCTAATGAGAGGAAACATAGTTTTTGCATTTTGCTTGCTTTCCCCTGGGTTACAGTAGAGAATGTTTCTGTCCTGAAAGTTTTGCCTTCTACACAATTATTTAACATTAATTTAGGCTTACAGAAAATGGCAGGTCATTCCAAGCCTCCAATTTTAATTCACTCAAACCAGCAAACAGGATGGGGTGCCTAATCACCCTCAGTCCTTCAGTCTCTTCCAAGAGGCTTCTGTATTCTGTGGTGCTTTTTATAATGTGGTTACTGGTCTGGAGAACTGAACAGCAACCTTCAAATACTATGTCAGAATGGCCTCACTACTTTCAGGCATGGGAAATAAGAGCTAATTGAAATTGGGAACTTTCTGGATCATGCTGGTTTGCTTAGTTGGATGGGTGTAATTCAGGTTAATTCAAATGACTGTAATTATTCTATCTGAGTTAATGAAGCAGCTATTACACTTTATAAAGCAGAGATTTATATTTTTGTTGTCAGTGATTCTTGGGAAACTTAAGAAGAAATGAATTAAAGAATTAAACTTAAGAATTCAATGAATTAAAGAGATCTTTGTATTAAAACACAGTCTTTATGCATAAATGCTCCTACAGAGGGAAAAGGACAGGATAGCAAAATCATAAACTTCACTACCAAAACAAAAAAAAAAAGGAATTTCTTATGGTGAGGGTAATGAAACACTGAAATGGATGAGGTGATGCCACAGTTTCCATAGGCAGTGCTGAAAGTTTTTAAGCGTACCTGTCAAGAAGGCATTTGTGCATGCTCATGACTAGGTGACCTTCTGAGTTATTTATTGATTTTGTTTCCCACACTTTGTATATACAGCTAGTTCAGGGTTACATAGGCAGTTTGAAGCCATAGATTTCAGATAATTTCTGCTTTTGTAGAAATTCAGCTGAGGCCTGGATCATGAGCTGTTTATGATGCAGCACTTGTGATTCGTAGATGACTTTGGATGAGATTAGACTCCTAAACCCTGCTGTGTTAAGATTTCAATGCCTAGAGTTTAAGCCGAGACAAACACTTGGTCTGATGAATTTCAGGACCTACCTAATTGCATTTTTGAACTTGCTCCTTATTCACCAAGGTCTCTAAATGCTTAACTCCAGTGGCCTGCAGAAGATTTGGGCCCTGTATGTGTTATTAGATGAATTTACACAAGTAGTGGATAAATCTCCAAGAGATGTCCAGAAAACAAGATATGGGCAGATCTGAAATGGATTTGATGGGAGGCTGTTTTTTCATTGTTGGCCGGGGAGTGAGGGACACAGGTTCTGGTTGCTGATCAGCCTGGAGATGGATGACCTAATCTCCTGGTGAGGGAATTGGCCTTGAGCAGTCCTCAGCAAAGCTTTCACCTTTTGTGCAGTGAAAGTTGGGCGCAGGAAGAAAGCAGGTAACAAGAAAGCCAGTTTAATGGGTGAGGAGGATGCTGAACTGATCTTCCCAGCTCAGGATTCCTCAAAATATGGATGTAAACTGCACCATTACTGATAAAAGCAAAAAGCCATTCTTGGATCTGATTGACTGAAGGTTCCATTTCCAGGTTGGAACCCTGTTCTCTTGCAATAATCACACAAAGTGACCTGGCTTAGTCTCCCTCTCAAAATGCACAACTTTCCTGTGCATTAATGGAGTCCAGAAGATGCTCCAGTTGTACTTCCAGAGGGACTTGCTTGCTCTGGAGAAGAAATGTCAGCATCTGAGAGGATGCTCCCTACTCCCCTGCTGTAGTCTATGTGACTAAGTTACACACGTAATTATTGTGAGCTGGATTTAGCTGTTCTGTTTCTTCAAATAATATTTTTACTTGCTTTTCAAAAGCTGGAAGACAGTTGATGTAACATCTGATGTAAAACTATGAATTAAATGTATTTCCAGTGTGTGCAGAAAGTTCAAGTCTTCAGGAAAGTGCAGATGGTCACTAGGAGTGACAGCCTCATAATAAGGAGAGACAAAAGGCAAACATACCAGCTGTGTGTATATTAAAAAGAATGAGTTCTGTCTACTTGATCTTCAATTGGCCAACTTGAAAACAAGCTAAGTGAAGAATATTTGCCTTCTCTAAGTCCTGTCCTTTCATGCTGCAGATAAACACCAGCTAGACATGAGAAAAATGGTGAGGTAGTGATTCAGAATGATGCATAAGGGATCTGGAATGTCCCATGTCTTGTCTTACCAAATATCTCCCAGTGCCACCTGGTTTCTCTTTGCAGTCCTTCCTCCAGTGAGGGTTATAATCAGAAAGGTTACTGAGAACCACAAATTTTCTCAAAATCTGCTGACGGCTTCTAGTTGGGATCATCACACCTACTGGGCAAAGTCTGTTTGCAGACCTATGGGAAAAAGCACAGTGTGTGTCTGGTCCCTAGACATTAAGATAAGTTTTTTACCAATATTGTTCCTTTTAAGAATATTTTTATTCAATTCTGCAAGGAATTATGTCTTATAATATTAGTTAAAGGTCTCAGTCAGACATGCACTATAAAGCAGTGTACAAGCTGGCTCAAGCTCAGACAATTTTGAGTAGGCAACAGATGAGCAGAAGGACAGAATGTAGGTAGAAACATAGGCACTAAAAACAGAAGTCAGTCTTCATAAATTCACGTCAAAGCAGTCATATTTAGTAATGCATGTGCGTAACAACAGAACACTTGCTGTTAAAGAAGGAACCAAAAGAGCTGGTAATTTCCATTCTGAGTTTTTCCCAGACAAAGAAGAATGTAAGGAGAAGGCTTAAAAATTTTTAAAAAGCCAATTTAAAAAGTGGGTAGCCAAAGCTGTTGCTAGTAGGAAGAAGGTGAGAGCTCACAGTCAGAAGGCAAACTTTTTTTTAGTAAACAAAAAATTCTTTTAACATATTTTTTATTTCTGCTCTCCCATGAATATTTATAACTGTGAAATATGAACTGACAAACTACAGAAGGAAATACTAAAATTAACTGCCTTTTTCACTACCTTGTTTCAGTCATTGTCATGTAAGACTTTAGTTGTAACAATCTCTAATATTTTCCCACAGATTTATGAGTTTTTCAACTTGACTAAGCCCACTGAGCATTGAAATTCTGTGAGCAGGTCTCTGATGTTATTAAATTTGGCTATTACATATGTGCATCTAAACAAGGACAATATGAACCTGTATTAAATTTGGGTTGAGTCATACATAATTCCTCAGAACTTCATATGGAAATGCGGTACCATTTTCTCTTCTCTCTGCCTAAACAAGGCACTGTTGCACCTGTGTTTCTTTGGTATAAATCAGCAAATCAGAGAAACTCCAACTGTGATACCTCAGGATGGAAAAATTATTGCCACATTTGGAATTGAGTTGTGTACAAGTTATGAAACTCAGTTTTTCTAATATGCTCTATATCTGTACAAAGGTGCTTATAGAAAGTGGTAACATAGTATTCTATAAACATTACACAGATCTTTTTGGCATTCATTTTTAAGGCATGGGGTAGAATTGAGTAGCACTCAGGTGATGCCACAAGGTCTGGGAAACACAAGGATTTAGGTTTCTCAAACTAGTTGAAGGCTTCCCTTGTGAGGTGAGTGAGACCTACTCCAAGTGTTAATTTTATTAAACTGATTGAAAGGTAGTCAATACATACATTTGGTTTAGTAGAAGAGACACCTAGTTAGCTTGATCTGTATTATTCCAGCTGTGGTCCAGTTACGTAAATGTTCTTTGTTAAGGTTAAACCTTATCCCCCGTTGGTTCTAACAACTGGTGTCCACCACAGTACTTCTTGTAGAAGTAGTACTGAACTCTTCTTTACTTTGAGGGCAACAGATCCATGAGATGTTGCACAGGACTTTGGAGAACCATTTTGTATTGAAAATGAGAATGACATTGTGGAGAAAGCAACGGAGCTATTTAGACTGAAATGATGCATGGACTAGTACCATTGCTGCTGTAATGGTGTGGGATGCATTTGCATGTATGCAGGTGCTCAGTTTTTTATTTGAGATTGAGGCACTGGCAGCAAAATGTTGGGATAAATAGAAACTCTTTTCCGGAGCACCTTTTTCTCTTTGCTTTGGGCCAGTCACTGTAACTGTGACCTGTGTGTAGCTGCCTGAAGTTTCTCTGGAAGCCATTTCAGGTTCCTCAGGGACCATCCTGAACATGGATGAGGCAGCCTTTTGATTGAAAAGCTTTGTTCAGAGACCCCGAGATAGTATCAGTGTTGTTTGGGAAAGTGCTGCTATGATGCATGTAACCACTACAGACAAAACCATACAGAAAATTCTTTGGAGCATGCTTTTCGCAATGTTCAGAAAGGATAAAAGCCAAAATCATTGGAAAAGTGAACTGAGCCATTCAGGGAATTGCACAGAAATGAGAAGAGTGAACTGGCTGATGACAGCCTAATGTAATGACAGTAGTGATAAAATAAACAAGTATGTTTTAAGTGTTCTTTTTTTTTAATCTTATTTTGCATTTATTTCCAGAAGAAAGAGCAAAGAACAGGAAAATACACTGATATGTGTTTTTTTTCTAATTGAAATAATCTTCACATTCATTTTTGAGGCATCACTTTGCAAACCCAGCATACAGTTTATTCAGAACAGTAATTCAAGTGGTTTAATCATTAGCAAGTGCCAATCAAATTATTCTCTTTAATTTTTATTATACAGAAAATGTTGTTTGGTATATTTCATGTTTGCTTATTATTTCTCTCATGATTAGTACCTTTCCTGTTTGAATGGAAATGAGTGCTTTAAAAGAAAAGCTAGAATTTTACATCACATTTATAGTGAATACATTTATTATATCTCTATTACTTTACTTCTGTCAACGACAAATTTCCAGTTCAAAGCAACAGATTTGCTAAATTTTGTTATTGTTTCTGGTCACCATTGGACTGGGTTTTCTGGATGTCTAATCAGCTGTCAATGCAAAGACTTCAACAGTGTGTCCCAGCAGATGAAGTGTCAGGATTATGCTTGCAGCAGTCCTTTAGTGGAGACAGTGTTCTGCCAGAAAGGTCTCTGCTGCCTACCAGTATTGTTGGGTGCCCATGAATATCTGTGCCTGTCCTTCAGATTTTCAATTTACCAGGTCCCCCTTCGTACCATGTGATTTATGTTCATGTGTTGGGAGAGGAAAATGAGCTTTTCAGGTTTTTCAATTCAGAGTTGGTGTCTTAACTGTAGATGAACTTGTGCAAGCAAAGAAAATATGCTCTTGACACCTGCTAGTTGTGCTGAAACAAAAAGTAATTAAGGGAAAAGCTTCAAATTAAAAATAGAAAATCGTAAATAACAGCTTTTCTCCTTTCTAAACACCAAGATAGTTTAGCATCCCAAAGGCTTATAAGATACAGTGATATCTTTGAAACAATATTGAACAGATTCTGGGTTTCTCATAACTGTTTATGTTTTTTAACCTATGTTTTTTGATTTATTAATTTCTACATGATCCAGCAACATTTTTTAACGTTTAAAACAAATTGGTGCTATTTTAATAGAGGGCTATGAATTTAAACTTGAGTAGTTTGTCAGAATTACCCATTTATTTGTCAACACCTGTATTTTGAAGAGAGAGGATATTTTTCTGTGAGTGTTTTTAGGTAATACATTTTTGTCTATTCTGACATGAAGCTGATTTGTGGAGTGACTATTATGCTTTGGGCACTTTTATAGCACTTTTCAGTTTATGGGCTGTGAAATGTTTGTTTTGTGACTTTAAGCAGCATTATGATTTCTGTAAGCATTTCATCTTCATGGATGTACTGTAAGCAAATTCGTATTTTGAAACCTGTGAAGTGATTACAAAAAGAAAATATGATGTTATTTCAATGGAAGGGTATCTGTTTCTGATGGATGGCTTACTGAAATATATCTGATTTTTGGGATGAGTTAATGTCTTCCATTCAGCACACTTTTCCATACACATTGAGCACGCAGGTTTTGGTTTTTTATTTATTTACTTAAAAGCATCTTTCAGTTGGCTGTGTTACAGTAGATGTTGAAAAGAAGTTACCTTCATGTGTTCAGCAGTTCTCTTGTTTCTTTGAAGAGGTTTTTTTTTTTCTGATAGCTCTGATTGATGATCTGTGACCTGCTTTGTTAGGTGCTCAGAGTTGCTTTGAATGCATACTTAAGTTTAACAGTTGTGATCCTCAAGGTCTTCAAGCATTTGGTCTTGTGTTAATTTACCTGCGGGGGACTATTAACTTGTCTTATTAGCTTGAGGTCATTATTTCCTGTCTGAATGAAGTGAATCTCAATTAGCATTTTCAAGTGTTCCAAATGTTAATTTGGAGAAAAGGGAAAAGAAAAGAGAAGGGAAAATATAAAAAGGAAACAAAGGAGTAGAAGGATTTGGCCTTTAGAATACAAAGCTGCAGAACCATTTCCAGTTACAGCAATGCAATGATACCATTAAAAGTTTTATCTTCCAAGGTTGATTTGAGAGCACTTTACTCTTGACTTCATCAGAGATGACAGCTTGTCAATATATAGATGCCTGTTTTTCAAGGGGGCATCTCTGCTTCGTATAGGAATGGTAGCCAGTGCCGTATTTTTGTTTGATTTCAGGAGAGTCAGGAAAAATAGTTGGTAGTCCTGCACATGCATGGATGATGATGTGTATTTGCATTGTAACTGTAAACCCTTTGTTCCTGGGGATATTATGTTTCCCTAGATCTGCATGTATACCTGTGATCTTGGTGCCTGACTTCTGTTTTAAGAGTTTTTGGGAGAGTTACACACACAGGAGATCCACAGTGCAAAATAATGCCTTAAACCAAGGAACTTGTGTGCTGCAGTTCAGACTGTATCTTAAATTTTAACCCTTTTCAGTTTTAATTGTCTTCTTTGAACCATTGAAAAATCCTCCTTTATCCTCTCCAGGAGTCTTATACAAACGTTGTTCTTTATAAACACATAAATGGTGCAATCTTGATTTTAGTCTAAGGATGTCCAAACTGATGGGGAATTGGCTTGTTTAGGTTTAGGGGATCTTTGTCCTCCCTCCTTTTTTTGGTTGTGAAATGACAACCAAATGACAATAGTGCCTTATTAAAGGTTGAGTACAAATGAGCGAACAATCATAACTCTGAAGAACACTGGTCAGGTTACTCATCGCTAAAAGATTCAGGGGTACAATGCTGAGTATCAAACAGGGTATTTTGTGTTAACAGCATAAAACACAAATAGGAGTGTTTTGAAGACCTGGCTCAGGCATAGGTAGCTGGCCTACTCAGAAGTCCCGCTATATATGGCTAAACCCCTTGAGGAGGAGCACAACCAAGAGCCTGATGGCAAAGCAGGGGATGGCACTGATGTGGTTTGGGTGACAGGGCATGGACAGGTGGGAGGAGGATCCTGGAGGGAGGATGATCAAACCCTGGTATGCCGCACTCCATGTACATGAATCCTTTCCATGTTTTTCAGCATAAGACCATACTGACAGATATAGGTCAAGTGCTAGTTATCTAGATTTGTAGCACCTAATTAAATTTTAGCCTGGGAGACAAAGCTGAGTTGAGAGTACAGTCTGTTGTAGGATTTATTGTATCAATAGTTTCATCTTGGTCTATTTTATTAGCTGCTGTTTTCCTTGGCCTTGTCGTCTTGCTATTTCTGTAGCTATTGCTACACCTACAGGGATTTACAAACACAGAAACAGTCTCCCACAACCAGATTCCTCTGTTAGTTATGCTAGTGTTTTGGGGTGCCTTGACTAGCAATATGCTAGCTAATTCGAATATCAAGTAGAGAACTCTAAATAGAAGTGAAATCAGTTTGTCCAGAGTGAAGGGAGCAGCTGATTTTAGATTACAATCTTGATGGATTATCTAGAGAAGGCTGATTCTGTTCCATAATGCATGTGGAATTTCCTGTGGAATCATGTTCCTTGGATAAAGAGCTAGGACTGTTGTTTGCCAGGCAGTGTGTTGTCATACAAATTTAGTCAGGTTAGAGTTTTAACAATACTCTTACTGAACACAGATAAATATTTTTAAAGGCTTGTATTTATTCAGTTTTGTAGTAAAGAAAAAATACTAGCTTCAATTCTTTTCTGTGCAATAGGAGGAATGGGAAAGGTCTTAATTTCTGTGTAGCTTTCTTCAAGAGATGGGTCTCAAAACGTTGGATCTGATTTTCATTACTAACTCAGCAGTTTTCACCTCTTCAGGCGAGGTAAAATAGAATAGAAATAGAAAGTTTCCCATCAAGTGGTAGTGATTTAAGGCAATATTCAGCATCCTGATGTTTGAGAATCAGTTGATTGTGTGTAATTAACCAGACTCAGGAATGCATTAGCAACACTTCAATGGACACTGTTTCTCTGTCATCAGAGCTGGTGCATGAGTTTGAGGCAGAAGCACTTATCTGGAGAACTGAGTAACAAATGGGATATGTAACTTCCCATCTGAAGGTTACTGACTTGAATCCAGCCTTAATAATGAATAATGTTATAAAGTTATCTAAATATCAAATGGGAAAATGTAAATGAGAATGAAGTGTGTTAGATCTGGAGTGAAAAGGTATATTCCCTACCTACCTGGTAGGCACAGTCATTGCTGGAGGACTTGTACTTTATTTTGTTTAAAACTTAAGTGCCAAGGTTGAAAATTATTCTAATATTAATTTCCTTGGGGTAAGTCTAGTTACTTTATTTTCTTGTTTTCCAAACTTATGTGAAACTACTCAACAAATGTTCGATTTCTGTATTAGCATGTGTATGATGCTGGGCAGAGACCTTAAAAGAAAAAAAAAAGGGGCTATGTTGTCTCCAGAGATGTAGAAAATGTGTGATGTGGAAATAGAGCACAGTGCTTCTGTGGGCTGAGGAAACAGAGAAGGCTTTGGTATTTCTTGAAGTAATGCCACAGATATTATTTTGTACCATCTTGCCCTCTCTGTGTATTTACAGCCATGACCATTGCGATACCAGCTGTGCAAAATCTCGCATTCTGGAAATGACTTTTTCACAGAATGCCTTGGTCTGTGTGAATTCCCTGCCAGTTCTACCACATGTACTGGTAGATGAGGAATGCTGAGGGCATGTTAAGCATGAAGATGCTAATGATGAATAAGCAGCGACCATGTCAGGATACACAAAGTAGAGATCTGGGAGCAGATTAAGTGTCTGGTTGCAGAACGTGTCTGGGAATATGAGTGCTTCAGACTTGCAGAGAATGCTCAGAAGATCTGAGCAAGAGAGAATGAAACTAGAGCAGGTCTTCCCATGGCAGGGTTGTGTAAAAGGGGTAACAAAGGGAGTGTTGTCCTGGCCAGAAGGTGGGAGCAATCCCCACCAGGCCTTGGAGATATAGGAACAACTCACATCTGCTAGTAAAATGCTCCCAAGCGGCCAGGGAAGTGGGAAAGACTAATATATGTTTCAGCTTCCTGCACCAAGTCTGTGTGTACAATGAACTTTATAGGACACTACAGGTGTTAGACTTTCAGTCAAGAGAGACAAAGGTGTTCACATTCAAGCAGGAAAGTGTGTTCATCAGAATTATTGGGTAGAGGGAAAGGGAGGGCAGAACAAGTCCTGAAAATAAAGTATGTGTTCATTTCTTGCAAAGTAATCATAGGATGGGATCCTGCTCCTAAGAGATAACCAGAGGAGCCAGAGAAAGACCAAGTCCTAGAGCTTATGCAGACCAAGGAAATCTTGTGGGCCAATTGGTGCTGGTATTCACAAATACATTCAGATGTAGCCTCTCTCAAAGTTGCATGCATCACTGTGACATCTGATGACTGTGTCTCTGTGTGCTGGAAATGACATATCTATTCTTGTTCTGGCTTTGGTTGGTCTCTCCAGTTGGTTTCAAGGTTATTTCATTAAGGGAACATTCAGAGTAAAGGAAGGTAACTCTTGAACCCCTTTCACAGCAGGAGCTGTTTCATGTGTGTCACAGTAGAGTCATTGAAAAAGGGGAAAAAATGTAGTGCAGAGATAAAAATGAAAGTAAACACCTTGAAAAGAGAATTAATGAAAGACTGTACTTAGCACCTGACCATACAGTACTGTTTCCTTTCTTAATTATTTTCAGGTCAGTTCAGTGCATGTTCATTTTTATTTTGCTCCTTCATTGTGTACTGAACACCTCACTGAATTATAATGAATCTATGAATGGACATTGAATCTTTTAGCTGGGAGGAGGCCAACTGCTGAACCCCTTGTTGGTGACATAATCACATAAATGGCTTTAAGATACCATTAAAGATATGAAAGGCATCTAATATAGGTTCCAAAGGTACCTGCTATTTGCATCTTACCTGACTACTGCTCCCTAAATCAGTTCTCATTGTACTCCCATGTGTCACCATGAACCATACTTCAACCTAGTGACTCTAGTTAAAATCCCAGTTACAGAGAAGAAGACTGAAGGGGAAAAGGGTCTGGGTGGAATACTATTGAACCCATAGAGAATATCCTTCATCTGCAACAGAAAGCAAAGGTTTAGTCCTAAATACAAGAACTGACCTGTTCTTCGACTGCACTGTCATCAACTGCTCAATGAATACAATTTCATTTAGTTCATTAATAAACATGGCTAATTCCTCAGGGCAACTGACTCTATTAATACAGAGCAAATGCACAACCACCACTGATAGTAGAACTCTGCCCGGTGTCTGCTGGTTTGACTTTATTCACTGGGGGAAAATGGCAATCTCAAAAGGCAAAGATGCTGACAATAGGGTTCCTAAGATGTCAGTAGTTTTGCTCTAGTAAACACAGACTTTTAAAGAGAGTGGTAATCAATTTATGTGCTTGGGCAGTTGATTTGAGACCTTCCGCATCTTTTAATTTTGAGGCAGCTGGTGAGAGAGTTTTTACTCTGACTTCATTATGGAAATTATGATACAGTGGGATGACTATCATGCTCAAAGTTAGACGTTGTGAATAAGTGCATTCTGGGCTGACTGGCAACAGGAGAAGTTGGGAAACTGACCTTGAAAAGATAATCTCAAAATAGACAAAAAAGTATTTCTTTTGTCTGCATGATGAAGTGTGGAACAGGGAAAAAAGATACGTAGTTCACACTATATAGAAAGTAGGGCATCAACTATAACAACAAAATGCAGCAATATAAAATGTGAAAACAGTGAATCGTGAAAGGAAAGAGTCATTAGAATATAAGGATGTGACCATTGCAAGACTCTTATCTAGTGTGGCCAAGATCTTCTAAGTCTTTTGGCTCCACAAAATACTGCACTTTTGGCAAATGTAGACAAAGCTTCTGCATATATGCAAAAAAAGTTAAAAGTTTAAGAAACCAACCAGTGGGAAAGCTGAGGGAAGAACTTCTGCAGTTTCAGTAGGAGTAGGAGGAATTTCCCTTATGTGGCTCTTGAAAACCTTTTGTTTTCTCTCAAGTGACATGAGGTTCAGCTTCCCAAAGTATTGATGAATGGACTCCATTTTAAGTCTCAGCTGTACAGAGAAAGTATAGCTAGCAACCCTTTTATTTGATAAAAACAGACTGCATTTTAGCTGCCTCAGTATTTTATCATTTGTAATTATTGGGATCTTTTAGTCTAATTGTCTACAACATAGTCACAAGGGATTTATGTATTTCCTGCAGATGTTCTTGGCTGCAGCAGAGGTCCCAGTCAGCTTGAGAAATGTTTTGCCTATTGACTGATGAAAACTGAAAAAGAAACTTTTCAAGTCATCTCTTCAATTCCTCTCTTTATGCAACATTACTTCCAAGCAAATAGTCCTAAGTAATTTAAATCATGTAATTGAAGATGTTTTCATCAGCTCTGATTACATTCCATATTGCTCATCCTATCTTCAATATATATCTTTTGGGAGGATTACTTTAGATTAGGTATAGCTTCATGTCCTTGGCTGGGCATCTGCCCTAGAAATGTGCTACAAAACCTGCTGGGAGGAAGCTGTCCCGAGAGCCCTTCTGGGAGCAGCCACCACCCGTAATGCAGGCGCCAGGAACGCGATGCAGTGCTCGTGTCAGTGCCTGTGCCTCCAGCTTCACCTGTGTGTGATGAGCTCTGCTGCACACGCTGGTGCTGGGGCTGCCTGCAGAAGGCAAGCAGGCCTGGGGAAGGAGCAGCCATTTGTGGTGGTGGTCTGCCAGACGTGGGTTTGGCTGCAGACTTCACGGTGTTTGCTCAGTCCGTGCAAACTGGCAGCCTTGCTGTGCCTTTCCTACAGCTGTGTTGCATAGCAAATTAATCTTAGTTTGCTGTTCTCCGACTGTCGCTACTTTCATTCCTGGCTTTGTGGTCTCTGTCTCCTTTGGTATACAGTCATGCATATTTGTCACAGATGTTTATCTGTGTTCTGCCTAGGTACTGTTTTCTGCCCATTCTTTTCAGTCTTCCTGATCTAACTACTTCCTACTCCCCATTCAGTATGTCAATTTAGTGTATTGTTTATTGTTTTTAAATTGTTAATGAGGATGTTACATAAATCCAAGACATCGGTACCATTCTGAACCTGTCTTTATTTATCCTTGTTTCATGATGTTTTCACTTATTATCTTTCAGCAATCTTTATTTGTATTCTTTTAAGAGAGTTTTCACTGTGGATTTGTTTTTTAGGTGTAGTACTGTGTGGTGTGACGTTATACTCTGTATTCCAAAAATACTGCTTCTGTTTCATTCCCTTACTGATTCTTTAACTAAAAAATAAAATCAAAATCAAGGTGGTTCTTCTTGAGCCAAGTTTTAATATTTTTTGTAATAACTAGTATTTTTTCTCTAACTTTTGCATAAATAAAGAGTTTAATTTTTAGTGGGGTGGCCAGGGAAAGCAGGTAGATTCTTTAAATAGAAAATCTGTACCTTTTTGCCCATAACTCTGAAATAGGCTGAAGTCAGCCTATTAAAATCTGAATAAGTCTATTAAAATCTGAGGTAAATGCTGACATCTTGAAAATTATTTGCAACTCTTATGGCATTTATTCAGCTTTGTAGTTTTATTCTTATTTATTTCTCCAAGTAGGGAAAACCCAAAATACTGTTTGACCTCTGAGAACAGGCTGTTTGGCAGTGCTAGATACTTTCTCGCAATTTTAATGTTTAATCAGGAAAAGAAGCTATTTTGTATTTGTGTGCGATCATTATGGGTTTGATAATATAGAAAGATGATCATTGCAAATGCAGCCTTTCTTCTCAATGTGAAGGTAGGCCAAAGGAGAAGGTTATGGGTGGCACCTGGGAGAAATTGTATTTCTATCCTCTTTGGAGGACAGAAATTGAGTTCAGTAGAAATTGAGTAAATTACTGCATTCACTACTAAAATTTGTAGTGATTTTAGTTCTGTATGTGTGAAATCTATCAGAGGAAACCACTGAAGGAGATGCCTTAGTGGAAGAATCTGTGTGTTACTCCTTCTCTGCCAGGAAAGTTTTTTAATGAAGTACGGATACCTGTGTGGGATTTTTCTTAAATACTTAAGCTTTAAAAGCTCTTTGTTGCACAGGCCTATCTGTGTTTTTGACAAAGTAGGTTTGGACATGCCTGAGGTGAGAGGACATGTCAGTGTCACTGTCCATAGCTGGGAAATTGTTCTCCTGTAAAAGAGAGATTCGTGCTGCAGGCAAGAGTGTAAGAGCTTTGTTTCTTGAGAGCAAAGTTTTCTGTGGAAAGAAAGTTTGTGCCCTGTGGAAGTCTAAGGGGATGAAAGGCACTCTGGAAGTAGACAATCCAGACCCACATTTCTGTAACGTTCCCCGTGTGGGAAAGGGAATGGCAGCTATAGTTGCATTACACTGTTCCCAGTGTAATCACTATCTCATCAGTGCATTGAGCATTCAAGTGCCTTAGCAATGTCTTCCTCTACTAACACATATTAGACCGGGAGACAGATGTTTATGTCATGTTATTTTATTCCTCATCAATCAGCAGTTTCCCAACCATCTTATTTTTAACTTGATTATTTACTAATGAGCAATAAAACCCACCATGCCTACAGCAATGTTTGCACAGTGGGTCGTGAAATAGCAACACACATGCTTAGTTTTATTTTCTTTTCATGTTTGCCACAAATCAAATCCTTTCCTACTGTCTATGTCCTTGTTTAAACCTAAATCACATCAGGGTATTTGAGTTCTTTCAGTTGTTTCCTTTTAGTTACGGTCACAACATTTTGTCCACTGAAGTCTTAGCAGCTTGTAGCAGACTTGGAGACCAAGCCAACTAAATTCCCTAGAGGCTATATGTCGGGATGCTGGAAATTCATTTCTGATTTTTTCTGGCTTCCTTAGCCTGCATTAATTCTGATTTGTTATGAAGTGGATCAAAGCTAATAGGAAGTGAAGCTTCTTTCAGCTAAAGTAAGTAAAGGGGTTGAGGTGAAGGGGTCCAAAGATGCCATGAGGCAAGATGGCTCTTAAATTTTAGAGTGACATATTCAAAGCTTTGTAGTCTTGGAACACACTGCCTCATATTATCTGTTTGTATAGCCCTACCCCTACAGAAAGCCAAAAAAAGGCTTTGATTTTGTACCCAATAAGCAAGTTTGGGACAATGACGAAGCCAGAGTTGAAAAAAGGACATGACCAGGGTGTACGAATGACCTTAGGAGTGGGAAGTTCCATTAATGTGAACAATTATTGAGAGGGGGATTATAAAGCCACCATTCATCAAATGTATTGTAGAAGGAACAAAGGAAACTCTCATGTTAGGAAGAAACCAAAGCATATGGAATAACAATGTAATTCCCTTGAAAACTGATGTAGCTAACAGGAAAACAGAGAGCATATATGTATTGAAAGGGAGTAAAGACTGAGAAACCAGAAACTATAATCATAAAAACTTGACTCTAGAATAAACCAGTCATTGCATTGTAGCAAATTAAAAATAAAGTGCTGTACAAAGTGAATTGTCTTTTCCTCTGCTGAAGTTCCACTGTTTCAAAGTTATGGCATCTGAATTACAGCGCCCTAGAGTATGCTGAGACTTAATTACCCAGAGTATGCTAAGCTGCTTGTGCCAATCTTACTCTCCCATGTTCCTTTTCTTGGAGGGAAAAAAAGGCTTGCAGTGGCTTAGTTTTCTTTAATAATGGAGTGTGCTGCAGCTGAGGGCAGTGTCAGTGATGTAGGCTTCACTCCTTGTGCTGGGGTTGGATCATTTGTGGATCTTCCTGGAGATTATTTCAAGCCTTTGACCTGCTTCTGAAGGAAATCCAAGGCTTGCATCAGTTGGCTTTACCTTGGCTGTGTTGCTTGTCAAAACTGAGATACTTGACTGACTGCTATAATTCTGTAAACATTGTAGCTAATTAATTGTCTGCCATGACAAGATGGGTGATTATGGTTTCTGAGTAAATTAGTTGAAAGTAACTATAGAAAACAGTAGAGAGAGTACTAGCTGATGGTTATTTTCAGTGCAAGTGACTGCTCCTCTCCTCCTTTCCTGACTTTGATAAAGTTAGGGCTTGTCTGCACAGAATCTTGAAACATTGCAGCTAAATGGTTTTGGTTTGCTGGGGATTTTTTTCCCAACATTATTTAAAAGGATAAAAATCTGGCATATAGACTGGCCTTTATTTTGCGTGTGGCATATTCTTTTCCTCCAGCCAGGGAGTGAACTGCCTCTGCAGGAGATATTCTGTCTGCTCAAAATATGATTCCCCACTGGGAAAGCCTAAGAGCAGGTTATCAGAGAAGATTTACATCTCCTGTCCTTCAGAGACTCATTATTTCTAATTTTTATCATTGCACATTTTAAAAATGGGAGAAGGAATAAAACACCTCACCTACCAGAGCTCCCATTAATGTGGGATTAGCCTGAGTATGTGTAAAGAGGTCCCATCTCCTGCTTTGAGGAAGGGCTGAAAGGGCAGATTGAGGCCAGCAGATAGATAGCTGGGACCTAGGTGGATTTGCTCAGAGTAACTCACAGCGAGGCCAGGGTGCAAACAATACTTGATCAACCTGATGCTGGATACCAGGAAGCAGTCTGTTGTAGGAGGATGAATCTGAACCATAAGGATGTACCTGAACAAGGAGAGTATGAAAATTGAGAGGGCTTCTTCCTTCTCTTTAACAAAAGTTTAAAAGATATATAAATCCCCAAGAAGAAAATAGCCACTTTTTCATTCTGTTTTTACAAGGTTTGATTTTTACCCCCTGGCTTCAGATACATTTTTCAGCTATGGAGGAAGATTTTCCCACATAGTTCTATTTTTTTATTGCCTGACTATAAAAGACCTTGATACCCACTTTCAACCATTCCTATAAAAGTTATCAGTATAGCAAAATCCCAGTATCTTCCTTGTAAAATGCCAGTCTCTCCTTGAAATCTGCCTTGTCCTCTAGTAGGTGGTAGTTGTTTCAGCCCGAGTGCACTGCAGAGAGTTCATTATTCTCTTTGCCTAGTCTGCAGTAAGCAGGCTGGAAAGATCCACCAATTCCAGCATGTCTCAGTGCAATGTGTCTGCTTCTGGCACCTTGCTCCTCATTACCAGGCTCTGTTCTAGACTGGGAAGAAAAATGCTTGCACTTCAGAATACTCCCCAGCCCATTTGCAAACGCTACAACATTTATTATTTTCATCATGTTTAATAGCTCAGCTCCTCATTTTTTTTCCCTTTTATTGCTGTTATAGTAATGTGGGCTGTGACTTCATATGACTTTTCTAAGTAGGCAGTATCACCTCTAGTTAGCATTTAGATGGGGAAAATGTCTGAGGGTGTAATGGCTGTTCAGAATGTGACAGGTATCCATCTGAAACAAAACTGAGAATATGCTGGAAAGTATTTATAAGAAAATGTTTGCTTATCAAAAATGACTTTTTTCGAGTGAAAATAGCAGTTCCAATCATACCTTAGTGAAACAAACTGTTTAGATAGAAACAGGAGAAGCAATCCATGGTATGTGTAATAACATGGTACCTAATGTTCTCCCTGTGTAAGTGCATGAATTCATTAGTCAGGTCTTCCTACCTCTGGTCTTCCACACAGTGGGAGACTGACCAGACTCTTTCACTGCATATTAAATTCTTTGGTGTAGCAATTTGACCCTTGCAAACACTAAATGAATAGTCTTTTTGCCTAAAGGTCAATCTCCTTTCTGCATATACAAGCTCTCAATTGGTCTTATAAAATAAGGCAATTTCAGAAGGAAGGATGTGATGAGCTGCCCTAGAATGATAGCCATGGACAGGAAGAGGATAGAGAAGATTTAGGTTATGTCCTTACTCTGAATTAGACAGGGAAAGGATTTTTGCAATGGTGGCCTTAACCACTGTTGTGTGGAATCACTGTATGATTTTTTCTCAATCTTTCCTGCTAGAACTGTACTTCGTTTTAAGAACTATGAAACATCATTCATGTAGAGTACTGGAAAAACATCTTGCACACTCTAGTCTAAGGACAGATTTCTGTACTGATATAGCTCTTTCAGTTATGGGTATGTGTGGACCAGTATGTCTTTCCAGTACAACTGCTATTTTCTAAGTTTCTTACACAATTTTGTTTTCATCCTTCTAAGAGAAATTGCCAGATGTATATAGAATAACATATGTACATGCTGAATTGATTATCCTAATTGTAGTGCTACAACTTTTTGTTTGGTCAAACCAAAGTTGGTTCAGTTCAGTTTTCTGAAACTCTAAACTGAAGCCAAGCCCCTGATACAAATTTTGGGGGTTTTTGCATGCTTTTGCCAAGTTCTGCTGAAGATTGCAGCCTTCATGACCCAAGCCATCAATTCTTCTGAAACTGATACTAAAACTCACACAGATTTCACAAGATCAGCTTCATCCACTAAAAAGGGAAGTAGAAAAATAAAATTTGAGAAATAAAGTGGTTTATTTTTCCATTGCTTTCAGCTCAATTTTATCAGGTTACAAAGGTTATGTGCTTCATTATATTGGAATATAATTTCAGAGGTTTCAATCTGATCTTGCAACTTAATTAGCAATTCTGCTGATGGTGTGCTGGCTGAAGCTGGAGCTTTCACTGCGGAAGCCTAGAAGGTAAGGGGCTACTGTGTATATCTCAAACACCAACAGCTGGATAGCCATGGAGCCAGCCAAGGCTTGTTGGTAATAGCGTACTGTAGACAGAGCAGGATGTGGAGGGAAAATTTATGTATGAAAAGGTACCCACACAGAGCCTGGGTGCTTGTCCTCAGGAGCCTGGACAGCCCATCAGCTGGATCAGCATGAGCCAGGACTGGTGAGCCTTCCTTCCTTCCTCCCTCCCTCCCTCCCTCCCTCCCTTCCTCCCTTCCTCCCTCCCTTCCTTCCGGGATCAATTTATACCAGTCTCCATGCCAACTGTATAATTTACTAATAAAACTTAAATTTTCATGGATCCTCTGACTTTTGTCATTCCTTTTCCACCACAAGCAACTATGAATCTTGGGTACTCCCTTCTGCTTTGGGGTGGGATGCCACACAGTGCCATAAATCTCTTGGCTAGGGAGAACTAAAAGGAGTAAGCCAAGGAGATGTTAGACACTGAGGAGAGCAGGTGTTATTAGAATTACATACTGGGAGAAGAGCTATTGAGTGATTGATACAGAACTTTTAAAAATCAGTTTGCTTTTCTCCTGGCATTTCACTTTTTGTCATAAACTCTTGTGTAGTGTCATGGAGTTCTGCTAAGCAGATGGTGCTTCTTTTTCTCAGTGGTGTCTGCTTATTGCTTGTGGATGAAGTGATTTTTCTGTATAGTTAGTTAAAGTGTGACTTGAGGTCCTTTGGCAGTCCGAGTTGTTATTTAGAGAGTCTTAAAATATAAGTCATGGTTACTTATTGCTCATTTTAGTTTACACAAGCTTGGCAGTAGGTGTGCTTCTAAAAATACAAGAAAACACAGATAGCTAAATGCACCTGTGGAGGTTTTCAACAAGCTTAGTCTCTGTTCAGGGGAAGAAATTGGTATTTTGTGCCAGCTGCAGGTTTTACTAGGAAAATTTTTCAACAGTAGGAATAATGAAGAAAGAGAACTTATAGAGCACTTTAGGAATTGGTTGGACAAACACCTGTCGGGAATAGTTTAAATTTGGGAAGTGCAGTGAATGACTGACTGAGGTATCTCCACCAGAACACATATCCACTTCTTAACCTAACAGGTTTTCTAATCAGCCCTTCAGGATGGTGCATGGATGGTGTTCTTGAGACTTATGGTTATGGAGTTTGCCCCTCTGGGCAGCAGTAGAGGAAATACATGTGTGTTTTCACTCCAGTGTTTAGGCTTCCCAGGGAACTTACAGGATATGTATCTTACAGAGATACATATCTTTGCTTTGGTTTTGGAGGGTTTTTTTGTTGGTTTGGTTTTGTTTGGTTTTTATTTCCGAGTTGGTTCTTTCTTTCTGCCAGCCTCACATCTTTAGTAGTTTTGCTAGTTTTCAGGCTACTTCCTACTCTGATTCTGAAGATTCCTACTCTGGTTCAGCAAAAGCAGATCAATGGGTGGTTTGTCTTGGGAATCCAGTTTGAGAACTTGTATGTGTTGGGTTGGAAATCTGGGGTGCTATTGACAGCCACTGAAATGGCAGATCACTGGCTGGGATGCTGCCTTAGTTCTTTCTGCATCACTCGAAGGTTTCTAAGAGATTACCCTAAAGTGGCACCACTAAGCTGTGTTATCTTTCAAAGGTATTTTATTAGCTTGGGCTGTATGTGGAACTTCTTTAGAGGTTCCTAAGTGAGAGCTTTGTAAGCAGCTGTTGCACTACCTCCTGCTACTTTTTAACACTTAGTGAATGAGATGAGCTATTAATAATTTGTACTCTACTTTTCTTACCATAAATAAGTGAAAGCTCTCCATCTCAGGCTAAATACTGTGAAACACTGTGATCAAAGGAATAATGAGCATGTTAGCCTCAAACTTGCCTGACATTCATTTCAATTCTGCTACTCTAATAGCACACTTTAAACTATCCCTCCATCTTTCAAGCTACAGGTAGTTTATTTGACACACACATTCCCCTTTCTTTTTTAGTGTGCTTTTTTATTTTTATTACAGTTGTCTAAACTGAATAGAATGTCATTCATTTGTATCATTATTGGAAATACTAACTGTGTATCTGTCACACACTTCCCACACTAGCAGTGAAGTTTGAACACTGGAAGGATGGTAACACTTAAAGGAATAGTAACAACATACGGGTCTGCTGAAGTGCCTCATACAGGACACAAATATAGCACCCCTACGTAAGATTGCTGCAGGGAGGGGTTTTCACCCTGCCTCTCTCCTGTGGTTTCCTTCTGCCCAGTTCTTCAAAGGAGAAGGTGCTGGTGGTGTCCCAATGTGATTAGTGAATACAACTATATTGTGAGTGTGGGCAATACTTCATTTACTCTCTATATAAATAGATTATCTTGATACCTTTTCATGACAGCCAGTGTTGTGGTGATTTTATTTGATTTGTGCTTCTTCAGAAAGGATAATTATGACAAATGTTTCCATCACTTATTGCTAGTGCTTTGGGAAAGGAAGAAGCCTGTGATTGCAATTAGCTCCTCTAGACAGCAGGAGAACTTAAACTAAAACTATGTGTGCTTTGGTGTTAACTGTTTCTTTGGCAGAAGTCAGTACTCAATGCAGTCCAGCTTTTCCATGGGCACAGCATTTGGGCCAAGTGAGGACAGTATGTTAATACTGGGTGATCTCACTGAAGAAGTCACAGAAGTTTGAACCATGAAGTTTACCTGCTCCATTAGTCTCTGGGCTCCAGTTTGTCTGAATGAAATTTCTGTCAATTCTGTCTTTGATATTTTTGACATGATCCTTCTCAGACAAAATCTTTGGCTAACTTCTTCCAATCCTGTTTCCCCATTCACTTATGGGGCATCTTCTTCCTTTTTCATCAGAAATTCTTCCAAGCAGAAAAACATGACAATGTAGATCCCAAATCCTTTTCGAGGGGTTGTAGCAATGAGCCTGTCAAGTAGCTCTCCCAGTCATTAGACTTTTACTGGCTTTAGAGGCTGGAGCTGGTCCTTCGTGACTATTTGTAGCATTTGAGTCAGGAAACCCTATTGATTCACTTGTATTAAGCTTGACTCTATAGTTGGTTGAATTTTTAGGTACTCTTAGTTATATGTAGTAATGGCAATACCTCATTGGTAATTTACTCTCTAAATATTTCCAGTAGCCCCAGCTAGACTCTTTGTATTGTGCAGTCTGATTTGGACCTCAGAGAGTGTACTAGGATGTGGTGTTAAGGCACATGGCTGGTGAATACCATCATTACTCTTGGGTCATATTCTAAAGTACTCTGGTACACAGCTCTTGTAGCTATTTTGGAAGAAAAGGCTTTAAATAGACTTTACCTGGGCAAGTCTCTTGAAACCACTGTGACTTCTGTCCCAGCAGTGACTTGCTGTTGCCTTCTTCCTCAGGAATACAGACCAGCAATAAAACAACCTACAGCAGAATCACCAGGGTGGTTGACCACCACCATATCCCAATGTGATTAGTGAATACACATGAAGTCTGGCTGAAGTCTGGCTTTCTTTTACTTTTGTTAGCCTGCTTTCTTGATAGTCAGGGTATAGGTGAGTGGCTTGTAAGGATCTTTACATAGTAAATATTAACATAAGGTGATTCCTCTTCACTTTCTGGTTAGTACTTGGGGTCTCAGCTCATTATCCCATAGAGATGACCTACATCTATTGTAGTTGAAAGTTTTCCGTGTGCAGAATTTGTAACTCAATCTCTGTTCCTAAGGTTGAAGGTCTTTTTACCTCCCTTCAGATGGCTGAGACACTTGGCTACCTTTGCCCATTGAGGCTGGCTTTTTTTCTTCCTCTGTTGCAAGACTGATTAGCACTGAAAATTAGTCTGGTTTTCCAAAAGGAAAAATTACATGGGTAATTTTTCACTTGCCATGTTTAAAGCATCACTTAATTCTTTCAAGTTCTATGTTATACCAAAATAGGTAGATAATTGAGATTACAGTGTGCATGCATATCGGTTTAAGTGTACTTCACTTATCAATTTTGCCAGGCACCTGTCCAGTATGTGGCTGTTTTAAGAGTCTGCAATGCCATGTAACTCTTCACTGGACTAGTGAGATGCACTCTACACTGCATGTAGAGATGAATGTGGTTGAGTCTTCACTAAATAACTCCTCAGTATCAGTGCCATGCATATGCACAGCCTCTTTTTGCCTTGAAGTCCTGCAATAATCCTGGCTTCTAGAGATGATTTTTATGTACTTTGACCAGATCTTCTAAGTGCAGATTGCTATTTTTCACTTTACACCTTTGGACTTCATCCAGACTTTGGACTGTTCTTAATCAAGGATTTGCAACTAATTTCTATACAAAAAATATAAGATATCCAAAAAGCAGGTCTATTTAAATCTTCTTGTATCAGGTCATGAAGGAATGTTAGTAGCAAGGACTCAGTAAGGTTGTCCTACTGTTACAATTTCTTTTAACACAAACTTTGAATGTCTAAAGCTTGCCTCTTGTATGAATCACCCAGATCTACATTTTTACTCATTAAAAAACTGTAAAGAAGCTTGCAACACATTTATCATGATTATTTCTCTGAAAATGCCAAGGCATTTCCACAGTGATTTGCATGGAAATACTCTATAATAACACTGAACTTGTATTGTACAGGGGTGAACACTGGAGCCTTCCTACAGAGTGATGGATTAAAAGAAGCCTCATCTTTTTGTTGGGAAAGATCATTTCAGATCTTCCAAATCAGATGACTTCTCACTTTGCACATTGTTCAGCTAATGTCTTACTGCCTCACGTAATGTTGTAAGACCTGTTTTTAGACAAATGACAGACACAGCTTTAAAAACTGACTCAAAATAAAAAGCAAGAAAATTTGTAGAATGTATTTTCTCTTTTGTGAATGAACTTTTTGAACTTTTGAGTAGGGTCATGGCTACTTTAATTGGAGGCTGTGGCTGAGGCCCCTCTATTAACAGGGAATAGCAGAAGAGGGATTGGTAAGTAAGGGGGGAATTCTCCTGGCAGCATCCAAGGCCAAAAGCCTTATTTAGTCTTGACAGCTCTTCAGTGCCTGGCTCCTCAGAAAAACAAGGATTCAGTTCTGTGATGGTGGGGAATGGTCCAAAGAGCTGACTAGAAACAAGAACTCCAACTGACTTTGGTCTATTCTAAGTAATAATGTCTTTCTAAGGCTACTTACTTCAGCTATGTTTGAAGGCGCACACCTGGTATCATAAAATATGTGACAAAAATCTAAGGGGAATGGCAAGTGGCAATGAGTGAGTCAATCCCTTCCTGTGAATGTGTTCCTTGGGAAAAAAAAAAAGAAAAAAAAATGATCTTTCTTGAGGATTTTTCCTTCCAAAACGTTGTTAAAATTCCTCACTGAGCTAAAAATTAGTCTAAGCACTATAAGAAGTTCCCCAATGCACTGCAGGAGGTACCCACATCCAAAGGCATGCAGCAAGCTGAAAGGGAAGTAACTTCTTTCTTTATTAATGCTTCCCCAGAAAGGGAAGCAACATCTTTCTTTATTAGTGCTTTCCTCTCTTTTGAGGTTGGGGGAAAGGGATGGAGAGAGCCAGGACAGCGATAAGGTGCTTTATAGGAAGCAATAAATAATTATTCTTGTCTGTCTTCTCCCTCAGTAATTTTCCCTGGAGCACTGAGAAGTTTTGGTTCAGTTTTGGTCCTTGAGCAGTTCCTGACGCAGCATGACTGCATTCCCTTCTACAATCAGTAAACAGTGTGCTCTCACTCTCTGCTGTTTCATACACTAGCAAGAAAAAAATTCAAGCTGGGTGACCTGCCAAGGTAACCTTATAAATTTCAGTGACTTTAAAAATTTCATCAACCTTAACCATATGTGCTGAATGCCCCCAACAGCTGCGGGTTAAGAAGGGCATTCAACATGTAATTACCTCAAAATTGACTTTTTTTTCTGCTTAGTGCCCATGAGTCTATCCTTGCCATGGCTGGCTGGCTCCCATTCAAGTGATGATCCAGCATGCTGCATGCTGGTGATGCAGCAGCCTCCACTGAGCCCACTGAAGCATGGGACAAGCTGCGGGGGTGAGGAGAAGTGAAGTGCTGCCTTTCACCTTTTAATTATTTTTACTTTTTTTTTCCACCCCAGAATTTTGCAAACATATATCCAGTTTTTGGGGGGGAGAGGTGGAGGGTTGTTTTGCTTTCTTTAGTTTTTTAATGGCCACTTATTACTGCCTCTCTGCAAACAAATAATTTTGCATAAAGCTTCTTGGACAGCTGCAGCTTTACTCAGGGTGGTAGCTGGGCAGACCTGGGTCACACTTAGGAAAGGGAGGACTGAATTAAACCTCTCTTATTTATAGTCTGGTGCTGAATGTTGCTATCAATATCAGGACATTCATTATCTGTATGGCTGGTGATTCTTGAAAACAGAATTGTTAATTCGTAGAAAGTGATCTTAGATCAGTAATTCTCTAGAATAGATTGGTTTTTCATACTAGAAATGCTGGCTGAGGTGATAGTGATCCCCCATGGAGTGGGGAATGGTGGCTGAATAAATTCATCAGCAAGTTTAGAACTGCAATAGCACAAACAGAGCTACCCTAGGTTTGACATGTGGCACTGCTTGTAGAGGAGTAAGGAGATTACTGTTCAACCTGAGGGTAAAGGAGCTCAAGATCCTGTTTGCCGTAAGGCATTTACACCCTCTCATCAGAGGAGAAAGACAATATCTCTGTCACATGGCAGTGCCTCCTGGTTTTGAAGTGTATTTTGCTGTGGCAAGTCACTTAACTGTGTTACACTGGAAGTAGTATGATTGGGAAAGACGTTCTGTGCTTATACCTGAAAATGTTGGTCCTCTTCATAGGAGAATTGTGCATCCAAGTTGTTGGGCTTGAGTTGCTGCAATGATACTGAGGATGGGATTCATCTGACCCTGAGATCAGCTCAGTTAGCCAGAGCATGGTGGCAATAATTCCAGTGTTGTGGATTTGGTCCCTGAATGGGCCATTCCTGTAAGAGCTGGACTCGATGATCCCTGTGGGTCCCTCTCAACTCAAGAATATTCTGTGATTCTGTAATTGGAGATGTCTGCACTACTTACTTGTCTGGGCTCTTCTTTAAGTCTGTGGACAGCAATACACACTTCTAGGGCACATTCATTGCATACAAAGTTGTGTCATTAGGCATCCAAAATCAGATAACTTGTCACCCTGAGTGCCAGTTTGTAACCACTTCTTTGACTATTGGTGCCTATGTCTGCAGATGTCCTAGGTAGGCAAGATCACCCCACGGGGGGTCTGCTGAGGGAAAACTAATTTATGAAAATGGCTAATGCTTGAAAACAGAAATCACCTGATTTTTGAACTCTTTGTAATGTCCTGTAGCCTGTGACCTTCATTAATACTTCGTAGGAATGCAATGGCCCATGAGAGAATTTAGTGCAGTGCTTTGTTTCTTTCTGATCTCTGATAAAGTTGGAAATATCAGCATTCATGTGAGGTACTGCTTGTTCCTAGTAAGGAATTGGGTTTTTTATTCCTAGCAGGTCTGCTTCTAATAATGTTCATGAATCTGACTTTGCCATCACAATCACATATTGATTAAATTCAGCATTTGACTCAGTTTTTAAACTTGAGTCATGTCACCATCTATAGATAGCCATTTTTCTGAATATTCTTCATATCAAACCTTTGTGTATTTACTATAAAGTTTTATCTAATACAATAAAAGAAATTAATTCAATGCTTGCATTACCATTCAGGAAAAAGCCTTTCTTCATACCAAATATTTACTGACATAGCAAGTGAATATCACTATATTCTCCACACTTTAAATACCAGGAACCATAATCTATTGCAAGTAGTGATGCAGGCACAGTGGTACAGAATCAATTAGTTGTTTTTACATTACGCATGCAGACTCCACATTTCCTGAAGTGACACCAAAAGACAAGCTTTAGTAAAAATCCTGTAATTAAAGTAGAAGCTCGGCCTAATGTGAAGTGCTAGCTGCTGTTTTATCAGCATAATGAAGAGGACGAGGAGACATTGCCTCCATAATCAAACTCCTGCGCTGGCCAAAGTTCAGCACTATTTCAAACCAGCAGCGAAGCCTGTAAGTAGTCAGTTGGTGGAATCGACAGTGCCAGGGCTGTAAATCAGCGAGGGCCCTGTATTTTCAGAGCCATAGCAGTGCAGCAGAAACACGGGTCTAATTTCCTGTGATTTCTCTTTTTGGTGCTCGAAGGCTGATTTTAATAAAAGAACCATGCATCCTAAAAATTGTAGTGGTGAATTATAATTTATTTATCAGTGGTTCCTCTAAATCTTAAGGATGTTTTTTTCCTGGGCTTTAGTACTTAAAAAGGAGGGGAGCATTCTCTCCTTTTTAATGCACCTCATCGTGCACTTTGAAGGTGAGGAAGTATAATGAAAACTATGATTTTTTTTTTTGTGTGTGTGTATTCTGTCGTCAGTTTATTTCAGTTTATTTCAGGCAGGATTATAAATCTCAGAACTCGGCTTCTGGTCTGGCTTACAGTCAGGTGGACAAAATGAATATTTTTATATCCTTACTGTATTTTTTGATAGTATATCTAGGAAAAAGGCTTAATGAATAAAAACATGTAACACAAGCTCAGTAAGAAGTGGGTCTTAGTGATTCAGCCAAAACCCTCGTCGTTAGATCCCTTGACGTCTCCTGGGTTTGTTCCCTTGTTGCTGAACTGAGGTGATGATACCAAGCCTTCAGGTGAAATTTTTTTTTTATCATTTTGGTAAAAGATTTGAGAGGACAGAAATTAAGCTAATACCCTACTATGCTAAATAGTACTCCCTTCCCTTTCTGTCCTGCTGGGCTAAGCAATTTTTTGAGGAAGTCTCTTTGCTCTTTTAGAGATTGTACCTAGACAAGACACTTGTCCGTGATCATTAGGAACTGTTCCTGCAGATGCAGAAATGGTGATTCAGGGCATCCTTTGAACATAGGTGAGATATTTAGGTTTTTAGGTAATATAAGATAATGCATAGTGAAAGACCATGCATGTGCTGGGGTAGTCGTGAGCCAGCTGGATACAAGAATTCAGCAGACTGGGGAGACTCACATTTCTTTCAGGAGCCTCTTTAAAACTGGCAGCTTCACAAAAATAATTTGAAATTTTTACACTGGAATTTTTGAACAGAGTTGTCCTATTAGGGAATGTTCAGTGAACACTCTATTCACACTGTAGCTTCGAAGGAGGTGGTCAGATCCCTTTCAGGGTTTGCTTTCAGGTGGCTGAGAAAGGAGCTGTTTAGGTGAGCTGTCCCTTACTCACTGATCAGTGCTTCTGGTGGTTTAAGAGGGCTGCTTGTGGCACTGACTCTGGTTACGCTCAGAAAGTTTGAAAGAAATTAGTTTTGACAACAAGGCAAGCAGTGTTTTGATGTTTTAGCCAAGCTGAAGAAGACTTTGTAAATGAATACACTTAAATATTCAATTTTGGTATTCCTCCTGGCAATATTCCCTTTTATACATGCAGGAAATATCACTGTGGTCATAAATACCTCAAAGAATATGTAAAGAGTTTCTAAATGCAACACCTTGAAAACTTACTCAAACCTGGTAGGAGATACATTATGATTTGCTTTTTGGAGATAGAATGAGTCACCTGTGTCACAAGGGAAGTTAGAGTTTGCATTTCTATTTCTGGGTTATGGGGGTCATGTATAAACTGTAGTGCAGTCACTTGATGGTGGAATGACAGAACATTTTGGCCTAATACGCTTATTTTTCCATCAGCTGCACTCTGCTTTGCAAAATTTGGAGCTGTCAGGATCAGGCAAGTTTTTATTATAGCATATTAAACAACTTGCTATTTAAATATTTGGGTGGGAGGTACTACTTAGACAGGCTTAGCTGATCTGTCTTTAAGACTGCCTGTGACAGATCAGGTAAGTGGTTTTTGTAACCCTGGCAAAATCACCTGCCACAGTTTATTTGAAAAGCCTGAGCCAAAACAGAGGAAAGCATACTGCACTAAGATGAACATAAAACAAAGAGAAACATAAAGGTTGTCTGGGGATCATAGAAAGTTGTGGAGTTGACATTTTTCGGTGAGTAAAATAAAAATATTTTGTGTGATTTGTGGAATGACAATACCTCGCCTTTGAAATACAAGGGATATCACTGCAGTCAGAAATAGTTCATGGGTGAGGTGAGCTTTTTAAATGCAACACAGTCAGCAGTAGAAAATCAAGCAGTGAATGAATGTCTTTGGAATAAATACACTTGGGCTGGCTCACCACAATTTTGTGAGCAGTGTCTTGTAGGAGAGAAGAGATGTGGTTGGTGGTGAAATCTCCATTGCCAGTTTTATACCTATTTACTGTAAAAATCACCCAAGTGAACAGCAGATGGCACAAATAAACAGCAGTGGATCATCTAACAGTTTTCTTTTCCTCACATGAACTTTTCACAGAGTAAACCTCTCTAAGTAAGAACAGGATGACTTTGGGGTGGAATAGGGTGATGAGACACTGGAACAAGTTGCCCAGAGAATTTGTGGATGTCCCACCCCTGGCAGTGTTCAAGACCAGGCTGGATGGGGCTCTGAGCAACCTGGTCTGGTGAATGGTGTCTCTGTCAGTGGCAGCAGGGTTGAGACTAGATAATCTTCTAGGTCCCTTCCAACCCAAACCTTTCTACGATTCTATAATAAAAGAGCAGAGGAAGGAAGGGGGAAGAGCTTTTCTGGGCTCTGGAGCATGAGAAAACAAAGTAAAAGGATCAAGATGGGTCAGATGGAAAGCTAGCAATGACTGCAGTGCAGTGATGTATCTGGTTTGTATATGCATTACCTTGCAAAATGTGGAGATGATTCTCAGTGAGGTTACAATGACAGTGTAATAAAATATGCACCTAAAGTAAGATGCCTTCTTCTTCTAATAGAGAAAATCATGTTAACATGCATAAATGTATTACAACGTCTTCCTGTGATGCAGTGGTAATTCAAGAGTGAAACCCTCCGTACATCATTTAATGAAACACTTTTGAAAACATTAACTGCTGCTCTGTCCTTCTGGGTCTTGTGGCAGACTGCAGGAGTGAGGCTGCACATGGATGTGATATTTACCATCACCCTGGTGAGCACTATCATTGTTCCTAAATCACCTCCTGCCGCTTCCAGGTGGAGAGGAGTGCCCATTTGGAGACATCAGAAGGAGAATCATAGAATCATAGAATCATACAGGTTGGAAAGGACCTCTGAGATCATCAAGTCCAACCCTTGATCCACTACCACCACAGTTGCTAGACCATGGCACTAAGTGCCACGTCCAGCCTTGTCTTAAAAACCTCCAGAGATGGAGAATCCACCACTTCCCTGGGCAGCCCATTCCAATGGCGGATTACCCTCTCTGTAAAGAATTTCTTTCTAATATCTAACCTAAACCTCCCCTGGCACAGCTTGAGGCCATGCCCTCTTGTCTTACTGCTGGTTGCCTGGGAGAAGAGACCGACCCCCAGCTGCCTACAACCTCCTCTCAGGTAGTTGTAGAGAGCGATGAGGTCTCCCCTGAGCCTTCTCTTCTCCGAGCTAAACAACCCCAGCTCCCTCAGCCTCTCCTCATAGGACTTGTGTTCAAGTCCCTTCACCAGCCTCGTTGCTCTTCTCTGGACCTGCTCCAG
>VZRF01014699.1:2269867-2298133 GCA_013396875.1 Vireo altiloquus
TTGGCCTTGTTGAACCTCATCCTGTCGGAGCCAGCCCAACTCTCCAGTCTGTCCAGGTCCCTCTGCAGAGCCCTCCTGCCTTCCAGCTGATCGACGATCGAGTTTAGGCAACGGGACAGTTCATGTGACTGACACCTCTGAGCAGCTTTCCAACTGTTGTAAGGAAAGCTTAATTATCCATTAGTAAGGTGTGTGGCTGAATGGAGCTGGAATCAAAGAGCAGTAAAGTGATCCACTAAGAACATGTGCTCTTTGTACTGGGAGTCCAGTAATGCCCCCTCCAAGTGAAAATGCTAAGTGGCAGCTGTATCCTGCCTCGCTCTTAATGTGGAGAGAGAAGGGAAGGGGAGCAATTTAGTCCTGACTTCTTTTGTCTCTTTATAGAGCACACTGAAGCTTTTCTTACTTTGGAAAGAACTGGGGTCTTAAAAAAGTGAAGATGTTGATGTGTATGTGGATGTGAGTGGACATGGATGTGGATGTGACAGCTGTAATGCTGTCATTCAAGAAGTAAAGCAAATTTCACTCATAAGGAAAACTTTGCTTGTAGAGCCCACCGACCTCTTTGGCTAAAGGATATTTTCCAGAAAGTCACACAGTCTTCATCTGAAATTTCAATAAATGGAGTAACTGGCACTTCCTCTGGTAGTTTGTTTCAAAGGTTAATCACCTTCTCTGCTAGAAGTAGAGGCATTAATTCTCATTTAAATTTATCTAGCTTCAGCTTCTCTCATTGGTTCTTGTTAAGTCATTCCCCATTAGGTTAAATAGGCCTTCAATATTGGCGTTTTCTCCCTGAAAAGGTAGAGCTTTCCTGTAATCAAATCCCTTCTTGGTCTTATTTTGAAAACCAAACAGTTTTAACTTCTGAAGCCCTTCACTATAACAACTTTTCCCAGCTCTCAGTGAGTATTACTTTGGTTCTCTAGTTTTATTTAATTCTTGTAAAAGGAAAATGGCAGAATGGCTGTACGATGTTCTGGTATTTTTCCTGTCCATGGGGTAGTTAGAGGGAAAGTTACTTTCTCCTAATTGTTTCTTCCTTTATCCAACCAAATGTTAAATTTAATATCTTTGCTGCATTGTCTGAGACACTGCATTCAGTCCAAGTTAGTTGCCATTTTTCAGAGAACAGACACATTGTATCATTCATTAATTGTTAGAAAAGGGAACTTTCCTATCTTTTGTGTGGTTTCTAATAAACAAAGACACTACATTTGAAAGAAGAAAATAAAAACCTAATGTGGCAGTCCAGAGATTATGGAAGGAATGGACACTTTTAATGGCAAGAAGAAATCTACTGTGCAACACACTTTTGCTTTATTGCCAGTAGGAGACCTGATAGAATTTTTTTTGTGCTTCAGCCAATTTTAAAGTCCAGTGGGAAGTAGCCACTGAGTTTGAGGTCAAGTTTTCAGAAATAAGGCTCTGATATAGTGATCTAAAGTCTGAAACCACTCTGTGCAAAAGCATCAAGAAGCCATTTGTGAAATTATTTGGTAACATCTAAGGACACCTTTATAAAGGAGGTTTCTACACTTCTCTAATTATAGAGCTGACCATGCTGTACATCATATATGTGCAGTCTCTTCAACAAGCTGTCTTTCATGTCAGATTTTCTTGTCTTTTGCTTGTCAAATTGTAGCGTTTGGGTTATTGATTGCTGTTTATGTTCTGTTCAGCTCTCGACAGCACTTTAGCAAAGTCTTTTCTAGGTTATGTGATTGTACCATGTCTGTCTGCCAGTTTTTCTTCAGTGAGTCTGCTGTAAAAAAATTTGATAGAGGTGAAAAGGTCTCAGATTATTACCTCTATGCATTTCATAAAGCAAAGTAACTGGATGGAAGAGCTCTGCTTGGAAGGTCTCTGTTGTGGGCTCCCCTCAGTAAAAGCAGAGGGAAGGTTTTGTGTGTTCTAACCATAAGAAATGCTGTGACTGGAGATCAAGCCCCAGCCCAGATACACAACTCCTGTTCCTTCCTGCTTGTTGATGCCATAAGCTCATAGGGAGCATCTTCTACTGCATTTTTACTCCTTTCATACAGCCCATCTATAGGGTATCCTTTTCCAGGTTAAATTACTTTTTTTTTCATTTATTTCTAAGCAGCACTCCAATACTGAACAGACATTTAGAGTATGCACTGAAAGTACAGTGTACATGTTAATAGCAAAAGAGGTAGACATGCGAAAAAACAGGTTTTCAGAGGAGTGTTGCTGTGTCAAATTAAGCATGTGAAAGTCAAGGATTTCCAGAAGTAAAGCAGTTTCATGTTGTTTTAATTGCCTTCTTTCATGCATGTGATTTATAATCCAGATTCTAGACTGACAGTTGTCAGTTATGTATATTCACCCTGACACAAGCTTATTTTGTAATTATAATGAGATAGTGCATAATGACAAAAACTTTGGTATGAGGTGGATGAGCTGTTGCATACAGAATTCTTCATTCACCAGCTGTACTGCGCCATCTTAGCATTTTTAATTTAAATATTAAGAATTGTTCTGGGCAATGTGTAGGGAGAAGGTGGGATGAGGTGCCAAGATACAGCATTTAATGTGACCTATTTCACACAAATCACGTGCAGGAGACTCCTTTACATCCACAGCATGGACCAGACCTCTGCAGTTTGTGAGGCAGCTTGGAGAGAGAGGAGAGCAGCAGCCAGACTGAAGAACTGTGAGTTTCTCACCCAGCTCTCTCTCCTGCCATCAGAACATTGCTGAGAGGCCCCTTAATTTTAAATTCTATGTGAGAGTGTGCTCCTAGGCTTTTCTTGACCTTTTCTGCCACTGCCCTTCCCTCCCCAAGTAGTTAGTCCTGCTTGGGTCAACATGTATGAACTGTTTTATGGAAATGGTGTAATGTGGCCAGATTTGGATAACACCTCAATGTGCACATGCTCCTGACACTAGGGTAGCAGCTAAGCTGTGTTTTGCTATTCCAAAGCATAATTGTGTTCAGGCTGTTCCATAAAGTGAATGTAAAATCTTACATATCAACTGGGTAATACTGGAGACTGGAGAAGCGATTTTTCTTTTATTTTTCTAACACTGACTTTCCAGGAGGGAAAAAAAAATTGTGCATGTATTAATCTTCAAAAAACTCAGCCCCAAATATTGAAATTTGATTAAATTGAGAGTACTGAAATTACCATATCACTGCTTTAGTGGAATATAGTTCTGCCAGCTGTCAATATAGTAACGTAAACTGATACATATAATTTGGTATTTCATTATGTAAAACCCACCAAAAGATTTCCTCTGACTCCTTTGGGTTGCAAATTTGCTTGAGTTCCTCCTCACCAATTTCAAACTAATGAATCCCAGTTACATGCATTATGTTATGACGTAAACCCTGTTTATTAATGGTTTTAAAAATTCAAGTGGTGATTTCCTGCTCTGCTGAAGGTTTCATATATTGCATTTTCAATGATAAGGGAGTTCATTTGGCATTTTTTAGTCTTTATTGGGAAAGTGCATCAAAACAAGACTAGAGTTCATAATGCAGTGCCCTTTTTGATATTCCAGATAAATAATTCCATTTTAATTTCACAGTAGGAAAACAACTGATAGAGATTTAATGTCATTTACAAGGAGCTGCACAATATGTTAGTTATTTGTCAATCTGATGGAAGACCAGAGGAGTTTACTTCCTTTGATTCCAGCCATGCTATATTTTATGACTGACTTTTACTTGTTTTACTCATTCCAGATAAAATCTGTCATGATTATACATCAGAAAACATTTCATTATTCCATCCATGAGAAATAACTGTAGTCAGTGCAGAAGCAACAGATTGCTGCCTCTTGCAAGCTTTATGGAAGTGTGCTGTAATGAGACCGAGTACCCTGGATCGATAGTTCTCTCTAGTAATACAATCTGCTGTCAGATAACCTCCAACAGCTTTACAGATTTAATGAACTCCCTGGGTTGATGATAAAAATATAATGTAAGGAGGAAACTAAAACAACATCATGTATTAGATATAGCCCTAGGCAACATTTTATGACCATCTTTCCTTCAGTTGTATATTTTTAATTATAAAGTCAGTATGTATCAAGCACTGTCCTGAAATTCTCCATCAGTGAAATTCATCTTGCTCTTCTCAAGTCAATGATAAGGAGACTTCATGTAGGGAACTAAATGAGAAATTTAAGCTCTGCGTTCACACCACGTTGGTGGTGGTATTTGAACCCGTGAGCTGGAGGAAAAGCCATTTCTCCTTGTGACCTCTTACAGGCAATTAAACTCTTTTGGAGGAACATGCTCCAGTCCCCCTCTGCCCCATCCACAGTAGGATCTTAATTCCTACTGGTTTTTTGGAATGGAGGAATTCACAGAAAGCAGCACGAATCTGTAGTTGTAACACAATCAATGAAAACAAGTGTCTGAAGTGCTACTAAAAATGTTGTTTAGGAGTCAGAAGTAAGTAAAGTCTTAGGAAATTATACCTATTGTAAGAAGTGTATCTACTATGAAGAAGCAAACCTCTTAGATAAGACACAGGATAGGTGTAGGAGTAACCTCAAGTGTGCATAGGTTTGAGCAGGACTGATGCAGGAGTTGAGGATTTTTGCCTATGGTAGAAAGGTGGAAAACTATCTAAATATTTTGGAGAAACATTAGAAATTATTTTGTTTCCCAGAAAAAGGTCAATAAAGAATTGCCAGTTCTTTAAAGTAACAATTTATTTTTTTCAGATTTTCCACCAAGTAAACAAGAGCTCTCATGTGGGTCTCAGACACTGCATACTACTTCATCTAAAAGTTAGGAAAAGCAAACGTAGGAGCAATGTGACCTCTGGTCAGACTGAAAAAGATACACTGTGGTTGTTCTTATTTCTTCTATTTTCTTTGCTCTCCAAATGAAAAAAAGAAAGTGGTGTTGTGATTATTAAATTTCTGTTGCAGGTACCTAAACCTCCTTCGAGTAGTTTGTGATGCAGCTCCCTAGTGGTGCTGAACACTGTCATTCACATGCTGCTGCCATTCATCCTTCCTTTGCTCCTTTGGGGTGGTGGGAGTGCAGCATCCACCCAGGTGCTTCTGCCAAGCCATAACTCGGATGGTGCCAAGTGCACTCTTGAAATCAGCATGACATTGCACAGCTGGACTTAGAATCGTGGAATCATTTAGGCTGGAAAAACTCTTTAAGATCAACCAGTCCAAGTGTTATTCTAGCACTGCTGAAGTGAACGGTTCCAGTTACGGCACGATCTGCAGCAGAATGCTCTCTAGTGGGTTCCTGAACCTTGGAGACCTCTAAGGAAGCTGAGAGATCCACCAGGAGCCTGTGGCTCATGCAACAGCAACTGACAAGATCTGGGTAGGGCCAGAGCAGTGGTGGCCAAGCTCCTTCCACCTTTATAGAAGAAGCCCTGGGTGTTGAGGATTATCAGGGAATGTGAGAGAGAAATGGACTATTGGAATTGCACCTTACCTTTAGTGAGACATCCCCTGAGATGGGCAGAAGGAATGCACATTATGGAGGATTCATTATCCTCTACTGAACTGAAGGGATATGGGGCAGGGGTGACAAGTTCCTGCCCAGTGCAGCAGGAATATTTCCCCTGTGGCTGCCCCACCTTACCAGGTACCCCAAAATCATAGGTACAAGGTTGTGCAAGTGGACCTAAACAATGACAAGGGCGGTGGTTCATCCAACATGGCAGTGCCATTGAGATTAAGTCAGCCTATGCCCTGTGTCAAAACTGCTTCCATAAAGCAGAAAAGACAGGTCATGTCATAGGAGACTGTCTCTGGAGGGCAACAGAAGGGCCAATGTGCAGCCTGGACCCATTTCTTAGGGAAATCAGCTGCCTCCCTAGGGCTTGAGTTGAAGATGTGAAGAGAAAGCTTCTCACCTTGGTATAGCCCTCAGATCATTGTCCTTTACTGGGTTTTCAGGTGGGCAACAACGAAATTGCAACAAGAATCCCAAGGACAATTAGGAGAGACCTCAGGGTGTTGGTGAGACCTCAGCTAGGTGAGAGATCAGGAGCACAGATTCTGTCTCACAGGTCCTTCCAGTTGCAGGGAACGATGAGGGAAGAAACAGAAAGAGCCAGCATCACTGAACCAAGTCCCTAAGAACCACAGCTACATATCTTTTAAATACTTCCAGCAATGATAACTCAACCACTGCCCTGAGCAGTCTGTTCCAGTGCTTGACAATCCAGTGACTTGGATCTGTTTGATAAGCTCAACTGCAGGGGAAAAAGTAAGACTTATTCCTTTCTCATTGAGCCATCAGAAGGATCAAAGTTCAAGGTACTGTTGGGGAATTCAAGAGTAGGCTGGCAGTGGTGGCCAGGGCTTTGACCACCTGAGGCAGAGTTACCTCCAGAAGGACAGTGGACAAGATAACCCAGAACCACAGAGATTTCCTGATAAAGATTCACATCTAACAGGACGGCAGGTGGAGATGTGTCCTTTCCTGAGCCAGCTTCACAATAAACAGTAGTCAAAAAGGGACTGAGTGCAAATGCTCTAAAAAGCACGTGTCTCATCTGTGGATGCCAAGAAAGCCCCATATCCCCCCTTGCAGCTTGCTGGCCAGGGTAACCTGTGGACCCTGACAGTGGGGGAAGGTGCAGAGAAGGTGGCTGGCCCTCTGCTCTACCTGTCAAGTTGGCAGTGGCCATAAAAAGGGTAGGAGTATTTATATCTGATATGCAGAGATGCCAGATGTTTCTTCCCTGAACAATCTATTTTTCGGCCTCTTTCAAAAGACAAAAGTACCATCCACACTGAGTTATTAGAGAAACAATGTTCCTAACATAGTATTGACACTGCTTACTATCCCATAGGTTTGATTGGTAACATTAGTGGAGAGAAGGCAAAATTTATGTTAAAAATTTAGTTCTGTTAGGATTACTGAAAAAGGGAAATATCTCTAATGCAATAAAAGCAAGAAGTTATATTTATGACAGTACCAGAATTCCAGGGCAAATAGTGCATTAAGTAAACAGGAACCACATTGTGTGTTTTGTTATCATGTCTTTTGTAGAACAGAAGCTTTTAAACCAAATAAGATCATACTGTCCCATAAAAGTGAATTCTTTCCTTTTGGCTTAGATATATTTCTTATCAGGAAATAGAAGCAGAAGACTGGAATGGATGTGTAAACAGAATTTAAAAAGAGGATGTCCATGTACATTATTTCTCTAAATGATCTGAGCTCCTGGTGTTGGCAGATGCTTTGGTAGGAATTTTTTGGATGTTGGATGGAGAGCTTTTCATGCATGCCATTAGACCTACTAGCATTTTTCTTAAGGACTCTGACTGCCACTTGAGCCACAATTTTCAGTGCAATTCATTCTTGTTAAGTTCTAGAATTTACCATGTTGGTAACCTGCTGCCTCTTACAAGAAAGAAACCTCTTACAGTGTTGTTGAAGACCACTGAGAGTCCATCATGCTGAAAGTATTTGATGGAGCTTCACTGATTCTGAGAGCTGACTGGTGTTTTGCTGAGACTCAGTTTGAAGGGACATTGGGTTTTGTTGCAAACAGCTTGTTGTTTATGGAGCACCTCAGGGGAAGTAGGTATATTTTGTTCAGAGGAGGAGAAGGAACTTGTGAATATATCTAAGGTTAATATATTTATTATATTCAATATATATTGAATATAATTAGCTTTTAGCTGAATACAGTAAGCTGGACACAAGTAGTTAATATGTCTTTTGGGAAATTATATTCCAGTATTTCCATAGGAATAGACAGATACTTCTTTCAAAAAGATCATAGTACCCTTCAGGGATATGAGCTGTTTGCTATTTACTGTCTCACTAGCTTGGACGAGGGGGATGTACCTTCCCTGAAGTTCCAGGCAATGCCAGTAGAGAATGAGACCACCAAGCCACATCGCAGCTGTGCAGTTTAATACTGTAAGTGATTGCAGGCAAATGGGCATAATGTCTTCTTGGGCACAACTTGAAATAGTAAGCCTGTGATTTTTCTTTAACTCCTCTTTGATCATCATTTTCCGTGTTACATTTTGTCAGTCCTCTCTTTCTGTGTCACGTAGGAACAATACAGCCAGCTGGATAATGTGGCCATCTGCTTGGCTTAAGCGAGGAAGCCTACAACAAACCTACTTTGTCCTTGCAGAATGCTCTGATCCACTAAGCATCAAAATCTAAACTGTACTCTTCCACAAGTGTTTAAATGTGTATGATGTATATATAAACTGGTAAATGTGCCAAAGGAGAAAAGAAGTTGGAAAACTCTAGTTATAATGGCAAAAGTGAAGTGAAGTATCAGTGAGTAGCACACCGATGGTTCATTTTTGGGTGCCTCAGTCTCACGCATTGCAGCTGATTGCTTGTAACAGCTTTGCAGAAGGGCACAATTATTTAGGCCTGTCTGAAGAGGTATGTGGAACAACTCTTCCTAGCTTTAATGAGCAAACAGAA
This sequence comes from Vireo altiloquus, assembly GCA_013396875.1. NCBI lineage: Eukaryota > Metazoa > Chordata > Aves > Passeriformes > Vireonidae > Vireo > Vireo altiloquus. The sequence continues at coordinate 2,278,284 of VZRF01014699.1, forward strand.
GACCCAAAGGCAAAAGACATGGCTCTTGGGATTACTCTTGCCCCAATCAAATAATCTGTTGCTGTGGTCTGTAGAGAAATTGTTCCCAACCTTTTATCAAATTAAGAGAGAACTCCTGAAAGTGTATATATTTCTTCCTCAATGTTTAATCTTGTCACCTCCCTTTTAAAGTCATAGTGTGTAGTAGCTTCTTAAAGTACATCAATAGCAGAATTGTTCATTGTTCACTGTAAGTGTCAGAAATATGTTTTTAACATATGGTATCACCTTCATTTGCACAAAGCAGTTATTTTTGATCATGAGTCTCCCTGCAGAGTTCCTTCTGTGTGATCACATGCAGAATGAAGAATCTTTTTCAGTTCAGAGGTCCCAAGAAGTCAGTTTTCTAGTTCATCTTCATCTCAGGGGGAATGAGCTTGTTTAAGGGAAAATTCAGTTATCCAGTCCTGCAGTCTTATGTGATTTTAGTAGCAAACTTTTTCCTCTTCTAACTTTTCTACAGCAGTCTTTTTTTATGAAGCTTACCTTTGATCTCGGTATGCTTTCACTCTTACAGTGCATTCTGAAGCAGAACTTGGCAACAGCTGTCACGAACTAATGAACAACATCCCTGAATATCAAATATTACATGAAGCTCTGTGAGTGTGGTGGCTTGTTCCCAAGAAATGTCAACTCTTCTGCTCTGCAGCACATAGCAAAGACAGTACAGACAGCCATCTCCCAATATGTAACTGCTAGTCTGCAGCCTCAAAATAAGACATAACTTTATAGGTGACAAAAAGCAATAATACTTGGTTGAGGTATTAATGGATGAAAATATCACCTCTATGTACAAAAAGCCCATGGCCTGCTGATATCAGCATTTTATAAGAGACAATCTGCATGTATCTCTTTGATGATTTTCTTCTCGTACACAGCCTTAAGGGTGTCTACAGAGAAGATGAAGATAAAAGAGGTTTTTAGTGGCAAAGCGAAAGCACGATCTGCCCCAGCTTTACAGAATGTTTTACAGACGAACATTTATACCCCAATGCTCATGTCCTAATATAATGCCTAAGCCATGCAACTAAAAAGAGAATAATTTGGAATTTACAAAAATACAAGAGAAAGACAAAAATCGACATTAACAAAATGCAAAAAGATTTTAGGCAGCAGGCTTGGCAGTATTTCACTACACTGAACTGATTTGCTAATTGTATTTTATTAGTTGAATCTTGTTTTCTTAACATGAAAGATAAACAACAGATCTTTTTTCCTTCCCCTGTTTGGAAGGAGGAGCTCTCCTAGGAGCCTCTCCAGACGAAATCATATTAAATAACAGTTTATGAAAGTGGATTGGATAAAATTTGGAGATGATTGATGACAAGATTGCTACTGGTTGTCTATGGGATATCTCAAGCTTTCAACTGTTCTGTTGGGAGTATCATGCATAACACTCCTGCCACATAGATCTCAACAAGGCTGCTCTAGAGAGCCACAATATTTAAATGCCCCTTTTAACAAGAATATTTATCGTGCACTGGAGATAGCTTTGCTAGAGCTGAGCCTTTATATGGAAACATCTGTTAACCAAATTTTAGTTTTGTTTTGTCTTTCTTCATTTTTAAGCCAGAGTACGTGTGCCCTGTCAAGAATCAAATCATCTTGATTTTTGATACATCTGTCCCACAATATGATAGTCCTATGTAAGCATCAACTCTGAGCATAGAATGGGGAGGAAAAACGAAATATTTAACAGAAGTGCTAATTAAAAAAAAACCCTAGAGCTTGTGCATACACCTGTCTCTGACCACTCCATAACTTTTCTATTTAGGCTGTTAAGTATGCCTGTGGCTGACTTTGAAGCTTAGTGGCTTTGTCCCAAGAAATAAAATAGCCAATCTGGATGTAGACTTGTACCTATCTAGGTTTTACTGATCACAATATACTCTAATTCAGGGGAGAAATGTTTGTGGAGATTAGCTATTGCCCGTTGTAGTGCAGCAGAAGGGGGTAGACACAGAAACCCCAGCATGGGTCAGACCAAACTCAAAAACAACAGTATAAGGATATTATAGGAATTGATGAGAGCTTCAAGCACTGGGCTCCTGCCTGGAAATACATTTTCAGGAAATAGTATAGTACTGCTCATCCAGAATATAGATTCAAAAGAATGTGTTCACTGCTGTTGGATGTGACTCATTTCTGAAAAATCAGTGTACTTAATGCAGAACTGAAGGTGTGAGAATCAGAAATTTTGTAAGCTTTCTGCTTTGTTGAATTTTTAACATTTAGAAAAATACACTTTCATTAAATAATTATTTTTACCAAGCAAATTTTATGGTTCAAACTGGAAGGACTATCCTCTTTGTATACTTTAATGCCTTTCAGGACAATTATAATTACTGTAAAAAACCTCATTGTAGTGATTAGCTTTTCATCAATGGGTCTCAAAGCACTACCTAAAGGAGCTCAGAATTATTATCCCTGTTTTATGTGTAAGGAAAGAGTCAAAAGGTGATGAAAAGGCTGGTAAAGGACAACTGGAAGAGTGTAACAATGGCCAAAATAGGAGCAGAGATAAGGACAAGCCTAATGCATTATTGCAGGAGGTTGTTCTTCCTCATTCCTTGCTTTCTAGTGATGTTTTCTCTCAAAGATGAATATTCAGGTTATATAATTTAGTTCTCTGTTTTTCACTGACATAGAGAACTGCATAACGTGGGGTTTGTATTTAATGCAGCACTTATGCATGTATTGAAGCACTGAGTGACTGCCTTCCCTTGAAGGCCAGTGCTCCTTACCCAGAGGTTTGAGTGCTGAATCAGGCATTTGCTGCATTATGCTCTCTAAAGCAGAATGAAATGATCTATTGAACATGACTATGCCAAAACCAGAATAGTTAGGTTATTTCTAATAAAATTATTTCCAATTATTTATAATACAGGTTATTTACAATTACTGAGTCAGATTTGTCTGATGAAAGGAACTTTCATCTCACATGTACTATTCTGTTTAAAACATGGTAGACAATTTTAATGCATCTCACCACCAGCTAGGTACAGACTAACCCACTTACTACCCCCAGAGGGTCACTGAGAACATTAAATCTGAATTGCCTCTTAGAGATGCCTTTCCCTCTCTCTTGAATGCAGAGACAACTTATGGTGACCAGTATCCAACCCTAAATGTCTCAGGAACTCCAGACTAGGCAGGAAAGGCCTTTTGGTCTGTTTAGGGAGAGGGAGCATTCCTCCTTTTTTTTTGTATGCATAGTTAAACTTGTCAATGAAAGAGTATGTCAGCAAGTCTTCAGCAGAGGTTACTGCAGCAGGTAGCATTGCTGAAACCTGTGTTTCCACTGGAATGAATCATTCAAGGCAACACTGGTTTTATACCGTGCTCCACAGTGTGTCCTCAGAATGGGGAGAGCTGACATGTTGTTTGAAAAGGTCACTTGAAACCTATAGGCAGTTGGCAATTATTAATATTCATTACTTGTCTAAGGAACTTTACGTGAAGATATTCCTTAAAGCTTGTGAGCTGACAGATAAATCTGATAAAGTTCCTGTTCTTATCTGTTAGAAACTTTTTTTCCTTTTCTCTTCCTTCTTAGAATTTATTCTGTGCATCATGTTTTTGCTGAACACTTTGGAAGTGAGAGGAAATTATATTACTATTATTATTATTTGGAGCTATACAATTATACTATTAAGGTTAATGATGCTAGCAATTAAAAGGCATCTAGTTATTTGGAAACTGTCAGTTGGGACAAATTGTTCTTTAATGTCTCTACACATGGATTACTTTGATGGGATTGTAGGAAATCGGTAGGTCAGTGCAATATTTCTTGTTGCTTTTTGCTGTCAGGAGCCTTTCCCTGCTGTCCTTGAAAAGTATTGTAGGAAAGTATAAACCACATTATACCATCCCTTATATTTCTTATGGGTATTAGTTACAAATATTCTCATTAAGTCTTCATCAATGAATTATGGACCAGCTATTTATGGTTCAGAATTATAAATTGTCTGTGAATGTTTGTACTCATGGGTTTCTGGCTCTGAAATTGCCTCTCTTTTTACAAAACTGTTAGTTGTAAAACATGTCTGGTTTTCTAGGGGATGAGTGGCTTTGTCATGTAAGCCTTCCAATAAGATTTTCTCCTTCTGGAAGATATTGCAGTGCTTGAAATTTTCTTTTCCTCATGAAAAATAATTGCAAGTACCAGGCAAGTTGCTCAGTTGTGCTTACATAGAGCCACAACTTCATATGCAGCGGAGAGAGGAATATCTATAAGCTCAAAATTTTGCAATCACTAGTTTTGATAAAGTCCATGGTGGGACACCAGTGTTTTCTGGCACTGACTCTGTTTTGACTCTTCATTAGACAACCCACAGTGATCATACGTAGTGATACTTGCTGTGGTTTTCCCTGGAATATTGTCAGGTTTATTTGGGGCAATTAGATGTGACAACATCAACATTTCGAGTATTGCTTGTATTCCCTGTACTTAGTAAAGGGAACAGCTGGTTAATACTGATAATACATTGAAATGAACATGTGTGGATGCACATATACCTAAAATTATCTAGGGGACAGTTGGCATGATTTTATGAAGCTACTCTCATGGCAACTAACAGTTAAAGGTTAAAAAAAAGGTTTCATTTGTTTCCAGTCTCAAAGTGATGAAGCTCAATGAAAGATCAATGTCCTGATCTAGGAAACACTTCAGGTTAAAATGTTATTTAGATGCTTGAAGTTAAGATCAGCACAGGAAGAAGTATTTAGAACTGAACTGCAAAATGGAAGGTGTAGCAGCAATTGGGGGTAGATGCTCCCCTACCTTCTCTGTGCAACTTCCAGTAGAAAAAAATATCACAGCAAAACCTAAAGCATATACTAAACTTTATTTTCAGCACAGGTGAAATACAGTGTTTAAATGGGAATGCAGACAGTGGTCTTGGAATTAGAGCAGCACTAATGAGTTGCTGGTGAGCTTCAATGGGAACCTATGCAAAGCACCTAATCACAAAGACCCATCTTAATTTACCTCCTTGTAGTAAATGGGGTACTTGCTAAAACTGCTCTAATTCTGTGCTCCCTTAAAAGTGGAAATATCCTTTATTGATTCATCCTGCAAAGCAGAGGAGCTGGAATGGGATGGTACCAAATACAGAAAGATTTGGAGAAGTTAATTTTTTTCATTATGCCCTGTTTCAACTTCCCGCCAAATTTCCTTTCCCTTTAAAGGAAAATAAAGTCTCGCCAAGGAGTCTTACACTCAAAGCAGTTTGTTTTAAGTGGTGAATAAACATTCTTCAGAGTTTTCATGTTCACTGCAAATAGGGATCCAGTTTGCACTCAGCTCTCTAAACTAGCTCTAGTCTGAATTTTACAAGACTGGAAAAATCCTCCCACTTTTAATAAGAAACCCCAAAATGGTTCCTTTCCCAAAGGCTAAATATGCAAACTATTTATTCATTTTTTGTTTTCCTAAATAATTGCATAATTTCACATAACTGTCCGATGAATATTGTTTATTTAGTCTTAATATTTAATTGCTCATGCGAAACAATTATCCAGGTTTTTGCAACAACTTTGAAATCTGTTTAGGAAAATAAATACAGTAATTAGAAATTAAAAGTCCTGTTGCTCAGTATAATAACTACATTCATTTTAAGCAATAAAGTGAAGCTAAGCTTTGTTCCTTAATTACTATTATTATTGTTTTTCTTAGTATATATGTGCCCCATGCCTATTTCCTGCCTGGGGCATCACATTTGCAGAAGCTGGTCCTAAGACAGTCTCCAGCCAGTTTTGCATGTACACCATGGTGCATAGTTCATAAAGAACCAGGTGACTGATTACACTGCTAGAATGAAAGGGTAAATGAGAAAACATTTAACTAACCGCAGGAAACCTAATTATAATCAAAATCGAGTTATATTTTCTCCTAATTTCTGAAATATTTTTGGTTTGGGAATTATTTTTGCATCACTATCCGTAATTGTTTCTTAAGTGTATATAAACCTTTTCACAGTGGCAAGTTTCAGTGTCAGGTGGGAGATTCATCTCAGGCAAAGCCTCAGTTGCAATGCTACAGATTCTGGATGCTCTAGGGGTGTAGCCTCTCAGCTCAGTCCATACCAGTACTTTCCTCAAGTGCAATTCTGAATTTAAATATATGCATGCATTTTGGATTTCCCAGCACAGTGGGTTCAAATCTGAACTTTATAGCTGGGCAGAGCTATATTTTAGATCCAGGAAAAACAGTCATGACTGTGACCTCTACCAAATGAATATCTGTCCAGAACCTAATGAAATCCCATTCATATAGCTACAGTGATGTTTTTAATGAGGCAGAACTAAACTCCAGCTAGGTAGTAAAGCAAGGAACTTCCTATGCATGGTCCACACGGTGCTGAAGAGCAGTAAATCAGATGTGGTGAACTTAGGGACAAGTGTGTGTCATAGGTGCAGGAAGTTTCCCAGGGGTACTGCTGGACATTGACTGTGGAGGCATTTCCTAAATGGCTTCTGAGGTACTGCCCTCAAGATTGTGAAGGTAAACCCTGCTCACCATGCTGACCAAGCTCAACCATGCTAACTGAGCTCATGATAAGGCAGATGAGCAACGTCACTCTGGCATTAATGCTCAAGATATCTTGACTTAGTATCTTGATCAACAAAAATAAAAGAGATTTCTCTAGGATGTGTTAGCTCATGTGTTTACTCATTTGTTAGCCCTCTTGCCCCTGGCAAGAGCAGCATCTGCTTTCTCTCAGCCAAAGCAAAACCATAGTATTTGTTTTTTCAGGGAGTGAATACGGAATTGCTTAGAAAGACCATTTCCTGATGGGAGGGTTGAGGACCCACAGGCATCCTCGCATTCAGTGATGCCTCTGTGTGGAAAAGGAAACTGCCTATCCATTTTTCCAAAAAGCAGGGAAAGTATTGCCCTTCTCTGTGCTCCCCTGGCCGCAGAGAGACCTGTCCTGTTGTGGTCCAAGAAGTTTCAGGGTACTCACCAGGAGGTGCCCTGAGAACAGCTGAGCTGCGAGGGCAGAGGCCACCAGCAGTTCCCATTTGTGAAGGAGTTAGGACACTAACCAGCCTGATCAAGAAACTTACGGGACTCTGGCACCCTCAAGATACTGCTTCAGTACATCCTTCCGTCAGGAGCTGACTCTTGGTTTTCCGTGTGGAGGATAAAGCCCATCCCAGGAGGGCAAGAATTCCTGTTGAGGGAGAGAACACAAATTCACACAATGCTTTGCCTGAGCATAAAGATAAATTATGCTTTGCATTTTTAGTCAGCTGTGTCTTTCTTTTTGATTGCTTTTTATTCAGATCTGAGATGCTTTTCATTAATTCTGAATCCCCTTGGCAATGGCTTGCTAAAATCTATGAAGGGTGTGTAAGGGTAGACTTTTTGATCTGATAAAAGACACAAAAAAAATCGCTTGCCACATGCACCATTTGTATCAGAGGCTATTGAAGAGACTGAATGCATTTCAGTATCTTCATTGAACTTGATGTCACTTTTATATTTCCTCATTCTGTCTGTTAAGTTTCAGGGGAAGCCAAATTCCTCCTCTAAGGGGAGCGTATGGAATAGCTAGCAGTAATAAGACTTGAGCCAGAGGATGACAAGTGAGCTGAAGAAGCCCAGCAGCAATACTTGTAAGAATAGTGTGTCACGGAGATCATTTTAAGGCTGTTATTGATTAGGGGAAGATGAATGTGTCTTTTAATGGTATTCTTTGGTGTATCATTGATCTTCATAGAGCCCTACCAAGCTGCCTTCGGGTGCTTCACTGAGAGCACCATATGTTGTAGCCTGTGGCTGTGCGGTCATAAATTACACAGCACCAAGCTGCTACTGAGTGCTTCCCTCTCCCTTCAGGCTTTTCCCCAAAAACCTGCTTGTTGCACTGGCCCAGCAGCCAGAGCTGAACTTGCACACAGCTTCTCTTTGTTTCCTCACATCTCTGGTAGGGCTCATGAATGTGCTGTTGTGACAGAGTAAAGCTTCTGAAATCTAGTTAGAGAGTAGTAAGAGAGTGGCTTGCCCCTTCTATACAATGAATTGCTTGGAAGTTATGTTTTCTGTTTGTGTTTGTTCTCAAATAGCAGGGCGTGCTTCAAAACAAACATTAGGATTACATCTGTATCGACCTCCTGGACTGATGGGGCTCACCTCTCTATCACAGTTAGAAGGTAGCAGGTGTGTTCCTGAAGGCAGTCCCTAGCAGGAGTGGCATTCAGTCCCAGGTGCAACATTTTTCAAACAGATTATAAGCATCTATTCTAAATGTTAGTATGTTTATATAAAATCTAATTAAAGAACATTTTAAACTTTGTGAACCATAATTATTTCTGAATGGTGCCTTCCTTCTGTTTGGGAAGTTTTGTGTTTCATATGGCATGAATAAATAAACATTGTGCAGAACGGCTTCACGAACAATCCATACTGCAGAATTTAAAAAATGTAGTCATTTGCACTTTTTCTTGTTAAGGCAGCTGGGTAACTCACATGATGAAATTTAATGCTTCTTTATATGCAGTAAAAATTCATGCCAGCCGTTCAATAACCAATATGTTTTGAATTGTTTCTTGCCATGACATAGAATGAGGCTGTTTCTGAAAATCTTTTAGTAGAGGGCTATGCATATGGAGAATACTAACTATGCATGTATTCTGGAAGCACCTCTTTTTAAGAAAAATGTCAGATTTTTTCATAGTTTTTGTTGTCTTCATTCTAATGCATCAAAAATCTACCACAAATCACGGGATTGCATATTTTGCATTAATGTAGCTCTGAGACGTACTCTTTCACGAGAGAATGCATTTAGTATGAATGTTTAAATAAAACTTTTCTTACTCATGAAAGGTAATTAGATGTGGAGCTCCCAGAAGCGTACTGTTGTGTTATAGTTAATGACTATGAAAATATCAGGAAGGTTTAAAAAAGGTGAAACTGGTTTTGACAGTCTATATTGATACTCCCAAGTAACTTACTGCATTAACATTAATTATTTTGGGGTCTAAGTGAAGTTATGGAAGCACTCAAAAAATTGTACGCCTTTCTCTTTTTTAATTTAAAAATGTAATCATAGACCTTAAAAAAAACCCATAATCTTTAAACATTTTTTAAAATGTGATTAATTAAACATTTTTCTCATTATTGAGAAAAGCCACAATTATGCCTTAGTTCAGTGTGATTTAAGTTCTTTGTCTCATCTTCAGGTGAGGCATAATCTCCATAATGACTTTTGGGGGCTCATGGCAAACCATGCCTTCTGTGCAGTAAGGAGTAATAATCCTTCACGGGATCAAAGACAGTACAATTATGCTTAATATATATTAACAAAGTGTAACAGGATCTCCTGACAGGCTGTGCCAGTGTGGCTCAGGCTGGAGTGGCACCTCCTCACTGCTGGTTCCTCACTTTCTGAACAACTGGTTGCAGTTACCCTGCAGGATTACCCTAATGGTGAGTGACCGAGGATCACATTTGGTTCTGCCATCTTGCTGTGCAGCTTTTCCAGAGGGAAGTAGTTTGCTGCTGCCTGAGGGCTTTCTCTAGTCATCATTTCAGCCAAAACACATGCAAAAAACATAGACATTTTAGATCTTCCTTCAAATTTCTGCATTCCAGAGGGCAGAGGTCTTTGGTGAAGGTAAACTCAGTTGTCTGGAACAACCCAGAGATCCACATGGTATCTCCAGATTTAAAACAATGCTGGGAAGCAGAGGGTGTTGTCCCCCAAATACTTCCTGGGTTTAAGTAAGGACTGCGGCAATCAGGACTTTCTCTTCTGATCTTATCTCTTTTTTTCTTCCACAAGGACTTTTTTCCCGGGAATTCCTTAACAATTCAAGTTGCAAATCTGCAAACTCTGGTACATAAGCTTTTCTTGGTGACACGTTTATTAATCTTAGTTGTGCTGCATCTCCAAAGGTGGGCAAGTTTGGCATTATTTGCATTTTCCGCCTAATCTAAAGCCTTCTGACATAACCAGAGGGAGTGCCTCTCAGGTATTCAAAAGAAGAAATACTCAATTTCTTATAATTCTGTAGATGTGATGAGTTCTTCTTGATGATTATGACTTTTTTTCTGTGCTTCTATCTGTAAATGACATGTTGAGGGAAGGCTGTGCTAAATTTTTGCAGTTTAGCACATGTTTCATGAATATTCTTATCTCTTTTAAAATAACTGAAAAGATAAATAAATTGCTCAATAGTCCAGGCTTAGCTCTTACCTCAGGTTTGTCCCCTGCACTCATGATCTTCCCCCTTTTAGGTGGCAATTTAATTATCCTGATGAGTAGTGCTGAATACATAGTGCAAGGTAACTTGTCAGGTAATCCCATGTGTATTAGAGGGAAATGCAAATATTAAATGTCAGTTCAGAAAGCTGAATTATGCTACACACCCAGTGGGTTGCCAGGACAGCTATATGCCTAAGTGGTTGATTCCATCATAACCTTGACTTTTTTCATCGTGTCTTCTCCAGGTTTCACGGGAAGGGAAGGCAAAGCTCCTTCCATAGAGGCCCTAGGGGCAGCACACACTGGGAGCACCGAGATGCTGGGTGGGCAGTAGCAAGTTGTCTGTCATTCTCCAGTGGTACTAGGTGCCCTTGGCTTCTGCAGATCTTGAGGGCTCTAGGATATGCCAGTGAACCCACTGAATTAGGGAGTTGTGTCCCGCATGCAGCTTCCAAATTCCACAAGAATTTTGAATTCTTGAAAACACTGCCTATTTTCTTTCAGCTCATACCTGAATCTTACTCGAATTTGACTTTTGCTGGCTCTTCTTCCTGCAGTACCAATGGAACTTTGGATGATGGAAGAAGCTGGTCTTTCAGGGTCCAGCAGGATGTTTTTTCCTTTGCTGTGGAAAGGAGATCTTTCATCTCAGTGAAAGTATTCAAACTGAGATCTTACAAAGGATAATCCCTAGTCCCAGCAGGACTCCCTGTGCCTGCTTTCTGAACAAGCCAGCTCAGAAACAAACAGAGGGCACAGGTTCTGCTTTCAGCAGTGCTTTGTGAATTTTATAGAAACATGGTAGTTTCTGAAATTATAATAATACTGTAAAGTGTTTTAGAGCAGAAAGTAGATGTTGATTGTCCACAGAGGCTGTCAGGACTAGTATCATTGACATCTTTTTGGTTGAGCAGCAAGACAACAGGGAACCAGAGAAAATCTGTCCTCAAGTTCTAAATATTGCAGTACTCCAGCCAGGACATCATCTCACAGCTCTGCAGAGCTCTCAGTGCTCTTTCTCAGTCTCCATCATACTGTTTCTTTCAGTCACAGAACTGCAAAGTGAATGTTTTCCCAATTCTCCTCCTGAAAGGGTTCTCTTCAGTCTGCTTGGCCAGTCTGGATGTGGGTGAACCCTGCGCCTGGGAGGATAATTCTGTGCAGTGAGAGGTTGTGTTTTCTGGTGACAATTGAGTCTGCATGTCTGTCTATTTGTGCTCACTTTCAATCCATAAAATGACAGGTAAAAAAGTCTGTATTGCTAAGCTACAAAACTAGTAAATGCAGATTCGTGAGAGAAAATTATTGCCTGACAATGCGTTTGTGATCTGGAGAGGTGCTGTGCTCAATTCCTGAAGCGGTAGGAGATGGGATCACATTGCTTTTCTTTGCAATGGCTCAGTTGCATAAAAACCTTTCCCATTCAAGTGCTTCCGAATCAGCCTGTACCTCTTTCACCAGCAAGAGTCATATTTTCTTTCTTCTTTTTATTTTTATTTTCCTTCATCGGCATCTGCCTAAGACTGACTTTCACCTCTGTGACAGATGGAGTGGTGGTGGAAGCTGCATCAATTTCAGCATGCCCACAGCAGGTAATAGGGCAAGACAACTCTACCTCACTCCTTTGTGGGTATATTTTTAGATACATTCGCTCCTCTTATGTGGGACTAGATTTTCCAAAGGGTGCTGGGTCCTTCTGGAAAATAACTGGATGCCTGCTCTCAGCCTGGCAATGCCCCCTCCACGTGCTGGGGCTGGACCCCTGCAGCACCTTGCAGTGCCCAGGAGTGTGTCTGGCAAAGGCAAAGGGTTTACCTGCACCTAAAAGGGGAGTTGATGGGACCACACCAGAGCACTGTTAGATTTTACCCGCAGCAGTGTCATCTGCCCTTGTCTGTGTGACTGCACAGCCTCTGAGCTTGTGTGAGTGACAGCAAAAGAGAAGGATTCAGGGTAGCCGCCAACATCCTCCCTGGTCAGAAGCATTATCCCCAAGGGGCCCAAAATCTATTGAGGAGGTCACCATGAAGATTATTTCTCTACATTGTCAGGCAGTAATTTTCTCTCACATAAGTCTGTGGTTATTGCAAGTTGTAGCTTAACAATACAGCCAGGTTTTACCTGTTAGTTAACAGATCGAATGTGCACACAAAGTGGGCTTGAACTGGAAGAAAGTTTTCAGTGTTGGGAACATGGAGGGAACAAGATGACTGGTCTGTTCTCCTGCAGTCTGCAGTGAACAAAAAGCTTGGGGCAAGAAGAAATAGGTAATGCCAGCTCTGCAGTCTCAGCCAGCAAGGCAGCCTGTTAGCTAAGCTCCTAAGCTTTTCTTCTGGCATTATATAAAAACATACTGCTGTGGCTGAGAATTATTAACATCCAGTTGTGTGGCCTCTGCATACCTGCAATGAAAGGGAACGAAATAAAAGTAGATAAATCACTTGTCTTTGTGATTTTTTTCTTTAAAAAGTGCGAGCAGGTGTTCGTGCCAACATATTCTAGTGTATGACCTTTAGTTTAAAGGATTTATTTTGCATTATTCCTTGCTTTACAGCTTTAAAGACATAGTAATGAGGTACTCTCTGTGCATCCTCCTACTCAGAGAAGCTATATTGAGAAGTACAGCTGCAGCCAGCGGGGTGTTAATCACCACTTACCGACAGGCAGGACTAACACAGGCAATTGGAGAGTGTGCTAATTTTCAATAGGACATCTACTCTTGCCATCCTGTCTCCCATTAATAGGGTAACATTTGAAACACTCAAGTGTGAGCAATTTTACCGTGGAGAATAGATTTATGTAAACAAACATTATTTTGGGGTGAAATTAGCCAAGGCATTAAATTGATAAACACAACAGCAAACAGTTCCAATGACAAGAATGCAAGAGGAATATGGTGGTTTTCTGTGAGACACAGAGTGCCACCCTCAGCCTGGGATGGTGGGCTTGGTGAGCTGTGATAATGTGAGATTTCCCTGCACTCCATCAAGCTGAGGGATTTACTGTCTTCCTACCTCTTGCTGCTGGCCTTGACAGTAGGGAGTTTCAGTGTCTAGTGTTGGTTCAGACAACTATCATTAGGACAGAAGTTATTCAGGATAATAATTAAATCCTTGTACCAGAGTTCCATCACAGTGTTATCTCCCACAAATTATGTCATCTTCTGGATCTTCACAATTTGCTCCTTGATAAATTTTAATTTAAAAAAAAAAAACGCTTCCATCAGGGATAACATTACAAGCACAAAGGAATGCATTAATTTTGGATCTGTATTACCTTTCCCAGTATTACTCAAAATTTAGATCGTCTTGAGTACCAGGGGACCCGTATGATGGATCCCAGTGACTAATCGCAGTAGGATAAGAGGTTATTACATCCCAAAGAATTATGAGTCTCATAAAATATTATTAAAAGTTAATGTGTTTGATTTTTCTCTTAAAATTATTCAAACAATTTTACTATCACTGGGTAGCTGACAATTTGCGAGAGGGTAATCAGAAAATATTCCAAGGAAAATGTGAATACATAGCCTTTGGATTGTTTCATTATGTGTTATTTTACATTTGTTATGACTTTTAAACTTAATTATCTCACAGGGTAGATAGTGATGCACTTGATGATTTGCCAGACGCCGAAATATTAAAATATAATGACTCATGGTGGAATATATGCATCCAGATATTTTCAGTGTTATTGCTTGCCTTTTAAAATATTTAGATCCAGAGCATAAATTGACACTAGCTCTCTCTTTGTTTTAATAGCTCTTTAAATAGGAAGAAAAGCCCCCATTTTAAAGAGAAATGAGAAAATGGCTAAAAAGCTTTGAACCTCTCATGATGGTACTTTGGCTTCTCTTCGCTTGCCCTCATCTTCAGCAACTAGATGATTACATATATCAAACCAAATCAAACCTCCCAGATCCAATTCAATGAACATTTGATTCTCAAAATACAGCCAGAAGTCTGAGGGAAATTTGACGAGTGATTTTCCTCTTCTGATGTTTTTGTTACTTGTGTACTTGGTGTTCTGTGTTTCAGAGACTGCTCCTAATCTTTTTATTGATGAAGTCTTTTGATTTGCAAGTGAGAAGAGGAAGAAAAATAACCCTTCAACATGAAGCATTTAGCAAGCTTCTTTTCTACAGTTTTGTCTTTAAAAGGCAGGGAGAAACAGGTTAGGCACGTTACATTATCTCCTGTGTTTCAAATTTAATTTATAAATGTATTGGATGTGATAAGCAGAGAGGTGGAGTGGTGCTGGCCTTGACTTCATGAATGGTGCAAGGAAAATACATTGGGTGTGAATATCCAGTACTCACTCATCTACCATCTCTTCTTTAATCAGAATACTATGACTTAAAAGCGATTTGTTTGTCTGTAAGTAGTTGATGTATTTGGAAAGACCTGTTGATGCATCAGGAGTGGCCAGAGACATAGGGAAGCTGGATGCTGTTTTTCTCTCTCCCACGGGCTCCTTGCATGATTCTGAGATTATTTGATCTCTTTTTAAAACCTAGAATGATAGTATACTCCTACTTGGATGGCATGACATGTCTGTTCTTTGGGCTTAAACACTGTGATGGCTGGATGCATACAAATGTCTGCATAGGTCATAGCATGGGCATCGGTTTTAGCATCATACAGTGCACCAGCAGAAGTTGCTATTGAGTCTGGAGGTGTTGCATCCTCCCACAGAAAATTTCCTCCATTTGCTCCTGCTTTAATCCTTCTCCGTTTCTACAGAGCTAGTGTACATGCTGTGATTGAAGTAATTAATGTCAATCATTCAGTGGACACAGAGGATGGCATGCACTGGAAGACCTAAGGGGAATTAGAGTTGCATGGACCTTCAACAGATTTCTTTTGCTGGCTGAATGTTGGTACTTGGGAATAGGCAGGTAAAAATAGATCCAGAGGACAGATAAAAGACTATGTCTACAGCAGCTGAAGGATATGACAGTTTAAAGCAATAGGTTTTTGCTTTGTGTAACAGCCCTGCCATATTTTGAGATGCTTATGGAGAAGGTATTGCTTTGGCTTGCCTTTCAGCCTGCAGGTTCTTGGCTCCCTTATACTTACAGTTTATAGTTTGATGTGGAACTGAAACTGAAAAAAAAAAAGAGGTGTTTTAGAGAGAGGGAAGGATACAGTGAATGAAGGTGGGATTTCCTCTGACACAGATCTGAACCAGAAGAAAGCTGACTCACCTTCTCTAACTAAACCCTGAGGTACAGATTTGTCTGGGGCCCATTCCTGATGCAGCAGGCTCACTCTCATGGTGGCCAGCATAACAAAATTGTTGTGTTGGCCTTGTGAGGAGAGGCTGCTCCAGATTGTGTTGGGTGTTTGCAGCATTTAAAGGCTGTGTGATCACTTCGGCCTCAGCTTCACTGCGCTTCAAAACCTGCTTTGTACCAAGCCTGGTACTGTTGGCTATGGGTCAGCCTCGCCGTTAGTGAGAGGATTCATAACTTGTGGTAGCACGGCAGCTTATCACAGGGGAGGGCTGCACTCTGCTGAGATAAATTACAGTGCCAGCAGGCAGGAACTGATGCCAGTGATTAAACCCATCGCCTGCTCTCACCGCTATTCAGAAAAAGAGAAAAGATTTTTGCATGTGGAAACTTGACAAGGAATTACAGAAAGAAATAAATTAAAAAGACACTTTTTTGTTCTTCTTTTTGATTTCATTTAATTCCATATCCTCCTTTGAGGTATTTCTGAGGTGGTGTATGCTCCGCTGAGCAGCAGAGTGTTGTTTGGCAGGTGTCACCAGGTGGCACTGCTTTCAAAATGTCATTGTGTGCTAGGAAAGGCAGAGATTGGCATCTCTTTCCTGCTGACATTTTAATACACCTTTCTGATGAGGCCATCGCTGTGTGAGAGGCCGCAGAGTTTGCTTTCGGCCGATATCTTTGATTGAAGTTGCTCCCTGGGAACAGGGCACTGGCGTTTGGCTGAGTGTCTTGAAAGAAGGGATCGCCTGCATGTTATTTATGACAATCTCCTCTCCAGGATGAGTGTCTAAATGTAAATTACTCAATTTGCGTTTAGAGTATATCCACTCTGATTTCTCCTCCGCTGAGAAACCAGTCTGCAGGGTGCTGACATCTGCTAGCATTCAGAAAGGAAGCAACACATGTTCCTAGAAGTTAAAAATGGAAGAGACATATTGCCTTTTCTAACATTGTTTTTCCCTCTGCTACTGCCAGCTTTTATTCCCAGTGCTAAGATCTGGTTATGCTTAATACAGCTCCAAGTGGCTTAAGTTAGCACAGTTGCCGTAATTTCTCAGAGCAGATACTGCCACCACCATCCAGGTATCTTTTTTTCTGTTTAATTTACAAGGGTTGTAAATTGTTGTCGTGTTTTTCCTTACTGTTTAGCCATTTACTTTTCCCTAATTGATTTCTCCTGCTTTGTTTGTGTGCTTNAATGTATTGGATGTGATAAGCAGAGAGGTGGAGTGGTGCTGGCCTTGACTTCATGAATGGTGCAAGGAAAATACATTGGGTGTGAATATCCAGTACTCACTCATCTACCATCTCTTTAATCAGAATACTATGAAGTAAAAGCGATTTGTTTGTCTGTAAGTAGTTGATGTATTTGGAAAGACCTGTTGATGCATCAGGAGTGGCCAGAGACATAGGGAAGCTGGATGCTGTTTTTCTCTCTCCCACGGGCTCCTTGCATGATTCTGAGATTATTTGATCTCTTTTTAAAACCTAGAATGATAGTATACTCCTACTTGGATGGCATGACATGTCTGTTCTTTGGGCTTAAACACTGTGATGGCTGGATGCATACAAATGTCTGCATAGGTCATAGCATGGGCATCGGTTTTAGCATCATACAGTGCACCAGCAGAAGTTGCTATTGAGTCTGGAGGTGTTGCATCCTCCCACAGAAAATTTCCTCCATTTGCTCCTGCTTTAATCCTTCTCCGTTTCTACAGAGCTAGTGTACATGCTGTGATTGAAGTAATTAATGTCAATCATTCAGTGGACACAGAGGATGGCATGCACTGGAAGACCTAAGGGGAATTAGAATTGCATGGACCTTCAACAGATTTCTTTTGCTGGCTGAATGTTGGTACTTGGGAATAGGCAGGTAAAAATAGATCCAGAGGACAGATAAAAGACTATGTCTACAGCAGCTGAAGGATATGACAGTTTAAAGCAATAGGTTTTTGCTTTGTGTAACAGCCCTGCCATATTTTGAGATGCTTATGGAGAAGGTATTGCTTTGGCTTGCCTTTCAGCCTGCAGGTTCTTGGCTCCCTTATACTTACAGTTTATAGTTTGATGTGGAACTGAAACTGAAAAAAAAAAAAGAGGTGTTTTAGAGAGAGGGAAGGATACAGTGAATGAAGGTGGGATTTCCTCTGACACAGATCTGAACCAGAAGAAAGCTGACTCACCTTCTCTAACTAAACCCTGAGGTACAGATTTGTCTGGGGCCCATTCCTGATGCAGCAGGCTCACTCTCATGGTGGCCAGCATAACAAAATTGTTGTGTTGGCCTTGTGAGGAGAGGCTGCTCCAGATTGTGTTGGGTGTTTGCAGCATTTAAAGGCTGTGTGATCACTTCGGCCTCAGCTTCACTGCGCTTCAAAACCTGCTTTGTACCAAGCCTGGTACTGTTGGCTATGGGTCAGCCTCGCCGTTAGTGAGAGGATTCATAACTTGTGGTAGCACGGCAGCTTATCACAGGGGAGGGCTGCACTCTGCTGAGATAAATTACAGTGCCAGCAGGCAGGAACTGATGCCAGTGATTAAACCCATCGCCTGCTCTCACCGCTATTCAGAAAAAGAGAAAAGATTTTTGCATGTGGAAACTTGACAAGGAATTACAGAAAGAAATAAATTAAAAAGACACTTTTTTGTTCTTCTTTTTGATTTCATTTAATTCCATATCCTCCTTTGAGGTATTTCTGAGGTGGTGTATGCTCCGCTGAGCAGCAGAGTGTTGTTTGGCAGGTGTCACCAGGTGGCACTGCTTTCAAAATGTCATTGTGTGCTAGGAAAGGCAGAGATTGGCATCTCTTTCCTGCTGACATTTTAATACACCTTTCTGATGAGGCCATCGCTGTGTGAGAGGCCGCAGAGTTTGCTTTCGGCCGATATCTTTGATTGAAGTTGCTCCCTGGGAACAGGGCACTGGCGTTTGGCTGAGTGTCTTGAAAGAAGGGATCGCCTGCATGTTATTTATGACAATCTCCTCTCCAGGATGAGTGTCTAAATGTAAATTACTCAATTTGCGTTTAGAGTATATCCACTCTGATTTCTCCTCCGCTGAGAAACCAGTCTGCAGGGTGCTGACATCTGCTAGCATTCAGAAAGGAAGCAACACATGTTCCTAGAAGTTAAAAATGGAAGAGACATATTGCCTTTTCTAACATTGTTTTTCCCTCTGCTACTGCCAGCTTTTATTCCCAGTGCTAAGATCTGGTTATGCTTAATACAGCTCCAAGTGGCTTAAGTTAGCACAGTTGCCGTAATTTCTCAGAGCAGATACTGCCACCACCATCCAGGTATCTTTTTTTCTGTTTAATTTACAAGGGTTGTAAATTGTTGTCGTGTTTTTCCTTACTGTTTAGCCATTTACTTTTCCCTAATTGATTTCTCCTGCTTTGTTTGTGTGCTTTAAATTGTAAAGTTTTAAATCTCATCGTTTTTAAGGGATCCCATTCCACAGCCATTGACATTAAGAAAGGTGATTCTTCCCCAGTCAGCACTGGTGGGACGACATCTGTGGTGGGATGATGTATCCAGCTCTGAGCTACCCAATGTAAGACATGGGTATACTGGAGCAAGTTTAGTGAAGGATTACTAAGATGATTAAGTTCTGGAGCACTGGATATATAAGGAGAGGCTGAGAGACTCTTTGGAGCAGTAAAGACTGAGCAGTGAAGACTCAGGAGTGTCCAACACATACAATACCCAAAGGGAGGATGCAAAGAGGACAGAGCCAGGCTCTGTGCTCAGGAGCAGGACCAGAGGCAATGGGCAAAAACTGAAACGCAGGAGGTGATTCCTGAACATCGGGAAACACTTTTTCACTATGAGAGTGACCGAGCACAGAGACAGGCTGCCCAGGGAGGTTGTAGAGTCTCCATCTGCAGAGATACTCAAAACCCAACTGGACATTGTCCTGAGAAAACTGCCGTAGCTGAATTTCGCTGTTGTCAAAATTCAAGAAGCAAGAGTTAATGTAGCCCAGCTACATAGATTTACTCCTGTCCTGTCAACACTTTGCTGACAAACCCTCCAATTTGTTAGTATTTTTTCTTATCCCAAAATGTTATAATTGATTGAGACATAAATATGCTTAAGTCAGCAAAGTCATACCATACGATTGGATATTTCGTGGTGTGAAGCGACAAATTCCCCTTTTTTTACCAAAATATATGTGTAAAAAACACTTCTCATATTATTCCATATTTATAGAATCATCATGGAATGGTTTGAGTTGCAAGGGTCCTCTAAAGATCATACAATTTCAACCTTGCTGTCATGGGCAGGGATACCATCCACTAGGTCAGGTTGCTAAGGGCCTTATCAAACCTGGAAATTTCTAAGGCCTAAAATGTTTCCAC
>VZRF01014699.1:2300007-2452004 GCA_013396875.1 Vireo altiloquus
CTGTTGTCAAAATTCAAGAAGCAAGAGTTAATGTAGCCCAGCTACATAGATTTACTCCTGTCCTGTCAACACTTTGCTGCCAAACCCTCCAATTTGTTAGTATTTTTTCTTATCCCAAAATTTTGTAATTGATTGAGACATAAATATGCTTAAGTCAGCGAAGTCATACCATACAATTGGATATTTCGTGGTGTGAAGTGACAAATTCCCCTTTTTTTTCCAAAATATATGTGTAAAAAAAGTTCTCATATTATTCCATATTCATAGAATCATCATGGAATGGTTTGAGTTGCAAGGGTCCTCTAAAGATCATACAATTTCAACCTTGCTGTCATGGGCAGGGATACCATCCACTAGGTCAGGTTGCTAAGGGCCTTATCAAACCTGGAAATTTCTAAGGCCTAAAATGTTTCCACTCCATAAAATACTTGTTTCAGAATAAATNAAAGTCATACCATACGATTGGATATTTCGTGGTGTGAAGCGACAAATTCCCCTTTTTTTACCAAAATATATGTGTAAAAAACACTTCTCATATTATTCCATATTTATAGAATCATCATGGAATGGTTTGAGTTGCAAGGGTCCTCTAAAGTTCATACAGTTTCAACCTTGCTGTCATGGGCAGGGATACCATCCACTAGGTCAGGTTGCTAAGGGCCTTATCAAACCTGGAAATTTCTAAGGCCTAAAATGTTTCCACCCCATAAAATACTTGTTTCAGAATAAAGTTTTCTTCGTCCATTTCTATACTTTTTTTTTTAATAAATTCTTTCAAGTATCTTTGTATTGTTTTCATGAAGTTAACTAGTATCTTCCAAATTACTGTCATTGTCACAATTAGTCTACTTGCTGTCTTTTCTCTTAAAGCATTTAATCATCATACATTAGACTGGATAACACTGCATCCAATAACATTGATCAAAATAGCACCCATTATGGGTGCAGTATTTCCAGACTTGATGTTAATTGCTATTTTTTCCCTATTGTTTAATTACCAATCTGTATAACCATATCATCAGCTGAGAAATGCTAGAATGTTTTTCATGATTTTATGGGACAATATTAGATTTTACAGCAGTTTGTGTAATTGATTGCAGTCCCTTAATACCTGAACTGTGGTGACTGAAATCCCTGCAATTATCTACTGTGCAAGAAGCCAGTCGCCTTCTCCTGGGATCTTAGACACCCATTTACAAGCCTGATTTCCATTCTGTTTATAATATTCATGGTGTCTGAGCTTACAGTTTATGGGCAAAATTGCTATCACTCATCAAACCCTAAGCCCAGGCAGCCCACTACTGCATTTCTCAAGGGAACCCCTCAATGTTATTGGTTCTTACTGGAAGCAGAAGGAACTGAGTAGCTCCACACCTACCAAGCCCGTGCCAAACAGCATCGTAATGTCCTCTGCCAAGTGATGGCAATGAACAGGTCTTGGCAAAAACTCTGACACAAAAGTTTGAAAAATTAATTGGGCCGTCATTTGTTTTGAATGATAAGGCAATAATCCAATGGATTGCTGTGCAGCCACACTTATGAAGCTGGGGAACTCAGTCCAACAATGAAGCAGGACAAGTAGCACTCAGAGAGACATCTTTTAAAAGTCAGCATTTTGTAGAAGAAATGATGTAATGGAGTAATTTTTCCAGTAATGTAATGTATGTTACCTGGGGAAAATGTCTTTCCAGCTGGCCACCAAAGACAGGGACTGGTTACCATGTTGTTCACCGATTGCTGTAAGGAAAGAAACATCTACTAAGTGTACATTCCGTGTGCTGACTGTCAGTCACTGAGCTGCATTTCATCTGAGCTCACTGGCATCAAGAATTGTGATGGTCGTCGTGGCAGGGGGGTGCCAGCAAAAGTGAATATAACTGTGTGGAGCCCAACTGGAACAGCCTTTCAGAGACAAACTCACTCTGTGTCTTGAAGACAGCTGTCTGAGGAGGGGATAAATCATCTTTGAAAGTACCTGCCTTTCTCTGCTTTCTGCAGATGAGCTGCCTCAGACTAAGAATTTCACACTGGCTGACAGCAGGTTGAATAGGCCTTACCCTGGAAGTCCTGTGAGTAGGAGTAAGTGTCAACAGAAGTCAAAAGGCTCTATGTTAAATTGAAGATGCTTTGAATGTGTTTGCACTGACCATTTTCATCCTGTAATATAGATTAGAAATAGGGGAGGCTGACATTTTAGAGATGAGAGATGAAGAATATCTATGTTTGAATGTATGGTACCTGTTTTCTATTCCCAGTGCCAAACTCCCCAGAGGAAGGTTTTCATCCATATAATTAAATTAAATTAAAAAGTCAAAAGAGTAAGGAAGACCCGACACAGCTGTTCTCAAACCATGGAGATCTGTGCTACTCCATAGCTCACTGGCAGAGAACACTCACAAAACTCCAGAGCAAGGACCTTTAAAACAAAAACCATTTACAGAGATCAGTTATTTCAGTCATTCACAGCAAAACACAGGCATGGTAATTCTGACCTCAGAGCTGGGAAAAGTGAGAAGAACTTTGACCAACAAAGTCTGTAAATTTCTGAAGGGATCTCACAAAAATCAGTATTTCAATTTACTGGAGTTCATTAAGAAAGAGAATTTCCAAAGTTCAGTAGTATCCTACAGCCTTCAAAGACCAGAAGAAATTTTTTTTAAAAAGCTAAGATTTTATGGAATTGTTATGTCCAAAGAATCTCCAAAACTTTGACTGCCTGAAAAAAAAAAGCTATCTCCAGTCATTGAAAAAGAAGATTTCAAATATCAGATATAATGTTGTTCACAATAATTGATACTATATCCCACAGACTCACATGATTTTTTTGACATATTTCAGTGTTTTCAAGATCAAAAATATTAACTTTATCTGAAAAATTAAACTGAAGAAGTCTATCTTCTTGAAAGGACACTGGCTTGCCCTCTCCTGGTTTACCTTTGTACAGATGCTGCTTGATGAATGATGGGCACAGCGTCTCACTGGGGTTCCCCAGCCTTTCACCTCTGCATTTCAGCCTGGGCTCTTGCAGGTGTTTGGACAGAAGCAGATCTCCTGTAACCTTTGTTTCTCTGCTCCTGTGAGGGATAATTTCTCTGAAGGAGAAAGGATTCAAACTCAAATGAATGCAAAACATCTCCAGAATCAAAACACTGTTGCGACAATTATTTATTTACTCATATTTACATCATTTACTTGCACTTTGACTGAATAAACCCCTGTCAGAGAAAATAACACCTTGGTTGCTTAAAATTCTGAGCATGTGTATAGTCCACCTATCATCCAGCTAATTTACTGTGCTAACAACTGTCATCACAGAATAATGAATTAGATAATACCTTTTTTAATGCCCACAAATAATTGAAGTCCCTGTTCAGCAAGGCAGTTAAGGGCTGTCCTTATTCAGCAAAGTGCACAGACACACCTTTAACTTTGTACAAGGTGGTAATGGTGACAAGATGGCCAACTGGTCCTCATCTAATTGAGCTGTTATTTTTGTCTTCAAGTAACTTTGCCTGTGAAGTTGTGCCCATTAGTGAGTATAAAGTGCTAAGGTGAATTTAAAGTGAAGTTTTCTGTGTAATGTAGAGGTATTAATGTTACTTGTTGGCTGACTGACAATACCTATTTCATCCATATGTCCTCTGGATTAAAAAAAGGAAAAGTTCGTATTATTTATGAGTGTATCAAATATTCCTAATACAAATACTTTGTATTAGGCATTTTTTTCCTTATCAACTTTTTGGAGACAGTTTTTGCACTCAAGAATATATTTCTTCATGAGAAATAGGTGGACAAAAAGAAATCATCTTTCTGTTAATTACCCATTACCTGTGTCTTAGTTATTATGAGCATCTGCCACTAAGTGGTGGCTATGAAAACACATTACTGCCTTATTAATGTCAGTCATTTCCTTATTAAGATTTGTACTGTCTGAAAGACACAAGGAAAAATATGAGACAGCCATTTCCAAATAAAAAGTGAGAGTGTCATGGTTTAACCCCAGCTATCAACCAAGCCCCAGGCAGCTGCTCACTCACTCCCCCACCAGTGGGATCAGTGAGAAAATCAGGAAGGTAAAAGCGAGAGAGTCCATGGGTTCAGATAAACAGGGAAAGCAGAAGCCACACACACAAGTGAAGCAAAACAATTAATTCACTGCTCCCCATGGGCAGGCAGCTGTTCAGCCACCTCCAGGAGAGCAGGGCCCCATCACAAGTAGTGCTGACTTGGGAAGACAAAACTCCATCACTCCCTTCCTCCTTCTTCCCCAAGTTTATGTACTGAGCATGATGTCGTCTGGTATGGAATATCCCTTTGGTCAGTTTGGGTCACCTGTCCCACCTGTGTCCCCTCCCAGGCTCCCATGCATCCCCAGCTTCTTTGCCAGTTGGCAGTATGAAAGCCAGAAAAGGCCTTGGCTCTGTGCAAGCCGAGATCAGCAGTAACAAAATCATCTCTAGACTATCAACCCTGTGTTCAGCACAAATCCAAAACACAGCCCCACAGCAGCCACCATGCAGAAAATTACCTCTACTCAGCTGAAACCAGCACATTCCACCCCTTACTCCATTCCATATACATCATGCCCAGGTACCACACTATTCAATACAACTGCGTTACTCACCACCTCCTTTCCCATCCTTTGATATAATAAGCAGATATCATTCCCTTAGTCCATGGACCACGCTTGCAAAATGTCCCTAAAATGTCCACAGAATGTCTGTTGAATTGAATGTCTCTTGGAAGTAGAATGTTTAGTAGTAATGAATTTCAAATCAACAACCATTTCATTGTCCTAGGCCCTGCACACTTGAAATAGGTACACATAACAAGACTCTAAGGTAGATAAATTACAAAATCTTCAAAATGCTGATATTTTAAAGTATTGTTCCAGTTCAGAATTCCAGATGAAATAGAAAAGGGGTGGCCTGATTTATGAAGTTGTTGGTATTAATGAAGTCATCTGAGGCCCCAAGTTGTAAGGAGTGAGTACCAAGTCTGGAAATCTCACACTCAAAACCTTGCTTGATTCTGTCATTGGAAGGCATAGCTGTGATTTGTGAGGTGTCTCAGGAGTCCCTTTGCATGTGCATTACTGTTGCCTGCTTTAGGGAGTCTGAGAAGCCCCATGAGTCCCTCTTGGGTAGCACAAGTGGGAAATGCCTTCCTTCAGGATCCCTGTGGCACACACAGTACCTGCAGATGTGAGTGCCACACCAAATAGCAGTCGAGCCTGTTTCTGTCAAAAGCTGGTTGTGGTGTGTGGGAACTGAGGGATGTTTCTTCATTTTTTTCCATTGCCTAAGAGACTCGAGCCTGCCTCTCCCATTGCGCATGAGATCATCACTGTGTACTTCCTGTCTCTTCAAGGAAGGAATTTGTCTCCAGTCTTTGGTTATGTTTCCTTTTGACCCAAAAGAAATCAAAATTCAGTGTCCAAAAGTGCAAGGATATGACTGTAATAGGAGGAAGTACTAATAAAAAAGAAAGTAAGTACTACATAGTGCAAGGATGATTGTGATAGTAAAAGCAATGAGGAGAGGTAATATTCTGTGCCTGACCTGAGTCTGTGCAACCTGCTGTAAATAAAACACTGAGCTATGGGCTTTCAGATGATGATAAAAAGAAATATTGAACAGGCATCTCACTGAGCTCTGCCTGTTCTGTGCAATGAACAAAGAAATTTTTTCTATGGAAAAATAATAATTTTTATTGCAAATAAGTAAGGTGTTGTTGTATAATGGCAAAATAAAAGCTGCACAAATAATATTCTTTCTGGCATTTTCCAACTCTGAGGCCAATATTTCGCCTTGTAATGGAGGCTTTTATACATTACTTTCCTCATGGAATTGATACAGTTTTTTAATTAAATATGTTGTACTCCTTTACATGTTATGTGTGATATTAAACATTTAAGGAATTTAACATTGTAGTTGTGTCACTTACTTTCATTCATACAGTTCTAGCAGACTGAAGCGAGGAAATGTGTATTATGTGAAAGGGCTTGCAGAGGTTCGGTAAGTTGGGGCAGACAAGGAAGAAGTGCTCAGGGCAGCAAAACTAAGCAGATTGTCCTGGTGTGTTTGCACATTCATAAATCTGGAGTAACTTCTGCATGGTTCTAACAGGTTAGGTAAGAAGGCCACAATTTTTTTTTGCATTGACCATACAGTCAAACTGGCTTTAGATGTCCTAGTACATGCGCAAAAGCAGGGTTGAACACTGATGCAAATTGCTCCTCTGACACAAGCTCACTGTGCCAATTCAAGCTGTCCAGAAGGAGTCAGTAAATTGTTTTTGTGCCATACTAGGCTGTTTTGTTCTGCATCTGCCTGTGTCCATCGGATATCACACACGAACATGTAAAACCAGTGGAGACTGGGATGTACTTTAGCTAATTCACGCTGCCCAGATTTGCCATGGGTCCTATCTGCAGTGCCAGGCCACGTAGCCACACGCAGATCTGGAATGGAGCGGGGTGGAGCAGTCAGGATGGGCTGAGCCATTTGTCAGCCTACCTGCAGCTCTCAGCTGCCCTCCTGCACTGTGGCCTCCATGGGATGTTCCTGTCCTCTGTGCTGAACCTCAGCGGTCAGTTCCTGCATTCAGTCTGTTTCCATGGTTCATTTCTCTTT
Organism: Vireo altiloquus; assembly: GCA_013396875.1. Lineage (NCBI taxonomy): Eukaryota > Metazoa > Chordata > Aves > Passeriformes > Vireonidae > Vireo > Vireo altiloquus. The sequence continues at coordinate 2,306,643 of VZRF01014699.1, forward strand.
CAGAGCTGACATGCTGTTTGATGTTGCCTCCTACCAACCCTTGGTAATAATATCTTTTCTGATAGTATCTTCTTAAATGAATGGAAAGCGTTCATTTTTTAAAGTGGTGAAGAACTGCCATTTGTAACACCCACATCCATTTTTAAGAAAACAGAAAACAGATTTCTTATTGAAGGTGAGAGAACATTTTCTATGGCAAGCATGACATCCAGATTCTTCCTTACGCATATGACTAAAACAGTACAGATTTTTAAAAATTTTTATTTTGCTTTGACTTAACTCATCAACATGTGAGATACTTCTCTCATCAACGTCAGGGAAAAAAAGTTCGACTATGTGGGTGGCTTGAAGTAGCACTGGGATGGCTAAGCTGAGTCAGACCAAAGGTCCATCTAACCTAACACCTTGCCTCTGAAAATGACGAGTCCAAGGAGAATAAAAACAAGGCAAGCTTGTAATGATGATACCCCTGAATATATTTCCCTGGTCAAAAAATTCAAGGCTTGAGAATTTCTTGCTTATTGGAGAATTCTCTGTATTTAATAGCTCTTGGTGGGTTTATCTGCCATGAACTAGTCAAGTAGCTTCTTCAACACCTTTTTAATATGACATTTTTCATTCAGCTGTTTTTATAGAACATGATTCTCCTAAAGCCTTTTTAGGAAGCCAAAGCTAAGTCCAGGCTAGGTTTAACATAACAAAGTCCAGTTGCAGTACTATAATATTATAACTGCCTTAGGGTATCTGGCATTGAAAGTTACACCAGTGCCACATGCCATATGCTGAATGATGGGGTTTTGCCAGTATAAAACTCTAAATAACAGAGGTAAACCTGCAGAAAGGAGAAGACTGCATACCAACGTTTTCAAAGTAATTTTTGGCTCTCAGATATGTTAAAAAAGCCTCAACTGACAGTAATATACCCAATGCACAGGGATCTAAACTGAGCCCTCACAGAGTCTATGTATCTGGGATGCAAAAATGAGGCGGTTCCAGTTTGTGAGGTGAAGTTAAAAAATCTCAATTAAAAAATATTAGCTTGTAGAGGAAGGGCACAGATGAGGGCAGTGCCGTGAAAATAGGCATGGGGAAGCAGCCACATACTTAAACCAACACACCTCCAGGTGAGAGCTGTCTCCCATGCTCCAGTCTTCAGCCTACCCTCCTGAGCCAGCTGCACAGCCTCTGTGCCCACCCTGACAAGTGGCACACCTCTGTGGCTGGCAAGGGCTTTGGGTGACACCATCCCACTCCCACTCATATTTTCCCTTCAGCCAACTCACTGGGTAGAGAAACTTGGTTCAGGAACAAATGGGCTTAAACTTAGCTAGGAGAAAGCTAATTCTCTTCTGTATCAGCCCAATGGTCTGTGGTACATGGAAACGCTCCGTTTCCTCTGCTGCTCCGCCAGGCATAAAGTTGCTCTACTGTTGTGTGAGGACACAAATAATGAGGGAAAACAAAGAGCAGAAATAGAGGAAAAAAGAAACAAAGTGGTGCCAAAGAATGAGAGAGAAGCTAGGAGCAAAAGTGCTGGACAGAGAAGGGTCTCTGAGCAAATCTCACCAGGGATTTTGGGGATATAGTGTAGCTTACTGGGCACTGGCCCTCACCCATGGGCACCACTGCAGGATGCCCATGTGATGGATGAGGAGGGTTGCCCACACCTGCTTACCCTGCTCTCACAGCAGTGGCCCAGCTACACTGATGCCTTAAGTTTTAACTTTTAGATTTTTCAAATCCTGTACTGCTAGTGTAACTCTGAAGTTTCCTGTAGCTTGTTAAGTGCTGTTCCCTATGCTGAGATAGACATAACAAAGCCTCTCCAGCTTGCTCTCCAAGGACACTCAGACCAAGAACTGTAAACTATCATCTTGGGGAGAGGGGGCCAAGCTTGGGGAAATTCCATCATTGGTTGGGTTCTGGTTGGTGAATTTATGCTGATATAAAAGTGTGAAGAACTCGTGACCTGCCGTCCATTTTGGGATCCACTGAGGCAGGACCCTCTGGAGCCCAGAGTGTGCATCTGAAGGCCTTTCAAATAAATACCTCCTTTATTCCTTTATTCCTTTATTCCTATTTAGTCTCTGTTTCTAAGTAGCAATTAAAGGCATCAACACTGCCAAGCTTTTTCCATTAGTGTTCAGAGAATACTAATGTGACCCCTCAGCTAATCCTCTGTCACACCTCTGAGGGTCCCTGCTGCTTTTCCGAGTGTGATTTTTCGATGATAAAACCTCGCCTGTACTAATTATTGTTCCTAGTAGTAAAAGTGGTGTAACTGGAAACAGCATGAGAAAATGTCTGAAGTTAGTTATTTTTAGAGTCGTGGTTTTCATGAGAATATTTAATGCTGGTGTATTTATTAAGACCATGGAGAAAATTAAAGTGTCATGAATAAAGGTCTCTGTGCATGCAAACTTCCTTTTCATCCAGGCAGGGCTGTTCTTTAGCCTGAACATACAGTGGCTTCTATCCCCAGATGGAGAGCAGAGATACAAGTGCTAAACAGCATTTGGTGAGACTTCTGGGATGTATAGTTTTGTCATATATTAAAAGTGATACAGTTATAAACAAAATTTGCTTTAGAAAAATCCTATTGAAAAGGAACAATTTCAAAGTAAAAAAAAAAACCAAAACCAGGTGAGTTTGAAAGCTGTTCTCTTTTTTGGCTAATTTCTCTAGAAAGGTAGCATATCTTCAGTTGCTCAACTGTGATTAAATTTCTTTTTTAAATTCACAGGTGTTAATTGATGTTAAATTGTGTAATATTCGGTATGTGTATCACAAATAAGATTCATCCAGACTATGTAATCTCTACTAGATAAAAGATAGAAATATTGAAGTCATTATAGCCGTAGAAAAAATATTCATTATATTATAATATTTATTCTGAATTTTGCTTTCCTCTTTGCATCACTTCTATATGTGTATTGACAGTAATATTCCATATGAAACAGAAAGCAATTTACAGAATCTTTAAAGAAATCCTAATGAATGTTTCATGTTCAAATCTTTGTGTTACTTAGGATACATATTAGCAACTTTGCTCCTTGTTAATGCAGAAATATCTTTCGTAACCCTGTCATCATCCCACTCCTTTTAGAGCAAGATACGTCGTGACCTAAAGAGCAATCTGGCTCTTCATAGAGAAAGGAAAAAATCCAAAGATAAACATGCTTACCACTAGGTATTCCTAGACCTTAAGCTCAGTTTCAGATAGCCTTTTTCTGCTGCCTGAATTCATGTTCAGCATCTGCACAGATGTTCATTAATTTCTGCGAGAAATAATTTTGGAAATAAAGTCCCACACATGATTCCCCTGGCCTTCAGTTCAGAAAGATGCTAGATATGTTGAGTCTCAATGTCAAATATCTCTGTGGGGAAAGACTAGAAAGCCTGACCTATTTGCATATATGAGTGGGTATGGCAACATTCTGCTGCACTAATGTATGAGGAGAAGGTTATTTGACAATAATAAAATTGCAAAGATGATAACCTACAGTTAAAAAAAAAAAAACTGGAAAAAAGAGAAAGAAATTCCTCCTTGTTTTTGCAGACAAAAAGCAAAAAGGAAGAAGGAAGAGAAGGCAACATCAGTTCAGAGAATGTGGCTGGATTTTAATAAAGGCTGGATGGCTTCATGGCCCCTGAAAACATTTATGTATAAATGAGTTGAGATAATAAGGCTAATCAAATGTCATGCTTCAAGTAGTCAGTTCATGGCCTGAAGGGACTGGGAAGTGCTTTTTTGCCACTGTACAGATGTGCTTCATTGATTAGGATTTGTCCATTTCAGAGGAAAGTTGCAGAGCCACAGGCATCCATGATGACTTGCTTGAGCCAATATTCTTATGGAGCCCCATCAGCTTCTTGGGTGCTTTATTTTATGTGAATGCACAAGTATTGCAGCATTCTGAACCCTGTAATGGACATGGGTTAAACATGACTTTATCATACAGCACAATCACTGAGAGGTCGTGGAAACTTTGCTTGAAGTTTGTGCTGCAGATCAAGGTGCAGAGATTCATTTGATTGAGTTAGCAAATTGCTGGGTTTGTGCTGTAACTGCAGGACTGAATTCAGATAATCTCTATCTAGTTTTCCTGAAAGGTAAAGAATCTCTCACAGAAGTTGTTCAGAAGCCTAGGCTTCTTTATGTCATGTTATTAGTGTCTTTCTCAGAGCATAACATCCACAACTGATGGTACAATGCAGTCCACAGCCTTGCACATGTGACTAAGCCTGATTAATTAAGATCTGAGATCAGAAGAAGGAGAAGGTCCCATTTCTTCTTGTATTCCAAAGTTAAAGGTATGGTAAATAATAAAAACATCACAGAGTTACTATTGAGTTCAGAAGATGAGGACTTATAAAGCTGTGTCTGTAAGAAATTCAGAATATTAAAGCAGATTACAAGGTATCACAAACAAGGTTTATTTTTCATATCTGCAGGGAGTTGAGAGGACAGTGCAAATAACTTTAATACCATTTGTACCTTAACTGTGGTGCCTACGGGATGCATTGTTACGGAGCTGAAATCACTCATGGTCACTCAGCTTGGGCTTTGCCTACAAATTACAATAGTACAGAGAACCAGGCTGCCTCCTGGAGGTTGTCTTGTCATGGCAGTGTGAGCTTGCTCTGTGTCTGTGTCTATGTCTGTGTCTGTGTCCGTGTCCGTGTCTGTGTCTGTGTCCGTGTCCGTGTCCGTGTCTGTGTCTGTGTCTGTGTCTGTGTCTGTGTCTGTGTGTGAAAGGTCTCATTTGGGTTGGGTACTGCAAGTAGTGAACTTGGAAGAGCTTTATCAAAGTTCTTAGCTTGCCAAGTATATAGTGGAAATTGTGCATAAAAACTGATTCCCTTTCAAACCACAGTTCTTCTTGTATGAAATTCTATCATAAAGTCACTTCTAGTTGGTAAAAGCTTTTTTCCTAAGATACCGTAGTATCTGTAGACAAAAGCTTTATGACATCAATTTTTGGAAAGCAAGTTCAGCTTTTGCTAGGATTTGGGGAAGATTAGAGGGCCCCCTTGTGGAGCTTTTATGTATGTATGTATGTGTATATATATATTTATATATTTAAAAGATACCTGTTAGATCAATGAAGAAGGAAGATGGCAAACTTGCATATAGGTTTGAGTTATATTATTCATAACAAACATTTCTGGGTTTCCTTAGAGCTATATTATTCATACCGGATCTTTCCAGGTCTGCTCAGATGCTACAAAGTATTTTAGTAAAACACAAAGTTCAGTGTAAAATGGAAAGTCAGCAGTCTGTCATATAAGTATTCAATTGAAATACCCTGTCATCTTCTTGTTTATTATCTTACAGGTAAAATCATACAGCTGCATAGCAAGAAGAGGAATTTTAGGAGAAAAAAAAAATTATCATTTTTGTTTTACAGCAGGGTAATTTCCTTAGGTTTTGTGAACTATTTCAATGTATGAATAGGCAACCCTACTCTTATAATGTATTAATTAGTAGAATCACTTGAAATGCTTTTGTATCTGTATTTTTACATGTTGTTTACCTTATGGGAGGCAAATCTCAAAATTTATGACCAAACCTAGTTGCTTCAGAGACTCAGTGGGTAGGACAAGAAAATTATTGTGATGCCTGGATTTTGTGATGATAATTTATAATTTATGGTCATTATGCTTGATGTCAGAATTAATAAAGATTTGAGGCAAAGCTTAGAGAGAATAAATTAATGTACTTTCAAAGGGATTTCAATTACTGAGCCCTTTTTATTGTTAATTACTTTATTAATTGAGCAGAATTGCTGTACTGATTCAAAATGCATTGCAGTGAAAAATCCCACTGAACTTTTATCTGAGTATCCCAGACTTGGAAAAGAGTGCCTGCAACCAAGCTATTAGTTGGAAATCAGAGAAAGCTCAGCTAGGGAGGGAATATGGTTACACTTGCAACACAAACTGGTTTCCAACAAAACCAGTTCTAGAGGAACACTGGTGATGCTTGTGCTGCATGTCTTACCTAGCCAGAGAATAAAATGGGATAGCAACAGCTCCTTCAAAAAACAGGAAGAGGATGAAAATAAACATTGTAGTTGAATTCAAAATAGCTGATTTTGCTTTCTTTTAGACCTAACAAAATCTGACTGAAGAAATGTAAATGTCAGAAGATTTAAGGATCTGGCTACATTTTACTTGTTTTTTCAGGGGCTCTTTGAAACTGCATTTACCAATCAAGTGCATTCCTGCAGGCAGCCAGGACCCTTGTGGTAACAGATCTCTCATTATGCCACATGAAAGTATGTAGAGATTTTTTCCTTTATGACCATTATGAAAGGCCTTATGTTGTTTAAGTTACTGAATAGGCAGGAGTTCTGTGCTCCCACCTTTTTGCCCTGGAGGATTGCTCAGTCTCCCAGGCAGTAACCTGCCCCATGGAGACTCCTACTGGAACAGGGACTGCCTCTAACCTTTTTGGCAGCTGCTGAGAGACTGTGACCTGATTGTGAGGAGGGTTTTGTGGTTTGTCCTGTGTGCTTAAGGGATATTTTATGAATCCTGTTATGCCTAGCTGTTACCCATGACTACAGGTATCAGACTTGTTCAGGAGGGTCTCTTTCCACATTGGTTTTTGTAGCCTTTTGAGGCTATATTGGCAAAACAAGCTCGAACCACAGGTCCCTTGTGCAGCACTGTCTTCAGGTTTGCTCTTTTGTCCCTTACCTGTCATCACCTTTCTTTTCTCTGGCCAGCTTTTGTTTTCTGCTGTCACTTGCTGCTGAGGGCCATCCCCTTATCTCGTTTACCCTGTACTTGTAACATCTTCCTGAGAAAGGCAAGTTCAGAATTTCCTCCCTGGGCTGGGCCCAGAGGCAGCTCGGAGAGGAGATGGGTAGGACAGTAGTGTAAATGCACCCTTACTTCGTGTTCCCTTCTGTACAGTGGCCTAGCAAAGGCAGAGTATAAAGAAACCATTTCGAGTAAACAGGTCACGTGTACTCTAGATTTACACAGTTCTTTTCAGACACAGCAATCACCTGTGCACAATAGTGACGAGATAGAATGGGGGAGATGTGAGCACTGGATTCCTCCTTTGCCAGTCTTGGCCACAAAAGATTTCTTATTCTCCCCAGCACAAATGCCTTGCATATCTTTAAAGAATCTTGTTAGACACTGCACATCTATTGCTTTTGAATAGTATTTCCTCCTGTGTGTGCTCACACCCTGCTTCTTAAGAGGTACAAGGGTTTTTTTATGTGTGCTTGATAGAACAATGCAATTCTCATTGTTTGAATTATTATTGCATTTCATATTTGTATTTCTTTCAGCCAAGGTTCTTGCTACTTCACTCCTTTCAGCAATTTAAAGAACACTTAGAACAACTCAGCTTGATATAATTTAGGCAAAGAACAAAAATCACTGGAGGGAACTTTGTTGGATTTGTGTCTCATCAAGAAATGATTTGCAGTTTGTATCAAGCTTGTTTGTTTTACCATCAAATCGCCTCATATACACATCTCTATTCCAGACCACTTCACTCTGAAGCAAATTGTCATTTCCCCGTCTTAACCCACCTCTGTGTTCTCACATGCACCAAAGCTGGGACCACCAGCCTCTGGGCTGTGACATGTAAATATCCAGCATCCATCTCTGATAGCAGAATGGAAATTTACCTTCAATAAAGTATTTGAAAGACCAGCATCTGCAAAGTTATTATACAAGGCAGAAAACATGAGGCTGAGCATAAGAATTTTCTGGTGAACAAGAAGCTGTTCACAAAACGGGATGTGCTGAAAGAGGAACTTAGAGGAAAGTTATCCATTAATTTCCACAGGGCTAGTCTTAACGCTGACCCTATTTCATGTTTCCATTGGTGATGTTGGCACTAAAAGCTTAAGTATATTGATGGAATTTGCTTAATGATCTTGAGGATTTCATAAAAATAGGGGAAATGAAGTTTGGTATTGCGAAGTGCGTGGTCATGCACCTGGAGCCAGCAGAAACAGATATCCTCTGAGTGCTTACCAGCCAAAACAGGGTTTGGATTCATAGAATCACAGAATGGTTTAGGTTGGAAGGGACCTTAAAGACCATCTAATTCCAACACCCCCTGCCATGGGCAGGGCCACCTTCCATTAAACCGTCTTAGCCAGTAACACAGTGAGTCTGGGTTTCCAGAGTTATGTGGCCTCGTAGAAAACCAAATGCAGTGTGAGGGTGTATCAGAGGGTGTACACATTGCCAGTGGAGGAAAGAAATGTTTATTGTTCAAGGCACCTCTAAAGCCTCGTGTGACATTCGCTCAGTTCTAGCCGTGTAATAATGAAATTTTAAGTCATGCAAGTTCAAATGCCAGGAAAGGACTGCTATGATGATCAAAAAACAGAACAAATCTCAGGAGCTCCTTGCTTTTGTAAGCCCCCTATCAAAAGCTAGCATGAGAAGATGAGATGTTGGAAAACTCGGTGAAGAGATCCAAGCATGACCCAAGGGTTTTGAGGACTGCAGAGTGGTCACTTACAACTTTTCTTATCAGAGGAGACAATAAAAACTAGTTCAGCTTTGTAAATTGAAAGTTGAGAGGTGTGATTGCTCTCTGATCTTCAGCTTAAATGCTATTTCTCCTTCTCTGATGTTACATTTATAAATCTCCTTGATGTATTTGCAGTGCTAACTCAAGAACAACTGGATCTAAGTAGACCAAGACCAGGTTTTGTCTGGGAATAAGACTTGTGTTCCCAGCTGTAAGAAGCCACCTTCACAAGATGTTTTCAATAGGAGCAGCAGCATGAAAACAATATTTCAAAAGGGGCTAGGATGCTTTAGGAAGGGGATAATTGAGTGCTGTTATCTGGGCTGGCAGGGTAGGGCACTGTGATGTCTCTGAGAGCTTTCTTTTGCTAAATAAATCAACAGATTTCTGCATATCTGCTCGTATTACTCTTTATTTTCTTTACTGCCAGTGAGGCTGAGCTTACCTACATGTTTAAATATAGAGTAAAATGCCCAACTTTATGCTCTGTGTTTGAAAATTTATTCCTAAATCCTGAAGGCAACACACAGGAAAAATCTATATTAGCTCAGAGAACTCACACATATTCATATGCTATTCATGTGCATTTTCTAAAATACTGGTATTAAAACCATGGGTAACTACATCATTTCATTAGCCTAGGAGCTGCTCAAGATCCAGACTTGATACCTGTGAGCAGAATTTATTTCTTTAGGGACATGTAGTGGCTGCACTGTCCTCTCCAGTTTCTGGAGACTCTATATTGAATAACATGTTATTGAAATAAATATTCATGGAGTTGCTCAATAATTCAGAGTATGCTGATTTGGAGTGTTATAGCCCCAGTTAAAATAATTTTTTTAAACCCCACAATCTCTAAATGAGACTAAAAATCCTCTGTACTGTTCCTAGGGTGGCCAGGAAAGAAAAAGGGAGAAGGGGGATGATCTAGTTGGTGAGTTGGTTCTTGTTTGATGTGTTGTCTGATGGGACTGTACATTTGGTGATAGCAGATTTTCTGCTGTTGTTCAGAGTCCCAGAGCCCCTGGGGTGGGAAGTGACTTCAGGAGGTCTCAAGTACAACCCCTCTCGTCAGAGCAGGGTCACCCCTGAGGAGAGATGGGGTTGCTCAGAGTACTGTCCCGCTGGATGGTCAAAATCTCAAAGGGTGGAGGAAGTAGAGCTGCTACTGACAAAACTTTCCAATGCTTAATTATTTCACAATGAAAATTGTTTTCCTTGTATTCTCACCCTTTTCAGTTTATGACAATTGTTCCTCATTAGCTATCTCACCATGCACAAGAGTGAAAAGCCTTGCTTTATCTTCTCACTGGCTTCTTAGGTGCTGTAAGGCTGCTCTTTGATCTCCACCTGATGTCTTAGACACATCTTTTAAATACTTCATTAAAATCTGTATTCTCACAAATTTATATTCTCCTATGTCAAGAAAAAAAGTCTCAGCACTCTCATTTTCCTTTTGCAGCAGTAGGTCCCAAGATGCATTGTCACTGATGATTTTGAAGGGCATGTGGCAATGTGATATGTCAGGAATGTGATTATTATTGTCATGATTATTCATTACTTTAAAAAAGTAAAAAATAACATGTTCTAACTCTAAAAGCAGACAACATTTTAAAAGGAGATTGACGGTTTGCATAGTCCAAGGCCAGTTGTCTTCATTCCCATACTATTTAAAAAAAAAAAAGAAAAATTAATCTCCACAAATGTGGTTTTTACCATTTTTTTCAGTACAGATGTAGTGCTGGGTTTTGAAATTAATCTTTTTCTCTTTATTATATGAATCTATGAACCAGTGCTATGTTACCTAATATCTCATTCTTCTCATATCTCTGCATAGCTCTATGCCATTATTGAATTTGTTCTAGCTTCACATCAGGGAAAATTGGACTCTTTAGGTGGAAAAATTCCTAATGTTGTACATGCAGCATTTGTGTTGCCAAAGGTTCACTCCCTTTCTTCTACCCTTCCAGATTACCCTAAATCACTACTGTTAAAAGTTGTTTGATGTCAGAGAGTGAGTGATCTCTAAAGACACTCCTTATCATCTGTCATTCTTTAATCAGGTGTAGGACACTAATCTTCTGATCAACAACCATGCCAAAAAAAACCAAAAAACACAGCCCTATAAAGCTTTCCTGAGATTTTTCTGATGGCATGGATACAGAATTTAATTTGATATTTCAGAGGATATTTTTAAAGAAAAGAGGGCTTGCGATATCTAAACAGAAAACTTGGGGGTTTTATAATGAAAGCAGTGAATTACTGTAAAAGAAACTGAAGTGGGTGACAGGGAGTATTCCTCCTAACATGCAAGGAAATATAAGGTTTCACATTTCTTAAGTGCTTCACAGTGCCCAATCACCCCATTACTCTTGCCTGTAACAGACTGTGTCATCACAAATAACTTCCCAAGCAACTGCCTTTGCTTACAAGAACCAGAAATACAATCCCAGCTGTCTGACTCCCAGCCCTCCCTCTGGCACGCTGATATACTGATCTACCAGCAAGGACAACAAAATTATAATAGACCATTTTTCTAACTGCTGGGTCGGAGATTTGTATGAAACAATACAGAACTTGCTAAAAAACTTTGCTTTGCTTTGGGGAATGCTCCACCTCCATAAACATGTTTAGAAAGAGGTATTGTACCATGACTGGCAGATGTATTATAGGTACGAAGAGTTTTGAAATGGAGGTTCTCTGTAGTTACTTCTCACTTGTTACAAAATATTATGTTAGTGGTTAGTTTTTGATGTTGGCCTGAACTTTGCATTCTGTGAATACGTCCCTTCAGGCAAGGGCCCCTTGGCTCTGTGCACAGGGTTCACCTTGCAGGTAGAGACACCTGTACAACACAGACACCTCCAGGTCAGCAGTTAAGCTCCCTCTGTGGCCGAGGTACACGGTGTGATGCAAAGGGAGCCCCTAAAGGGATGCAGCTCATGCCAGAGGTGGCCCCTGCCATGCCAGACACAAAACACTGAGCAGCTCCCTGCTGGTTTCAGAGCTCGCCTCGATGCGTAGATCATATATGGACAACTGCAATTAGATGTCCTACCCTGAAAGTAGCATCCAGTCCCTTCTCTGAGCAGGCATATCCTATGGATTTAGCTGCTCTTTATGTCACTGGGGTAACAAAAAGGATGTTTTAACCAACAGAGGCTTGTGGCCAGCTAAGAAGTAGGAAACAATGGCCAGTTTTTATTCCAATTGGAATAAAAAATTCAGAGCTGTGGGACAAAATTTCAGAGGAATAATGAGACACATCTAAAAATTTATAGTTTTTGTACCTCAAAATTAAAGTTGAGGGTTTTTTTATTTTTCTTTTATTTTACTCTGCTGAGTTCTCCTTTAATGTGGAGTAAGTGTCTATAGAACATTACAGCCACTGTTTAAAGAAATTACAGTGCTCATCATCCCAGGTAAAAACAGCAGAAATGGTGAGTGCTCAGATCCTCTGAGAAAACAGCCAAATAAGTGCTTTTCCAACATGCTGAGCAGGTGATGCATGTGGTAAGAGTAGATAAATCTTCACTTTTTAGTGGTTTTAATGGTGGTGGCTGTTCTTTCAGTATAAGTCTTGTAAAGAAACCCATGAAAACCTGAAAGGACAGCTAATAGTATTAAGGTCACAAACTTATGTAAAGGATTTCTTAGAAAACCGTTCCATCACAGTGTCTAGCATCCTGTGACAGACACTAAGCTTAAGAAGCCTATGTCCTCCTGCTCCATTATCTTTGCAAAAGTTTGTGGGACAGCTAGGGTTTATCTGTCTGGCTTGGTGGATTAGCTGTATGGTGTTTCCTGCAGCCAGATGGACATGCATATATTTTGTGCACTGTTTCATAGATTTTTGTTACAGTGCCATTGTTCTGGATAAGTATACAATCTGGTCTTGTTATTTTGGGCAGGGTGTCTGTAAATTAAGCACCCCATGGGTGCAGAGGCAGTCTGAGGTGCAGAAGGTGCAGAAACGCTGCCAGTCTTGAGCTGATACATCTGCATTTCACTAGGGTCAGGCTGACGAGCTCAGATCAGCCTGACAATGTTTCTTTGCTTTCTGCCTTCCCCCATCATTCCTGTTGCATGCTCTTATTCCCTAATTGTACATGTGCTGCATTATACTTATTTTTGTTTCGTTTACCCTCTTCCTTCCCCCATTACCCATACTGACGATACTTTGCCCAAAGAGAGGCTGTTGATTGCGAGCTAACTCTATTACTGCCTCTGAGACCCTGGGCTTCAGGATAAAACTGGGAAGTATATGGCTTTTGTTGACACAATGCCAATCCTTCTTAAGCCTTCATCTTGCCAGAACATCTGTTGGTGGCAGAAGTGTGCTGACAAGATAGCTTTTGGTGGGTATTTCAGGCCTTTGCTTGGGGCACACTCACTACCACAATTAAAGCTACTAACCGCTTACCTCCACTTGGGACACAAACTTGACCAGGGCTTTTATTTTCCATTCTACCAGGAAGAACCAGAATGTGGATGACTTTATGGTGGATGTGGGTTTTTCAGTCACTTTGGTTTTTCTTTCTTCTGTCTTGCTGGTGTTTTCCAAAATACTCTCTGCTGACTCTTTTTCTCCACCTTAAATACTCTTCTGTCTCTGCATCCGCTGCCATGAGCACGCTGTTCTCCTTTTATGAAGCTGCCATTCATCCTTCTTCCCCAGGAGGCCCTATAAGATGTTTTTGTTCTTAGTGTGTGGTGATCCTTCAAGTATTTAGTAAAACTCCCCCAGCTGGGACATCTGTTTCATGGTGATAGAAGAGGTAAAATACCCTGGTTTGGGATCACCTCTGCTTATAGCACATTCTGCTCCTCTGAAATTAATTTCTAAACCAGAGCAATACTATTGAAGGATTAATGTAAGATTAGAGTATTTATATTAAAATACCTTATAATGTGGAAGAAATACATCTTCTTAGGTTATAACTAGAAGCTCATTTTATCTGTTCTGTTAATTAAAGGTTTTCTTTGCCTAATGCTAATGAAGAGATTGGATTTCATGCAAGTAGGACTAGAGCCTTAGGAATTACCAAGTACTTTATCATTCTAGTGTAAACTAGCAGCCCTAACTTCACACTGGTGCTTGTTTGCTGTCTTGCATGGATCATCAGGCCCTTGCCCTGACCACCACTGTTCCAAAAAATCAGCTATCCCATAGTGACAGCTTCAATAATCCATTAGTTTCGGTATGTCATGCTCAAAAGGAGATTTCTTAGTCTGGGGGAACTGGGGAAGTTTCCTTTCAGTAGGAGCTAGCACTGTGACTAGTGGGCTGGTGTTTGAAATGAAATCTGGACTGTTCTTTCATGTCTATGTGTTTACAGAGACAAGCACAAGATACATTGGCAAACACACTTATGTATTTACTATCATTTTTCTGTTATTGACAAATGTAGGTTATAGCCAGATTTCCGTGTAAATTTTTACACAGACACACAGACACAGACACAGACACACACACACACACACACACATGCTGATATAGATATTAATTGCATAAATATAAATATAAATATATATATAACTTGTATGGTTTTCAATTAATTTGGAATATTTTCTGTAAAAAATATCCCTGACATACCAGCTTATTCTTTTAACCTTTAAGCACTGAGGGTGTCTGCAACAGTAGTTTCAGTAATCGATGATGGGAGTCTATTAAAGTGAAGCCAAGAAATCTGTGATGAGTTTGCTTTTACAAACAGGGTAACAGAAGTCATTACTTAATTCTTTGCTCAGTATTTCCCGCAGTGGGTAGCCATGGAGTTCAACATAGCCACATAAGTGTGAGCATGGGTGATGCAAGAAGGTCATTTACACCAAAGAGAACAAGTGCACATCAGTATTCAGAGTGGCTCAAGCATGTTCAGTATTTAGCTAACTTTATGCTATTATTTACTGAACAGTGAAGAAAGGTCATATCCTGCTTCATGTTTTTACCCCCCCACTTCTTGTCATTATTATGAGCTGACTCCTTGGCCATTCCAAGTGTGATTGAACACTTGTGTGTGAGGCACTGAGGGCTCCAAAATGCTTCTATAATTATTCCATAAATGTCAACATTTGAAAACAATTTGAAAACAATTTCCTATGATAATTTTTAGAATTGATATAATTTTCCAACTGAAACAAATGTTCATGGCCTTCGTGTGTTTACTTATATTATTATCCTAGAGACATGACACCCTTTTCCCTGGAAGAAAACTCTGTGCACAAGTTGAGTGCAGCATCCCTTTCAGTCCACACGTAGCGTGTAACAGTGTCATCTGGATAGTGTCCAGGATTAGGTGGAAGAAATCTTAAGGTGTTCCAGCCTCAGATTGGTTAAAAAAGCGACAGAGGATCATGAACAGAAGGTTAATCAAAAGGTTGTAAACTGTGAATGCAGCATAAATTATCAGCCCCTCAGAAACTAAATGTGTGTCAAGTTGCTGTTAAAGGTTGTCTGCCAGATGAAGAAGTCCTTCAGTGGATAACACAAGAAGGCAACTCTCTGAAAGCTGCAGAACCCAGCAGCAGATTAATCCGGGCAGTGAAACAGCTGCAGAAGTTCTGTAGTCACAAGGAGGGGCAGCAGCAGACTGGCAAAGGTTTCTGGCCCGGTGTGCAGAAGGGAAGCTGCTGGTGTTATACAAAGATGTGCTGTTCTCATTTCCATGCATTTGCTTTGTACCCTGTTTATTGCACATCAAACACATTTACATATCCAGGGATGAAATGGAAATGATTGATGCAAAGGAGGTATTTTTGTTAATTGTTGTTGCTCTGAGTCATGCCTGACTGGGACTGCTGAAGATGGGTGAGGAAAGACAGAACTATTATTAGAGGTATAAATAAGTGTAAAGAGCAACTTTAAAATCTGTCTGTTACCACATATTAACATCCAAAATTACCTGCAGGGAGGAGGGGCAGCAATACAAGGATGAAGACCGTGCCCTATCTTTGTTGATGTAGATGTTTACAACTGCCTCTTAATATTTGTCCATTTTTTTTTCTCTGCTCCTTGGGAGTTTTTGGTCACAACCCTATCAGTGCCTGCTGGATGTTACAACAACAGCTTGTTATGCTCAGAGTTGACAGGTGTTTGAGAGTTGGGCTGTTTTATCTGCACAGCACTTGTGAAATGTGTCCCTTTTTTTCCCTGTGAAATGGAAAGTAGTTCTTAATGTGGTCCCATACATGCAGTGTAGAGCCAAGATGAGATGAACGTCCAATCTGAGAGGAGAAAGCTGTACCTGAAGTGCCCAAAGACTGCTTTTCATATAGCAGGAGAGGAGGGATTTTAGAAATACCTGTCTATGAAGGATTGTGTGATTCTTGGGTCCCCTGTTGATGTGGGCTGTGTAAGTAACTGAAGGGATCCAAAACAGCTGACATGAGGTTTGAGTTTCAGCAGTCAGAAGACCCAAGCTCCAAATGACTCTGGAAATATCATCCTTCAAAGTATCATCTGATGCTGACAGAAATCATGGCTTTCAGTGCAAGTGATAGTGAAAACACATCCATGGCACTTCCTAGTTTAAATCCACCTGTGAAGCTTCTGCTGTGAAATAAGTCTTGAAACAGCTGTTTCCATTAGATAGTAGTTCAGGAAATTACCCTGAAGCAGAACATAGTCCATAGTTTGGTCTCATAAACTTATTCTCAAAAATATAGGTCCTGTAGGTGGAAAATTCAGAATGGATAAGAATGAAGCATTCAGACCTGTTTCCCTTTGCTTTGTCTGCACTGTGGAATATATTTGCATATTTTACTGTATGTGGGGAAATAAGTATTTTTATGGTAAACCTAAGGTTTATGGAGATGGTGAATCTTTAGTGGCAGGAAGTGGGTGATATCTGAAGAAGCAAAGTAATTGTCTTGGAGGTTGTTACAAATTTTGAGATTTTTCATATAACTAGATTTAGCTCTTGCATGAGATGACTCTCCCAAAACATTGGTTTGTTTACAGGGTAGCTTGTCTTCAGCAAGCTTGCTTCCTGCTTACTTCCTTCATCCTTCTCTAAGCTGAAAAAAAAAGCACTGAGACCAGACTTTTCTTAAGAAATCTTACGGCTCATGATTTATTAATGTGTAGTTTGCAGTAAGATGAGTCATGCAAACTCATGAACCTATTTTTGTACCAGACCATGTGTTAATTTTAGTCATGAATCTTCTTCTGGTTATTCTAGTTGAGAGAAATCATAAGTACTTTAGTTTTGCTTTGTGTTTATGATATCACCTTATAATTCAGAGGAGTTATTATTGAGTAAAACATCTCTCAGTAAAAAAACCCTCAATCTTTGAAAGCCCCCTTGATGCATATTTAATTGCATAATTAATCCCTTTCAGATTGCCGTAAATAAGACATACAAACTGAATTTAATAGAAAAAATGTGAAGTGAACATCTGAGTTCTGTAGTTATTTTCTCTATTTCAAATCGATATATCTTGATGTCTCTTTTGTATTCTTGAGATGTGAGGCTGAATAATGATAATCTTTACACCAACAAATGCTTTTGTACTGCACGATTATAACTAATTTCAATCAAGCACTTGTCTAAAATTGAGTCATATGAATGGATTTTTAGTCTCTTATTATCCTCACTCCAGCCCACTTAATAATAGGGTTTTTCTTCAGTAGGTGGCTCATGCCTGTCTTCCACATGGTGTTATTTTTGAAATTGCTCGTGCTTTTCTTAGGTCATGACCAAGCGCTGTAGGGATTATCATCCTGTGCATCATCCTGTGAGATGTGCATGTCTCAGTCCAGAAGAGAAGTGGCAGGATTATTTCAATCACTTTTCACACTGTTTCTGATATTGCTGGTGGTTAATACTTCAACATGGAGGGGAGCACACTTCAGTTAATTGGTTTCTATATAAAGTCGCTATCACTGAACAGTTGATAGGTCAAAGTAATTCTCTTTCTCTAATAACTGCCTATTTCCTTTCATATCTCTCTCCCAATTTACCTGGTATTTTATCATGGTATTTATGAAGTTTTTACTGTCTCAGAAAGAGTCCCTTACATTGCGCTGGAAGAAGTGAAGGGTGTGGTGCCAGTGGCAGATAATGTTTTTATTGGAGAATAAATAGTGAAATCTACTGAAATCTTAAAACTGTGTTTAATTCTATGTTTCAGGAATTTCTATTACATCACCATGCTGAGGGATCCGGTGTCACGGTACTTGAGTGAATGGAAACATGTCCAGAGGGGTGCGACGTGGAAAACTTCCCTTCACATGTGCGACGGAAGAAGCCCGACACCAGACGAGCTGCCTACCTGTTATGAAGGAGACGACTGGTCTGGAGTCAGTTTACAGGAATTCATGGATTGTAGCTACAACTTGGCCAGCAACCGCCAGGTGCGCATGCTGGCAGACCTCAGCCTGGTGGGCTGCTACAACCTGACTTTTATGAATGAGAGTGAGAGAAATATGATTCTTCTCCAAAGCGCCAAGAACAATCTGAAAAACATGGCCTTCTTTGGGCTGACGGAATTTCAGAGGAAAACACAGTATCTCTTTGAGAGGACATTCAACCTGAAATTCATTTCCCCATTCACCCAATTCAACGTTACGCGGGCCTCCAACGTGGACATCGGCGAGGATGTGCGGCGGCGGATAGAGGAGCTGAATTTCTTGGACATGCAGCTCTATGAATACGCAAAGGACCTGTTCCTGCAGCGCTTCCAGTACTCCAAGCAAGAGGAGCATCAGAAGAACCGGCTAAAGAGGCGAGAGGAGCGGCGACTGCTGCGGGAGCAGAGAGCTCACCAGTGGCCAAGGGAAGAGGCAGCAGAAGTAGCTGTTACTGAAGATTATAATAGTCAGGTTGCACGGTGGTGATGCTCCTCTATCTTACCTAACCAGTGAGCATCAGATTGTTTGTGCAACATGGCTACCTGGGAATTAGCCAAGGGAGACCTACTGCTTTGGTAAATGAGACCTCGTCTGACAACTCCCCCTCCTTGTCTCAGTTTTTCTTGGTTTCTGCCAGTGAGAATGTATTTTTTTTCTCAATAGGTATTGATTAGTGTTATTAAATGACAGTAGAATAAGATTCCTGTCGGAAAAGACTTCCTTCAAGGAACCATCCTATGAGGATGCGTTGAAGAGAGAGAGAGATTCTTTGCATTAACAGATGTACCCTGTACAATCTGAGCTACTAAAACCTGTGCAGACATGAATGATAGATTGGGGGAAAATACCTGGCTTGGTTCATTCATGACATGAGAGCTGGTTTATTTCGTACTGTTCATTGGAACTGTAGTGCATAAGTTTCTAGTGAATGAAATGGAGAAGGTGCACGCATTGCCCTTCAAACTTCTACGTGCTGTGTTTTGATTAAGGGAAGAATTTGATTATGTTATTAAAAAAGACATAGGAAGTGTTGTACTGGGGCACTGTTCCAAAGGCAAGCAGTCAGAGATCGATCAGGTGAGGTGGTGAAGGGGTTGGCTTATTTCCCTGCAGATGCTGAGAGTACCGAGCCCAGCCAGGTAGGAACCATCTTCCTGAGTGTGTGTGGCAAAGGCAAGCTTTGAGAAGTGAGGTCCATGTGGCAGCTGAGCACACATCACAGACATTATCTGGCTGGGGGCAATGAAATCTGCCTTCACATTCACAAAAGGGGTCAAGCAAACTCCAGGGAAGAGGAAAGAGAGAGAAGGAAAAGCTTAAATATTTGTGTGACATTTTCCAGATTTGCAGTAAAAGCCTGGAGGTACATTGTCTGTGAAGGTAGGCAGGTTTAAGATATTGTCTGTTAAAATACATTGATGCTGAGTGCATACAATTTAAATTGGTTTTCTCTCTAACTACAGTAGTGGCTAGAAAAAAATCAGCTTTCATTTTTATAGGATACATAATGGATATGTGGAAAGTCTTGATATTTATTACTCTATATGAAGATTCTTTGTAGATTTATTGTTTTCATGATGAGAGATCTGTATCTGGTTTTCTTCCTTGTCTAGAAAAAGATTCAATGGGTTCTTCCTCCACATGTTACATTCTTGTGGCTAAACTGCATCTGTTTATTCCAAGATTTTATGTTGTTCCATTCGTAATAGTGAAATTTTAAAAAGAAGGTCCTGTGCACCATAGATCTTCCAGAGAGTTTTTTTCCTTCTTCTTCTGGCATAAATGTAAAGCATTAGGAGGAAATTTCTCTAAGTGCCTCAATGTGGCTGCTAAATCAAGATGCCGAAAGTATATTATTGCATGCATGAATGGCTTTTACCTTACAGATTTGCTAATTAGAAGTACCGGAGTACCTGATGTGGATGCACATTTCTCGCTTGTTCTCAAAATTCAAGGTTTCTATCCAGTTGGTTGAAAAACTTATGTGTTACAGAAAAAAGAGGCTCAGTTTGAAAATTTGTCCCTTCATTTCCAAGTTGTATTTTTTCTTTGTGCATGCTGTATCTTCTTTTCTTCTGACAATGCTATTGCTACTTATCTATGCAGAATATCAAAAATACAATTTAACAATCCTGTTGACAGTTAATGCATACAATAATACATTGAACACGAAGTATCATAATAGCATTAAGAAGTGAAGAGGGCTACCAGGATGATGCCTCATTATCAATGTAGTTCATTAACAATATGCTGCTTTACGTCTGATTGTCAATGTGTTACTTTGGGGTGAGTAGTTGTGGGTTTTGGTCCCTAATACCTCTTCCACTTGTGGATCATGTACATCTTCTCCCACCTCCAGATTCAAAAGGGAAAAGGCAGGGCTGCAGATCGTTGTTCTCCTGTCTGAGACATCCTGGAATGTCTGCCTTAGAGAAGAGTAAGGAGCTCTGTAGGCTCCTGGATGATGCTGCTTGGATTCCCATTGCCTGGAAGAGCCGCTCAGACACCTCTCTCATGTGTGGACACTAACCTTCTATGACTTAAATTGGAATCTTTACAGTCAAAGACTGAAGCTTGCTCTGGATGTCCTGGCTGCAGGACAGTGAGGCCATGAAGAGCCAAGGCTCACTGGCATTATTGCACCTTTAGCACAGTGCAGGTAATCCACAGTGATCTGACATCTTAGCTGCTGGCACCAGGGCTTTAGGCTGGGCTGGCCCTGGCCCTGTGGAGGGAAGGAGCTTTCTGGTCGTTGACACAGGAATGATGGGAACTGTTGCATCTTCCCATTCCTGTGCCCATTTCCACATCTTGCTGGATGGCACGAGAGAGGAAGGATGCTTTTGGCACCTGATGCTCTGTCTCCAGGATCTGCAGGTGCACTTCTTGTTTCCGTGAGAACAGGGAGCTTGTGGTGCTGGAGAGACTCTGAAGGGCAAGGGAAAAGCCAGCCATGTGGGAGGAAAGATGCAAGGCCAAATTCACATTAAGGAGCAAGGTAAGCAAGGAAGTAAAATAAATTTCAACTCATCTTTTGTTTTGTAGGGCATCCTTTCCTCTTCCTCCTAAGTGCAAGAAAAAGTTGCCCCTTCCTCACATACCTAACTCTTTGCCCAGCGGGCCACTTCTCTATGCTGTTCACAGCAACTGGAGCCTCATTTTTCATTTAGAAAATGCAGTGTTTTCTTTTCAAGGGAAAGGAGACAGTGCTCAGAAATACTTCCCTGGAGCCTCACCAGTGACTGTAAGTATCAGTTTCAGCTGTCTAAGCACACCAACTGTTCTCCAGACTGTTCCTTCTGCCTGATACAAAACTAAGCCTGATGAGGAAAATCGAAGCAGTTTTTAGATGGTTTACATTAGCTTTAGTAGTTTGGCAATATCTTTATGTGATGCCTAACCTTTTTCATCAGTCATTTCCCAGGAGTCAAGATTAGGGTCCTGAAGAGCTGTTAATGTGCTGTGGCATCTATGTTAATGGGATTTGCCTTAACACTTGGGATTTAGTTAAAATTGAAGTTGTTTGTTGAATTCTTTTTTTCCTCTGGAGCCTATGTAACAAATAGCCCTGGTTGTGCAGGAGTAGGTTTGTTGCTTTAGTTGTTTTGGGGTTTTTTTGGGAGGGATGGGCAGTCAGCAGCTTGCCCAGATTTTGCCCGGAGCCCTGGGATTGAAGGACCTGGCACCTCCTTCCCTAGGTCTGGCAGCAGATCCAGAAAACTCGCTGCACCAACAATTCTATTTTTCTTAGCAGAGTTTCCTTGCAAATGACAAATAAAGCAGTTTAGAAACACCTTCAGGCTCACTTCTAAGACACAAGCCTGCAGCTTTTTTCCTCTTGGGCACTGTGCCTGAAATAATGTAATGCAAAAGGAAAAAAAAGGTCCTGCTTCATATCTCTGTTACTCCAGGTTTTCATTGCTCTGACAGCATAAACTTCACCATAATTACATGGGCCTATATAAGATCAGGGACCAGCATGTTTCTTTCTAAAGCTTCATGAACAACAATGCTATAGGATTTCTGTCCATCTTCCTGGCATTATTTTGTTGCTTAAACAAGGCAATTTGGCTTCTGCTACTGTGATGCTGAAACAAATCTCATTCTTTTGTAATGGAGATGTACTTGCTAATCTCTCCCATCACACTCCCAGCACTGCCTTTACAAATTATAATTCATTGTAGGCTTGGAGTGGACAGAGAAACATGCTGTGTCATTAGAACCTGTTTCTAATAATTTGATGTCTAGCCCAAGCACTCACCTTATGGCCTTATGGCCTTATTAAGGAATGAAAATTTTTCCTCTCTTCCCAACCCATCAGTACTGACAGTAAAAACCTTTCTCACCATCAGGAAAGAAAAAACCTGCTGTTTCTGATGTTGGGTATTTTCCACTGCTGTTGTGCTAATAGTGAGGCTGTCATAGCCTTGCTGGGGATTCTACCCAACATGCAGCAGTTATTTGCTGTTCACTAAAAACAGAAATAGAGAACAAGAAAGTGATGGAAGTCACATCCAGAGCCATGCTTCATAACTGTGTCATACCCACTCAACCAAATGGCAGGTCACATCACCTTTGTGTCTGGAGATGTTTCCGATTTGACATCCACGACTAAATCAGGAGGTTTCTTAAGTTGTTCTTCTCATTAGCACAGGCTTCCTTCTGCCCTAGTGGGCTCTTGTTTCCCACCTGCTCTCTTGTATCAGTTATGAGTGCTGCAGTTTTAAAACGTATCTCACTTTTTCTTCCCTCTGTTGGTGTTCCCCTGATACATATGGAATCATTCTTTTTTTGGTTTGGGATAAGGATTATCTTGTTTGCAGACTGGTGGGGGCTACTATGTACAAGATGAACAATCAGAACACAGTCATTCTGCTGGAGTCGATGGCTGTATCCTCCCTCCATGTGGCAAAAGCACACTCAGAAAAGGTACCAGTTTTCACTGTAACACTTCTTTCAGTTTGGTTCCTGTAATACTTTCTTTGTCTACATTTTGTGGAGGGAAATGGGTTCCATAGCCTGCAATGTCCTTGGCTTTCTTCTTGGCCGTATCACTAGCTCTGTGATTTCAAATAAATGTTGGAAGAGAAAAAAAAATAAAGAATTCCCATCAGTTGCCATATTTAAGAAGAAAGAATAAATTAATAGGCTGTAAATTACTTTATTCTTTAGGAATTTTCCTTCTGTTTATGTGCAATAATGTTTGTGAACTCTGCTACTAAGAGATTGTATTGTGAGTAATCATATATTCTTTCATTCCTATTTAAAAGATAGTTTGTAGACCTAGGGATTTTCATTGACGTAAAGCACAATTTAATGAATTATTTAATGTGTTTAACCATTGTGATGTCACAAGCAATTGTTTTCATATATTTATTTGTTGGTGGTTTTCTGTAAAATGATGCTCATTAAGAGATCTGTTAAAAATGAAATTTTGTTGAATATTGTTGGGTCCATGAATTACTTATGAGAACAAATAAACATTGATTGTGGTTTTGAAACACTAAAGATTCCATCTTATCTACATAGCCATAAAAATGACTAAAAATGTTCCAAGTCATAGTAAAAATATACTGTGGTTTTTTGACAAAATGTACATAGAGGAAAATCATGTTGCTATAACTTATTATTTAATTATGTTAGGGCCCAAATACCAAATCTCTTGCTTCGAACTGGACTTCATTTCTGCTCTAGCAGCACTGAGGACCAGCCCAAACTGTCAAGATAATCTCCTGAGCTCCTGTGAGGAATAATGAGAACTTGAAGACTGTTCTTGCACTGTCAGCCTCCTATTGCTGGTTTGCTCTCAAAGTTTACCTGTATGAAAGCTGTGGGGTAGCCCTGTGTGGTAGGGAGTGTTCCGACTCTCCAGAGTTTGTTGACAGTGATGAAAAGGTCAAGTGTTTATGAGTAAGAACCATGGGAAAGGCCAACAAGTCTGGTGTCTTGGTGGGAGTCTTACAAACCAGCCAACCAGGTTGAAGAGGCAGATAAAATATTCCATAAGCAGCTGGGGGAAGAGTCACTGTTGTTATCCTTGGCTGATATGGGGGACTCGAACTTACCAGATGTCATCTGGAAATACAATCCAGTGGAGGGGAAGCAGGTTCCTGGAGTGTGTGGAAGAGAACTTCCTGACATAGCCGGTGAGCACCCCAACCAGGGCCTCACTGGACCAGTTCTTTGTGAACAGAGAAGGAGTGGTGGGTGATGTGATGTTTGGAGGCCATCTTGGGCACAACGATCATGAAATGATTGAGTTTTCAATTCTTGAAGAACTAAGGTGTGAGTCAACAGAACTGTTACCTTGGGTCGGGAGGGCAGACTTCAGCCTGTTTAGGACCCTGGCTGACAAAGTCCCTTGGGAAACAGTCCTGAAAGGCAAAGGAGTCCAGGCAGGCTGGACATTCTTCAAGAGGGAAGTCCTAAAGGCACAGGAGACATGACAGAAAGATGACCCAGATGACGGAAGAACCCCAGCCTGTCTGAACAGAGAGCTTTGACTGGAATTCAGGTAAAGTATTTTTCCAAACCTTTGGAAAAAAAGGCAAGTGACTCAGGAGGACTACAAGGATGTTGTGAAGTTACACAGGGAGAAAATTAGAAGGGTGAGAGCCCAGCTAGAACCTAATCTGGCTACCGCCATAAAATATAATAAAAATGTTTCTCTAAATACGTAATCAACAAAAAGAGGGCTAAGGAGAATCGCCATCCTTTATTGGATGTGGAGGGAAAGAGTGGCAAAGGATGAGGAAAAGGCTGAGGTACTTAATGCCTTCTTCACCTCAGTCTTTAGTAGTAAGACCAGTTGTTCTCAGGATACCCAGCCCCCTGAGCTGAGTGACAGGGACCAGGAAGAGAAGGCAGGCCCTATAATCCAAGGGGAAATGGTCAGCAACCTGCTACACCTCTCAGGCACACAAAAGTCTGTGGGGCTGGATGGGATCCACCCGAGTGTACTGAGGGAGCTGGCAGAAAGACTCTCTGAGACACTTTCCATCATTTATCCACAGTCCTGACGAACCAGGGAGGTCCCAGTTGACTGAAGGTTGACAACTGTGACATCCATCTATAAGGATGGCTGGAAGAAGGATCTACAGGCTTGTCAGCCTGACCTTGGTGCCAAGGAAGGCCCAGGAGCAGATCACTTTGAGTGTTTTTATACAACATGTACAGGACAAGCAAGGCATGAGGCCCAGCCAGCATGGGTTTGTGAAAGGCACGTCCTGTCTGACCAACTTGATCTCCTTTTATGACAAGGTGACCCACACTGGGTGAGGAAAAGGCTGTGAATTAATAATTAGGAAAAAATAATGTACAATTATACATCTGCATTGCAACAGGATTGTGTTAGATAATGTTTTGCAGCCCCTTTCAGTGCCACCAATGAAATCTCCACTGCAAGTATCCGTTTTCATGCCACTTTTATCATTTTGAGGATAAAAAAGGATTGGATGACTTTTTAATCTCCAGATCTCTCTAAATTGTGGTGGTGGTTCCTTTCTTGATTCCTGATGTGAAACTAGCTTAGTTCCTAGGAGACAGATGTCAGCCTCCATAAACTGACACTACTGTCTGAAAACAAACTCGCAGAAGCTGCTGGCTGAGTGGGCCCAAAGGCTGGATCCTGACAGGGAAGACAAGATGGCATGGGGAGTTCATCCTACTGGGGAGCAATACAGGCTGCTAAACAGAATAATCCAGTGCTGTTTATGGTGCCCTGAAGTTGCCCATCTGACCTTCAGCTGCTACTCCAGAAGGATACAAATCTCAGAATAGATGCTTTGTCATATATGTAAACCCTGTGCATATGTCTCAGGTACTTGCAGATCTCCAAACAACAGCGTCTCTCCTTGAGAGTTATGGTTAGGAGCCCGAACTGCTCTCCCAGTGTTTGTAGCATTTGGGGGCACCACTTGAGACAAGTGATCTGCAAACTGAAAGTCTGTCATCTTCACTAGTTCTGAGAACAAAATTATGTGTGCTGCAGGCCAGTTCTGAGAGATGGAGGAGAAAAGTGAATGTTGCTGCATTTCTAGGTCCTGCACTTTCGTGAAAGCAGTTATAAAGAAGGAACAGCAAGATGATAAGTGAAATAAATGTCTCTATTGCTGATAAATACTACTATATAGCCAGAGGAGAAATTGATTTTGCCACCAGGGGACAGAAAATTTTTTCCCACATACATGGTTACATTTCAAGAAGTACATCAGAATATTGTACCGTTATGTGCAGTTTATGTCACAGTTAAAAGCAAGAGTGACACTCAGCCTTGCTGGACTATATTACATATGGCTGGAGAAAGGCTGGGATTTTTAAGATTTCATTCACATTTATTTCTATATTACCTCTAGACACTATCCAAAGTGTGACACCTTTCAACATTTCCTAAGAAATTTGCAAGTATACCCCTTACATTCTCAATAAAATTCAGAACATGGGCAAGTGAGATTAGATAATATGGAGGTAATCCAATGACCTATAAATCTCAGCATCCTGTAAAAGCCCAGAGTGATGTAAATGTGTAGTGGTGAGGAGACATAAGGGCTGCCCTTCTCAGGTGAGGAAACTGCTGCAGGGTTTTGTGCACTGGGTAAGCAGCTCACCATTTCACTGTGACGCACATTGAATGAGACTCCTGTCACACAGAGGTCACCTGGCAGCCAATGTCCTCAGGCAACCCCTGGGGACCTCCTTATGGGTGATGGAGGCAAGTGCACTTTCAGGGCTAGAGCGTCTGTCCTGCTTTGGAAATTTATGATGGTGTAAGAAGAGTCTCATCCCAGAAGTGTGTCTTTCTCCTCTCTGTTCATAAACAGGAGGAAACAATCCCCAAATATACTTTTGAGAAGGTAGAACCTCAGCTGTGCCAGAGAATGAGGGGGCAGCATTTCACTTTTGAAAAGACTGTACTTGAAATGGAATTAAGGCTTCCAAGTGGGTAGGTCTAGAAACATTTGAAGAGGCAGCAAAGATCAGAGGGAGAGATCTGAAAACTGAGAGCAGATCTGGGGACCTGTAAGAAACAGAATAATAGAAACTTCCACAGACACTAATGAGTTTGATTTACAACCTTGAAAAGAGCTTGAGTTGATGTAATGATAAAAGTACACAGACATTAAGTAAAAAAATTAAAAATCTATATTTCAGTAGTTATTAGTAAGAATATGCTCTAAATAAATAAACTGTATTAAGTGATGTAGTAGATTTTTAAGTACAGTAATGTGATTTTATATTTTAAGTTAAAAATTTAAATGTTATAATAGAAGTATATGTGTGTATGTGCGTTAGCAAACTATTCGATGAAAGGCAGATGCAATGCAGTAAAAAGTATTAAAAGTGCTAAGTTACAAAGTCAAAACAAAACTTCATGTTAATGTCCACTAAGCTAAAAAGTTATCTATTGCCATGTGACTTGAAAACCTGTAACTATCTTCTTAGCTATAGACGACTTGCTGCTCTAAATCCACAACCTCTAAGACTGATGCCTTATTTATTTTTTCAAGTAATAAATAATTTGTTAGCCATAATAGTCCCATCTCTTAATTCAAGCACCAACAGGGACGCTCTCTAGAAAGGTGATAACCAAAGTCACCTTAATGAGTGACGTAGCAAAGAAATAGGAAATAAATGTGGGAGACTTGTGAGCATCAGAGACCCAGAGACACCCACTGCAAAGGGCAAGTGTAGATGTGAAGATCTTCTGAAAAATCTGCTTAGCTGTGCCTTCCTCTGGACCTGCTCCAGCAGGTTCACATCCTTCTTATGCTGGGGACCCCAGAATTAGATGTAGCACCCCAGGTGGGGTCTCATCAGAGTGGAGTAGAGGCACAATCACAGCCTTTGACCTGCTGGCAATGCTGCTTTGATGCAGCCCAGGATATGGATGGGTTTGTGGGCACATTGCTGGCTCGTGTTGAGCTTCTCATCCATCAGCACCCCCAAGTCCTTATCCTCAGGGCTTGCTCTCATCCATTCTCTGCCCAGCCTGTATTTGTGTTTGGGATTACCCCAATCCAGGTGCAGAACCTTACACCTGGCCTTGTAGAACTTCAGCAAAATAAACACTGCCAAGAACAGCATGAATGTTTTGGAAGACTTTAATGCTGCACAGCCCAGGTATGGTGCCAGGAAGCAGTGGGGTTTGTGTGTGTGTGTGTGCTTTTGTCTGCATGCCCACGTGTGCAAACACCTGATGTCTGTCAAAATCTGCCACTTGTGCTGGCCACTTATGTACAGTTTGCATTGATCCCTACTCACTGGGCCCACATGCTTTGGGTTTGCAGTCAGAGAGAGCCCAGCTTTACATCTGCCCTTGTTTTGAGGGTTTTTTAATGTAAGGACTTCTTTGATCTCTGATGTGCTTACACAAGCGCTTAGTCTCTGTGGCTGTCCATGAACTGGAAGATACCCTAGCCTGCTCCAGGCGTCCTACTCTGCATGCCAAGACATGAACTGATAGGTTATATGGGAGCTGCAGCCACCCTACTACCCCAGTAGTGAGTCATGTGGTGACCAAGACTTTGGGTTGTGGACTCATCATTGACCAAACTGCACAACCCTAAGTTTACTCAACTTTGTGTTTATGAGAATTAAGTGGCAAATAAATGAATTGCAGTTTATGTTAGGTTTAGATAAACAACGACAGAATGTTTCACCTTCTATTTGGATCAACTGGGCAGCTAGCTCAGCAGAACATGAGCTGAATTTAAACTTCTCCTAGGTCTAAGACAGGCTCGTCTTTGCCACATTTTGTTTTAAAGATGCATCTTTATTTATAAACTCCAAGCAGGAATTATCAGTCAAAATTGTTTATACTACATCTAAATCTATTTAAATAAATCACAAAATAGAATAAGTATCTGAAGGAATTAATATGTAGGAAACATGTATTTCTGGTACTCCTGGGCAAAATATGCTCTCTTGTTGACTCATAATTGTCCCAGACTTGGGAAATGTAAGCACTAGTAGAGGCTGATTCATTTCCTGAAACACGTACTTAAACCTAGACATACTAGTGTTTCTTTTTATTTCTGTGTACTACAAAGGAAGGTAAACTAAAGAAATCTAAAGCAGATTAATTGTATCTATAGGCTCTAATTTATCTGCTATGTTACCATGATCACTGGATGAACTGAGGCTTACAGTGACTTCTGTAACTGAGCAATCTCCCTGGCTCTTCTCCCTCTGCCAGCATAATCCCATGACCAAAGCAATAAAAATTTACATTAGAAACAGTTTTTGGAAGAGTTCAGCTAAGGCCAAGTAGACCCACATCCTCTTTCTGATAGAGGCCCAAGTGTGTTCTTGTAAATATATGTATATATTTGCATATGTGCAGGAAATCATGTCTGTCTAAAGATATATATATATATATGTATTTTTATGTATGACAATTTGTCTTCTAGCTGCCAATTGTTTTTAGGTCAAGGTATTCTTGACCAAATTTAGCATCTTGGAATTTAAAGGGTTTTCCATAGACTTTTTTCCTTCTTTGGATTTACTCAGTTGCTCCTTGAATTTAAATATTAACTTCTAGTACCTTTTAGCCTAACTATGAAGTTAAAGTGAACACAACAGGAAACTACCACTTTTTGATTGCTTCAAGTTGGACGCCTTCTAGGATCATTGAAGCACACCTAGTTGTTCAATTTGGAGGGATACTAGACAAAAAGTCCCTGCTCATCTTCATGCAACTCCTGATTTTGTGATTCTCTGTATTTTCTCTCTCCCCTCTGTCCATAGCAATTGCAAGAGCACAAGACTGGTCAGTAAATGTCCATGTCTTTGATTATCCTGGTTGAGCTTGCCTTCAGCATTTCTCATTCTGCTATACCTTTCTTTGGAGTTGGGGTGACCACAGCTGCCCACAGTACCCAATACACAAGCTCACCAAGGATTCATATGAGGTGAATATAAGTGGTGTTTTACATGTTGTTTACTTTCATTTTTATAATATTTCCTCGAATTCAGTCTTGGATTTTTCTGAGTAGTTCCGAGCACAAATCTGACACGTCCATAAAATTATATATTCAAATGACAAGATCTCATTTCCAAGTGGCAGTAGTCAACTCAGAACTCAGCACAGTGTACAGAAAGTCAAAATTGGGTTTTTCCCCCCAGGTGCCTCACTTTAAATTTATCTACGCTGAATTTCATTTGTCATTTTATTGCCGTCACTCTATGTCATCAGGGTCTTCTGCAATTCATGCTCAGCCCTTGTCTTTAGTACCCTGAATAATTTAGCAGCTATTCTCCAGAACAAATTAGCATCCCCAGAACTCGTTCTGCAACCTGCCTAGGCAGCAGGGGAGCGGAACTTGAGGCAAGCTGATATAACATTCCAGCAGCAGATATAAAGGCTTCATTTGCCTTCCCAACCATTCTGATGAAAGTGCTGAGATGTGTGCTGCCATTCTGCTGCTCTCGCCACAGAGCTGAAAAATCAGGTTTTATTAGCGTTGAAATTGGTTTTTACACAGGTTGCCATTAACAGAAAGGTATTGCTTTCAGGTTCATTCTTTTAGCAGAAAGTCCTGTTTGAAAGGGTGTCTAATCCCCTTTCTCATCTGTATTCTCAGACTTTAAAAACTTTTGAAATTATATCTCTGCTTCCTTCTTTCACACGCAAATGTTTAGCAAATGGAAATTTCTGTCTTTCCAGTGCGTAAGCAATTCCCATCTTCTCTTGGTCTCCCTGCTGTAAGGCTATAAACAAAGGCATATTGAGTGAGCTGGCAGTGAAATTACAGAAAGCTGAAAAGGTCAGAATCTTAAATCATAGATCAGATAAGACAAAGAATTTCAGATATCTCACAGCAAATAAGGTATGGAGAATGTGATGAACACTGTGTATAACACAGCGTGAAACCTTATGTAGAAAAACATGAAGTGCTGTAAACTTCCTTTTCTGATTTCGTTTGCTCCAACTGCATTTAGAAATTATAACAAAAATGCAGTGATAGCCACATTATTATTTACACTCAGTAGGAAGCAAGGCTGAGCTACATGCAGAGATTGTCAATAAAGAGGGAGGCATTTTTACTACTGAAAAAATCTCATTAATTGTGTTTTGATTTGGAAACTCAAAAATCAAACTTACCATCCTAACAGGTGCTAGAAAGGTATAATTATCATGATTTAATGCATATATTTCAATAGCATGCAAGAGTTCAGGTTTGGTTAGTTCTCTGGTGTCTGCCATAGAATACCTAAGTGAGAAGGTATCCACTCTAGAAACCATAAAAAATGGGATCAACCATGATACCTTGCTACAGCCTGGCCTGTGTCTGTGATGTGTTTTCTTTAGGAGTGTGCAGCTGGCGCAGGGTTGGTGCTCAAGGATACCGAAACCAATATGAAGTAAATAACTCCAGTTCCTCATTCGTTGGAAGCAAGCCAGCCTTCATCCTGAGCAAAAGCTGGTTTCATAAACTGACGGATTAGGAGGAGGAAAATAGCAGAAGAAAGAGAGGCGGATACCTTTCTCCTTGCAGTCGGTTACTGAAGAGTGGCAGGAAATGGAGGTGAGCAGGAGAAGGCTGGAGGAAGCAGCTGTTGCAGAGGGAGTTAGACTTCTTGGGCAACCTCATCCCTCCTGCTTTACCCTTTCCACTGCAGAGGCAGCAACCGCCTGGTTCCCCTCTGCTGGCAGAATAGTCACAGGATCAAATTGGTTTACAACAGAGGTGAGCTGGGGAAGAGTCAGGTTAATAGACTTTAGCAGCATTGAGGAGTGTATATTCTTCAGCTTTTTCCTGTAAAGCTCAAGGACAGGAACTTAAACATTTCTTCTTGAAATATAAAACTTAACTTCTTATTTATGAGCTGCTTCTGAAACTGAAAATGTCTTGTAGCCTTACTTCAATATCCCAGTGTTTGGCCTAACCTATAAATAATACAGCAGTATGAGGAGATGCATTCCCATGCCAAGGCTGTAAGGATGTGGTGAATATTGATATACTCTCCCCTAAAGCAGGCATTTCTGTCTTAAAAGCTCCCTGCCCATCAGTGGCTCTGGAGTTGGGTTGGAGGGTCGAGGGGGATCCTTCTCCCCAGTGGGAATTTTGAGTTCTGGTTGCTTCTTGCATCTAGCGCAGAACTTTGGCTCTTATCAAACCTCCAGGTAGGGAACCTCAAGCTGGCAGATGATTTAAGGTCTGCAACAATATATCTGACTTTCCTTCTCAGTGGAGTCTTAAAGACTGTCAATCAGCTGTAAGGAAGACCACCTGCCTGAAACCCAGGGTATCTTCTTGCCCCTCCATGGGGAGGTCTCCCTGAGGAGACAGGTGAGGAATACAGCATTCAAGAAAAAATCATACCTTCCTGTGCACCATCTATTAAGGGAGTACTTTGGCAGTTTTTTGAAGGATACCCCAAAGCATCACTGAAAACTCAGAATGAAAATAAAACCTAGTTCAAGCAAAGCCTCCCAAAACTAGACCACAACTGACATCTGCCCCCATGCAACTTCATTATTGGAAAGAAAATTGTACCCCAGGGATATTTTTCCATTTTCTTGACTGCACACTAAAAACTTCTTTGGGCCATGTATCATTCACATTTTTGGGCTTGTGATTACCACAGACCCTCCCTGCAAGCCACCCACTTTCTATTTTCACTTTACAGATCATCAAAGAGAAACAAGCCCAGCAGAGGGAACAAATGGGGTCTGGACCTGCTTCTGGGGAGGAAGTTCCAGTGACACAAGGCAGGGAGGAGGGAAGGCAAGAGGGACTTGCATTACACCAGGTCAAATGCCCAGGCAGCAGGTGAAATCAGTGTTCATGAAGAAAGCATCTGCAGTAAACAAAAGCTAACTGTACTCAGTACTTTAAACCACATGAAGGAAAAAAGCCAGGTAGGCAGCAGGAATGGCTGGAGGCCTGGTGACATCAATTACTGCCTTCCTAACTCCACTGGAAAAATGTTTTCTGAGAAGTCTGTAGAGCCAGTGGCACAGCCTTGAAGTACAGTAATCAAAGCAGAGTAATCTTGGGGACCAGGAGTGGTATTTTCTATGCTATAATTAACCAGTAAGCTGTCTGCTCATTCTCTCTTCTCAGTACCCTCCCTTTTCTGGCAAACATTGTTAAAACTCCCCAAATATGTGTTCAAATACTTAAAACTGTGAAGACCCCCACTGCTGTAAGAAATAATGTAATTGGAGTGCATGGTCCTGTAGCTTTCAACTTTGCCTCTTAGATATTAGTAAAATGACTGAATCTCTGATTAAAAAAATAAAATCCAAGGGACCAAAGCTGCTCTCTGTTGATGCAGAGAGCGTCCCATGGAGCAATTACTGTTTAAACTCTACAGTAACTGTCATACCAGAAGAAAGCCTTCAGTCCCTGAGAAATTTATCAAGAACTTTGAAAAGGCAAGAGAGACACCATCTCTTTCTCTCTGCTCATCACAGATGTGAGATAAATCCCAAAGAACCATGTGCATTAACCCCATCATTGCTACATCTATATGGGAATCAGGAACCTTTGCATTAATTCCTCCCTCAGACTTGGTCTCTGTGCCCTGCCAGCCTGTGAGAGCTATAACACTTCCCCTGGACAAGGACTTGTCAGCTATTGCTTTAAATCTTCATCATTATTGGGAAGACCATTAGTAAATTAGATGCCATGATGTGTTGGTAAGTTTACATCAGAAGTCACGTGTTTCTGGGAGTCGCAGGAATTCCATACAGCACTTTCCAAAACTGCAAACAAACATCAAAACAAAATCCTAGACCCTTCCAGCAATTCCGTGTTACAGCTCGTGACAGCAAACAGCCCAAGGTGTACATCCTAACCCACTGCTTTAGCTGGTCTCCATCCTTCCCTGTGTTAATTTACCACATCTGTGTCTGGCTAACTCAGCACTAATTCTGCCCCCTTGGCACGGAAGGCACTGTGTGGAGTTGCTCATGTATGTCAGATGAAACAGGATCAGGTCACTGGGGTATATTTATGTTATGTTTGAACCCCTCTAAAGGGGAAGAGGCCAGTTTTGCCCTGCCCTGCCTGCCTACTCTGACCCACTGCACGCTGGAGCCACCAGCTGCGTGGCCATTGCGTAGATGGCAAACGTTGGAAGACCTGGAGAAGGGGCTCAAGCTGACCCCCATTCCCTCTGTGGATGCTCAAGTGCCTGACACCAGGGAGCAGCTGGAGAGGGAAGACTGTGGCTGTCTTTTCAAGCAGCATCTTGCAGCAAGATCACAGTGAGCACAAGCCCTGCCAGTCTCCAAGGGTACATTTGAGTGGACTCTGTCATAATGGCTCTCAGCACTGATGAAGTCTAAGTTTGCTAAAGACAGCTGGTGAATAAAAACAATTACTTAAAAGAAAAAGCGGGCAATACAGGGTTAAAAACTTCTGTTCAAGTAAGCTTGGATTTTTGGTTATTCCCCTTGTTTGAATTCAGAGTATGGAGATATATTACCTTTCAGTGTCTGAGTTTGACTAGATAGATACCTGAGCTCTGTCTTTTCCCTAGGATATATCACCAAAAATGCTATATCTTTTTTAATTCATTCTACATATGACACTTTTTCTTCTTGCTCACCCAGCAAGATATTTTCCCAAGCTCTCCCAGTGACTATTTAGCTGCTGGAACATTTACATTGATGCTCCAGTGTGGGCAGCTGCTCTGGGCAGCCATCGTTTCGGACCTGTTGAGCCACACTTTGAACTTTGTCAGATTGAAAAGGTCAGACCATTACAGAAACTGACAATTTTTAATTTGATAACTTCTCTGAGTACTGAAAGGTACTCACATACAAATAAATTAGTGTGAGACTGACTGCTTTAACCAAACTGAAGTTGTCATTTGGGGGAAGAAGTAAATTAATTCCAATAAACAAAGAGAAATCCTTGATGCCCTTCTGACAACACTGAGATCTCAGTGAGGAGGGAAAGACGTTTAGCTTATTAATTAAGTCTTTGGCAAACTCCCAGAGTTTATCTTTTATGTTTGTGTAGTGCTAATGTTTTGCCATTGTGTAGGCAAATGTACCAATAACAGCCCCTTTGCCACAGAGTGGGCTGGGGGTAGGTGGGACATTGCATGTGGTGGGGGATTTCAGGTGGGTTGTCACTCTTCAGGAACAATTACACAGTTTGAGTGGCTCATGGCCACAATGTCTCCTGCCAGACGCGAACTAACCTGGCACAGAAAAAGATATGGGGGTGTCATCATGGGCACTGCCACAGGGTTACAGGAAAATAAAACCACATTCTCTTGCAGACAAACTCTTAAGGTTCGGTTTGGTGGGAGTTTTTTGTGTTGAGGATGTGGCAGAACCTGTTTAATGAGCAGCACGTGCTCTATCCACTGAGCTGTGAACTCTGTACCTCTGCTGCTGCACTGCACAGACCAGGGCTGTGGTTCAGCCCACAGCATGTCCCTGCTGGCATCATGCCTGCCATGCCTGTGCCCCCCAGCACCCTCCTACATGGTGCCCAGGCACAGGCCAAGGTGTAGCTCAAGCCAGAGACTACCCTCAAAGGCATGTTGGACAAGACTACCTTTCAGTTCCCTTTGTTGTGTTTCAGCCCTTTTGCCAGCAGGAGAAGATGTCGGCCGTGGTCACTGACCTATTTGGTGAATGGCTGAGGAAGGACATCTTGCATTTGAGGAGGGGAAGAGCAGGGGGAGGGCCAGGAGCTCTGCTGCAAACCTGGGCAGATCCCTCCTACTGCAGCTGCTGCCAGTCAGTGCCAGCTGTGAGCAGGCACACCGAGGGGAAGAGGCTCACTACTCGGCTTTCCTAAGACCTCCAGGCTTCTTATTGACACCAGGCCTAAGAGAAACAATCCTGGGTTTCCCTTCTCCTGCCTCTGAGGGGGATACAACCTTCCCAGGGGCAATAAGTCCTGTCCCTGGTGGATTGTCTGAGACAAGTGGGACAAGGTAAATCCTTCAGTTGAAATAAACTTTACAAGCTTGCTTTAGAAAGATGCCACAGCAGAATGTCTTTTACCCTTTTTCCCCCTCCTTAATAAATCTCATTATTAAGGGAGATGAAAATCATTATTTCAATTGTAGGATTTTTAATGGATGTGATTGTGTGACTGAGAGGTGACTGGTGCCCTTGTACCCTAAACATAGAGGACCTTGTGGAAAGGCCAATGGCCAAAGTAGTATTGGTCAAATACAGAATATTTCCATAACTACTAGTCACTGACACAACAGGTTTGGTGATTGTCACATGGAAATGCCTAAAAGTTGACACTAAACTCCTGAAGTGGCACTTAGAGTGCTGAGTTAAGGGTTGGTAGGGAGCACAGAGGGCTTCAGTGGGACTCATACATTGAGCCCTGAAACAGCAGGTCTGAAATGCTATTTGATGAGTGGACAATGCTCCAAGCCTCTACTTTCCCTCTGCCTTGTCATCTAGCACCAATTGGGCATCTCTGCCAAGCCAGAGTGCTTCACTCCCTGTGCTCTTGTGCCAATCTTGTGCAAGTGGGCATGGATGCCCTGCACCTTTCTATGCTTACGTGATGGGAGGTAGAAGTGAGATTAAAATATATGAATGTAGCCAGTAAATACTTCTGGTCCAAGGAGGTTTGAGCCTGCTGGTCTTTCTTACTAAGAGCCTGGTCTGCCCATCTGTTCAGCTGAGGACAGAGTTGAACTGAAGGTGGAGGAGAAGGATGAATAGCAGGTAAGCATCCTCCTCTGCTCAAATTTCAGCTGAGCTGAGAGACTGTGAAGGAGAATATAGCCTCTTATATGTGTATCTCAACAAAGAATAAGCTGGGTGCCTGTACTTCCAAGGGAGAGTAAGTAGTTGGCTGAGATGTCTATGTTTGTTTGGATTGCCCATCTTCAATTCATCTCCACGTGGAGATTAATTTTTTGGTATTTTTGGGTTTGACCTCATGTTCTTTTTGCCACAGAGATCTCACATTTAATCATGGTTTGCTTTAAAGGTAAATCAATTGTCTAGCACTCAGAGACATGTTTTCTTTCACTTCAAGCTCCTGTTTCAAGGTCAGTGTTTAATATGCAGCTCTTGCACTTCGTCATTGTTTCAGAGATCTCACTCTATTTACAAGGATGAGCCTTAAGCACTAGGCCTGCAGGTGGATCAGTCTAACATGAGACAGACCTCAAAAACAGGGAAGCATCACCTTTTTCTCTATGAGGATCATCTTGAATATGAAGAGGCTTGATTCCCCCTCTCCTACCACATATTAAGGTCTGAATAATTTTGTCTTGTGTTTGCAAACTTAAGGTGAATATTTACTGTTTGGAACCACCTGTTGCAATCCCCATCTTTGGGTCCTTGTTTAGGCACAAAGAACACACTTGAGACCACAGCTCTGTAATCCACTGCTGGCTGAGCGTAAGCCGCCCACTAGATAAAGGAAGACACAAGTCTGTCATTGGTACTGAGAAAAGTCTTGGCCAGGCAGGTGCAGTGCAATGGCACAGTATCTCCTACTTGGAGAGGTCCAGCATCTAATGTTTCTGTTGGCTGGGTCCTTGGGAGGAAGACTATGTGGGGAGAAGGCTGTGGGATTTGGAGGAGTTTGTGGTAAATAGGAAAGGTCTTGGGGACGAGGACAAGATGGTAAAGTAAAATGTGGTTTGGGGTTTTTCTAAAAAATCTACATTGCTCACTCTAGTTTCTGTTTTGTGAGAAGTGCAAGCCACATAAAGTTTAGGACTTCCAAAACCTATGCTTGGATTAATACAGAAGCTCTTATTTAACATAACAGAGCCCTTATCAGAACTGATATAATAAAAGAGAGTATTTAATTCTTCCTTTCAGTAAAACTGGAAATGAGACCATGTATCCTGTTCCCCAACTGTCTTGGTATACCACACTGGTTTTAAGCTCTTTCCTATAAATCAGCAATCAAATTCATGCCATCTGCCAAGCAAGCAATGAATAGCAAGAATTTCAAACTCAGGGCTTGGAGCTTGATATATCATTCCTCTGATGAAAGCATTGTGCCCATGGTCTCATTTTATAATGTCCAAGATACAGAAATGGGCTATTACTCTTTTCATTTGCGCAGTAGTTATCTGGTCTTTGTAGCTCCTGTAGCTCCTTCCTCTGTGGCCAGATGTTGAAAGTGTCTCACATACATGGCATTACAGACTCCAGCATGCTACAGTGAAATGTCATCATGGTGACAATTTGGTTCCTGGGTCCACAGCATCTGTTTTGTGGGAGAATGTTGAAATGATCCCACAAAGTCCTGGCAGATGTCTGAATTTATAGTGTAAGCAGAAATTGTGAAAACCGTTGGACAGAGGTAAAGGAGTGTGTAGTTTTGTAAAGGAAGGTTGCAGCTCAGCTCCCAGGAAGCCTCATTACAGCAGGACATGGTCACAGAAGAGAAGAATTGGTGAGCATAAATAATGCGTGTAGTGCCTGTGCCATTGCTTGCACTTCAGTCCTTCAGGAGGCAAGGTTACCCAACTTATGGCTGCATGACCAGACACTGCTCCCTCCTCCCAAACTAGGCTATGTTTGCCTGCACAAGTTATTAGGAGCCTTCCCTGTATTGTGCCAGCCCCTAAACTATCCCCAGGCAGTGTCTGAGGGAAAGCCAGGTCAAACCTGTGCTGGGGAGCACATTAACAAACCAAGAACACCTCAGTTTTGACCACTTGTGTAGATGTAGCCAGCTGTAATTCTCCATTAGAAAATATCTCATAGGTTTGCACAGTCTGGCAGCACCAGAGGTGTTTTCTCAAGATCCTGAAAATCTTTGTGGGAGCAGTCAATAATCCATGCTAAAAACCCCAAATGTGTGTTCATTACACCGAGCAGGTGCCTGTTCTGAAGAGGACAGCAACTGAGGGCAAAGATTTCCTCTCTTCCCAGGAGCTTATCAACAGATATGAAGAGCAGCAGTGATCGAGGAATCTGGGTCACAACCCCATGAAAGAGTTTGATAAGAAGAAAGCGCAAAGCTTCCTTCAGCTGCCAAGAATCTGACCAGCAGAAAAATTAGTTTGACTAGATCACAGTGGGGCTGCTGCATTTGAGGAGTTCAGATTTCCTTTAGAGCAGGTGATAAAGCAGAAAAGTTTAAAAGTGTCTGTGGTCGCAGTCCCTTGGCATAGCTGAGAGCATTGGGCATGCTCTCCATTTGCCCCTCTGCTCCCCAGGGACTCACTCTGGGGACTGTGCCCTGTCTGAAACCCAGGACATGCCTGCTGAGACCCATCACCGCTCCCCATGTCTGGGGTGGGGATGCTGGAGGTGTGGCAGCATCCATCGGCAGGCTGTCGATGTTTAGTGTCACAGATTGTCTAAACATTGTGATCCTCACCCCCAGCAGTGAACTCAAGAATGTAACATGCTTTGTCTCATCATCTGCTGACTGAAACAGATCTTTAAATAATGAATGTGCTGTGATGTGCTTTTTTAGCTATGAAGTGTGAGACTTCAGCAGTGTGAAACTCATCCTCTCCAAGAAACATGACTAATAGGTTTTTGCTTTCATTTCTTATTACTTGCATTGGCCGTGATTCATTTCCCAATCGGTACAGGGGCAAATGTGCTGAATACTACATGGTGAAGGTATTAGGGGGTGTTGGGATGTCCTTCCCTGTCATCCCCTTTGCAGGGAAAACCACCAGGAGAGGTTCTGTGCTACGGAAGTTTGTAGCAAGCAGTGAATGAGGGCACAAAGGTGATGTGAGATCTGCATAACCTGTGTATGTCAATTTAATTGAGAGATGTAATGGCCATTTTACTCATGGGCAGTTTTATATTAAATATGCACAAGCAGCCTAAGTGCTACTAATGGAGAAGCCTTTTTGGTGATGGGTTACTGCTTTTTGAAGACGTGGTACTGCACTCAGCTGAGACTAATGTACTTAGGCTAAACACACCTTTAAAACATGCCTAATTGTCAGTTTTTATGCTGGGTACAAACCATAACAAATTTACAGAGAAAAATGCCTACAAGCCTTTGGTACAACTTCATACAAGAGAAGGCAGGCACGTGACCCCTGGGCAGAGCAGTGGTGGGATGCAAGAGCACTCAAAAACAGCAGCCAGTATGAGGTTTGGTCAAAGGCAGGAGAGGTAGGTGGGTACTTGGGTAACACATATGTAAGCTACTGACTCAGAAAGGTACATTTGGAAACATAGCTCTGGTAAAGTATTGTTGAAAGGTACTTTCTGTGCTGCTGTAAAAATTAAAATAAAAGGAAACTGCAGTATGGTCCCACCTGGCCCAGCTGTGCAGTAGCTGTCAGGGACAGTACCCAGCAGTCTGTGGCTCCCACTCACCATCAGGGTAAGGAGAAAAGGTTGAGCTGAAGTGGCCCCAGGTGAGATGTCGGCACAAGAGGGTGGCTGAGTGTGCAGAGCCACCATGGTGCTGTGCAGAAACCCCCACGGTGCCCTGAGGCTGGCACTACCTGCAGTGACAGGTTTCCTGCAGTGACAGGTTTCCTGCTGTGCCACTACCTTGCACGGCAAGAGGAGCATGAGGGAGGTAATGGCTCCGTCTGAGAGACTGCAGTGATGATGAAGTGCTTTTCCTCTGATCTAACCCTGAGCCTCTGCAGCTGACCCTGAACCCTCCCAGCAGGGTGAATGGAGGTCCACAGAACCCTGGGAGCATCCTGGGAATGCCCTGGGCACCAGTCTGACCGTTGCTGGTGGGACTTCTGCCACAATGACTCTGAGCAGGAAAAGGATGAGGGAAAGGGGAGTAAAAGTCTGAACAGGAGCTGAAGGGGCAAAGAGCTGACTGGGGATTTGTAAAGCAATTAAGCACCAACTCAGCTTGCCCTGCTACCAGATCCATGTCTTGAACCTGACCTGGCCTGACAGTGTCTGCAGTGCTCAGTGCCTACACCTGTGTGCCAGCACAAGGTGGTTCCCATTTCTGTAGGTGCCTTGTCAGGGAGCTCTGAGCTGTCTGACATCCCACCCCATGCCCCTGGTGAGACGCTGAGAAGCTGCAGCCTCCCCCACAAGTTAAGGGCAACCAGACAACATCTCTCACACCTGGATTAAAATTTTCTTATTGACAGAGAAGGAAAGGCATTTTTTCTGTCTTTTCATCTCGTGCTCACCGTTTCTGGGGGACACTCAGTTGCTCAATTCCTTCTTAAAGTGAATTGGTAAGGTGTGGATAATTGCATTCTCCATTTTCAGTAGGACTCTCAGGGCAATTTGCCTTCTTTTTTTTTTTTTTCCATTTATATATGATAATCACATCGGGACCTCACATTTACTGCAGACTTAATGACACTGAGATATGAAATGTTGTCTCTGATGGTTGTCAGGCAGGAAATCCTTAAAAACAGTCCTGCTCATTTAAAGCTATGTCTATGGCTCTAAGCTGTGGTAGGAAAACTGTGGAAAATATACACTGTAGAAATGTTTATGAGCAGAGCTGTGGTTTGATCATGCTGCTGCCACTTTTTAAAATTTATATTTCTCTACTGCAAATTCTTACTATAAATTCTGGCTACAGTAATCTGTATTCTTATTAACAGCTTGGTTTAAGAAAAGAGGGATGTGTGGGAGGTAAAGGATTAAAAAACAGTATATGCATGCCTCAGATACCTCTTCTTAGCAAAAGCTTACTTAAATGCAAAAACGACAACAAGCCCTTATATCCTGGGCAGGAGGGGGCTGAGTAGATGCTGGAAAGCGAAAAATCACATGCAGCCAGTGGGTGAAGGGCTGAGACATCAGGTGAAGCTGTTCGCAGTGAGCTAGAAAGGATTTAGAAAACATTCTGTGCATTTGATAAACAGGAACGTCATCACAGAGGAAGATAATATGCCAGAGGAAAACTAGCTTACGAGGTATCTTCAAAGGGCTCACGTGGGCTTGGGGAGGGGATGCTGTTGCCTGTGGTGAGGCGACTGCAGGTCCCTGCTCCCTGATCCCCTGCTTATCCCAGAAACATGCTGCTGCTGGGTCCTGCTGTGCTCTTGGGGTCTCACCCACAGATTTTTGCCCAACAAAATGTCATCACAGGTCTTCCAAATTGCCACTCCTGGAAGTCAGGCATGTACCTGCACACTGTTGATGTGTTTCCAGCTTGCTGCTGAGAGACAGAACCCCCAAACATTCCCTCATTTAATGTGACTGAGGTGAACTTTTAAGTATCATGGTGTAGTTTTTATACCACAACTTTTTCTCCCAAGTTCTTCTAGCATTTCACCTGACAGATTTTTAAAAAATTATTATTTCCAAAGTGAGCCAAGCAAAAGTGACCTATCACCAATTTTTAATTTGAGCTCAAATGTAGGTCTCCTCCAATTTGGAGGAGTATCAGGAACTCTTATCTGGGCAAATGTTACCAAGAGAGCCTTGATGGAAATAAAGTACATAAAATTTAACCTGGTGTCTCCAGTGGCTTTTTTTTTTTCACCACAAATGCCAGAAACACAGCTATAGCTTTATCTACATTACACGTAGAGGCCGGGATCTGGCCTAGCACAGCTCTCAGCCTGTAATTGCTGTATCCAAATTAACAGATAGCCAGACCCCCTGTCTCAGCTGGGAAGCAGCTACTAATGGTAAGGAGACACTGAAGCACTTAAACTGTCTCTGAGCCGTGCCTAATTGTGCAAAGGCTCCTCTCCTGGCCACACTTACAGAGTTTAAATGAACACTTTTTTGTTGTTGCTGTGCTGAAACAGAAGCTGAATATTTACACTGACAGGAGGAAGGAGGAACTTCACACTAGAACAGGGACACCTTCTTAAGCCCCTCAGCTTTCTGTGGTAGCCGTCCAGCCATTGATTCCAGGGTTTCTCCATGCAATATCTGAGATGTTAGCATAAATCACCCTTAACATCTGACTTTGCAGTGCAATGGGCTAAAAATGGTCACAGACACAGATGAGAGACAGTTTAAGAGGCACTTCCTCACCTCCTCTTATTAAAGGTGGGAGTCATCCTGCCTAAACTGGGATAGAGCCTGAGAGCCTTTCAATTGCAGATTAAAATTGGACAGCAGAAGCTTCTTCCCCCCTCCCCCTGGCCATTCACCTTGTCCCCTGGCTTGTCGGAGGTGGCTGCTGCTGAGGCAAAGATGTCTGAGGCACGCAGAAATCAGTGGGGTTTCCTGCAGTCTGCTGCATCCGGCTGGAGGAAAACCCAAGCAAAAAGGACAGATGTTGAAGGGAGCCAGTGCTTAGATCAGGTGTTGTGCCCTTCGCTGGGGTCCAGCAGTCCCTCCTGCCAGGACCATCTCCAAATCAATGGGAATCTGATGCCAAATGCATGCCCCAGCAGCCACCTCTATCAGAGGAGGAAGCTGCTTTAGGCTCTCAGGTTGAGGAGTGTCCAGCTTCAAAATGATGTGTAGATACTGTCCTCCTCCCCAGAACACCCTGGGGCCAAGGGGGCAGGTCACTGGCATTTTTAAAACTGAGAGAGCCCAGCTTCCCCTCACCTCTTCTTGGGAAAGTCATAACTATCTGACATCCATCCTATCTGTCATGCAGAAATGTGGCTCTGCTGCATTAGGTGCCCCCACTTAAAATGCATGTAACCAAGCTGTAAGAGGAGAGAGGTGCCTCATGTTTCCTCTTACTGGATCAGCCTCTAGGTATCTTTACAGAAGCCCAACCCTTTCTCCACTGGAAATGGAGTGTTACTCTCCCAGCCTGTGTGCAAGTTGTGCTATCTCCTGCTTCGGGTTGTGTTCCCAATAGCCACCCAGCCTCTCCACCTCAGTTTTGCTCCATGTCATTGCTTTTGATGTGTGGATGGAAGGCAGGTTTTTCTTGTCAAGTATACTCTGAACTTGGAGAACATGAGAGTTTCAAGCCACGAGTTGAGAGCTGGCACAGCATGGAAATGGAGGGTTGATCACATAGACAGCAGTGAGACTAAGGAAAAGCAAGAGTTTGGGCTCAGTGGTGTGCCATGTAGACATGTGGTATATGATCATATGGAAGTGGTAACTTCATAGCACTGTCCTGCTGGCATAGAGGAATAGTAGCTTTGTGCCAAAAGTAAGGACTTCTGTTTAAATGAAAGCTTTATCTTTTGAAATTTATCCAGTTCTTTGTAAAATTACATTGTTCTTCGTAGAATTCAGTCCCAGCATAAAGATCGTCTTCTCACAGAACACATACAAAGACATTATGCTAAGACTGATCACTAAAGAATTATTATTTCAGTCCCAGAAAGAGGCTTTTGAAGGCCCCATCATCCCCCAGGAGCAGAGAAATTCATGTATCCTTAGCAGGCAGGTTCTTACTGCGATGTTTGATGGGGAGCAGCTGCCTTGTTGCTCCTAGTTCAAGTTTTACCAATATGTTGTAAACCTGAGGAAACTAGTTTTGCTGTGCTTTTCAGGAAGACTCCCTGGCAAGAACACTCATTAAGGGAGAAAAAGGTAATTTGGGTTAAAAGACTTAAGTCATCTGTGAGCCAGTCTGCTGACATGAGTGGGGGTGGAGTGAGTTCAGCACTTGAGAAAGCAACTACCACCTCTCAGGCTCTGAAAGAACAGTTCCTCTGCAAAACAGTGAGTAATAATTCTGGTTATGTCACTGCCTCTCCTTGGGGAAAACTAAATATATCCTGATATCATTGTTCCCAAGTTTGCTTTTTGACTGCTCTTCTTGCATTTATGCTTA
The DNA here is from genome assembly GCA_013396875.1 of Vireo altiloquus. Taxonomy (NCBI): domain Eukaryota; kingdom Metazoa; phylum Chordata; class Aves; order Passeriformes; family Vireonidae; genus Vireo; species Vireo altiloquus. The sequence goes on from VZRF01014699.1 coordinate 2,351,104, forward strand.
GTTAAGCACCGATGCCTTCCCCAGAATTACCCATGGAAATCAAAGAGACTGGTCACTCCAGTTCCTCCAGCAAACAGCTTTACTGGGTCCTGCTTCCTGATGCTCCTAAGCCCTCTTAGTACCCTGCTAATTTCTACTTCTGGTGGAGCTGGACAGAGAGAAAAAAGAGAGAAACCTTTCATACCTGTGTATTTACAGGGCACACCAGTCTGCTTTTGTTGATGCTCTCAGGTGGCATCTGTGTCTCCTGAGGTATGATTCATGGGTAGCTGTTTGCCTTAGCAAATTATTGCCTTGCTGGCTAAATATGCTTACACACAAACAGGTTTTGGAATGAGCTGAGGTTTGCTTGCTTGGGGTATGGCATTATTGTTGGAAGCTGACTGTGCATTTACCTTGCTCCAGCACAAAGGAAGATTTGTTCAACCCTGCACCGTTTTGTGGCCTTAATTTGAGGAGAGGGACCTTAGGAAGAAGTGACGTGCCTGAGTGATCACTGGATGTCAAAATACCCCACACTGCTTCTGCAGCCTCCTCTGTTAAGCACAAGGAGCAAACATGATTAAGAAAAAACATCTTGCTGCTGGAGCTTCTTATGGCTGTGTTAAAAGCTGCAAGGGTAAGCTGAGAACTTCAGGTCCTAAAATAGGATGGGGATAAATACAAGAAGTATGACTAGAGTTCTGGGAAAAATCCCTGTCACTTGGGCATTGTTGCGATGGCTGAGGAGGGCAGGGTGGCCTCTAGCCCGAGGAGTGCCTTCAGCTGGCCCTCTTTTGCTTCAGGGAGGAGAAAGCATGTGTAGAATGGGGCCCACTATTAGGGTCTCCCACTTGTCTTCCAAGGCTGCTCCACCTCTCCCATTTCCCCTTTGGCAGATGGAGACTGCTGGACAGTAACTCGTGTGAGGCCAGCAGGCTTACCCCTCGGAGCACACAGTGACCTGCCAGACTCCTCTGCTTGCTCTAACACCTCAAATTCTGCTTCAGCATTGAAAGTAGGATCAGGCTTCACGTATCCAACTGGAGAGACTCGAGAGGACTGCAAAGCACTGAAGGACACTCATAATCCTGGCTGGAGTATGGAGAAGTGTCTGCATATGCTGGGAAAGAGAGGGGTTTGTTGTTCCTGGTGGAGATGTCCGTGGTGGGCACCTTGCAAGAAGAATTCTGTGGCGTGGTTTCTGTCTCCTACTTTTCGTGCTTTGGCAGCACTGGACTTGTCCATACCCAGTGTTTTCCACCCCCTGTGTCTGACACACACACACACAGTCCCAGCATTGTGTTGCATGTGGACCAGCAGTGTGTGTCTCACGGGGTGAACCTCAGCAGTTCAGACTCTGAGCAGGGATTTCTTCCATAGCTGAACTCCAAAAAGGTCCTAAGTGAGGGCAGCAAAACCAACAAGAGGTGAGCATGGTGGGAAGATGGAAGAGTGAGGTGCTGCTTTAGGGTCATGAGATGCCTGTGGAGAAAAGGGCAGACAGGTCTGTCCATCTGTGCTTGTGTTTCCCACCACAGTAGTGGAACCAGCGTACATGGTTGTCCAGGCAGCTCCTTAGATTTACCACCCTATTATTTGTTCCTGTAAGCAATTCCCTCACTCTGCTGGGGAGCAGAGCTGGGTGCACGGTGCAGCAAGGGCAGCTTGGTTTGTTGGAGCCCAGTGCACTGCAGGGGACACAGTGCAAAAACCAGACCCAAATTCTGTTGTTGATTTTGGTCCTCCAGAAGTTTTAAAGGCAAGAAGGGACTGTGTGTTATCCACCATAAAAGTGTATCAAGAGATTGCTGTTTCAAGCCTGTAACTTCTTGTTAAGCTGTGACATGGCCTTTAAAAAGGCATCCAGCCTTGATTTAAACACCTTGAGTACTGGGGAATAGACCATGCCTGTGCACCTCATTTTGACTCTCAATTAATACAGCTTCTGCTCCCTGCCCAGAGGCTATGCTTGATATGCATTTTTTTGTTGGATTAAGGAATTTTCTATTGGCGCTAATTTCATCATGAAGATACACCTAACATCAGACTAGCCCAGCACAGCCTCATCTTTGTTAAGATGAACAGGTTGAACATCAGAGGTTTTTCAGTACGTTTGCTCCTGTAACTGTGTTTTGAAACATCTGTTTATCATCCATTTGAAGTGTGGGCACCCGCAGTGGATACCACTGGTTGGTACCAATCCCAACAATGCTGCTTGGAGGATTGACACTGCCTTCTTCTGCACAGCAGAAAGACCCATTCTTTGCCTGGGAATTGTGTGAGCTCACTCACATCCCTCTCTGCAGGCAGACAGGCCAACTTCATGGCTCTTCACTGCTTTTTGAAGTTAACAGGGGGAAGCTTTAGCCCATTCCCCACTTTTCTGTTTGTCTGGTCCTCTCCCTCTGTGCTCTATCAGCTTGTACAGGTTTGGCTTTTATTCAAACTCCTGAGCTGCTTCAATGGACTCCAACAGCAGGAAACTACACAAATTGAGGTTCTTTCTGAGGTAGTTTTCTGCAATTATGTGAGGGAAGATGGCCCACAGGGGATCTGTCACTCACTGGCACAAGGTAAGCAGCAGGAACAAAGGGCTGGGAGCAGGGAGAGGCCAGAGGGAAGGCAGAAGCGAATGTGTGCCCTCTTGGTGTCTGTGCACTGGCCAAAGTTGTACTTGTGAGGGATGACTAGGTCTTAAATGATACAGTTATACCACCATGACCTGGTTCTGAAGGTAAGTCTTTCCTAATGATCCTTGTGAAACACCTGTGTGAGTACTTCTAGAAAAGAGAAGGGCCTGATCTTTTGGTTAAAAGCCCTTTTAAATGGGTTGTCTATCCTTATTTTGTAAGTGCATGGTCCCTCATGATGACTATGGGGTGAACACTTCCATCACCAAATCCAGATGACAAAAAATACTGACAGCACATCACAGTTACAAACCACTGTCTATAGGTACTTCTACAAAGACATTCGCAAAAATGAGCCTGTCCTCATTTATAGACACATGCTGAAGTTAAAATGACTTTTTGAGTGGCTCGGCCACAAAGAAGAGGGTCCAGCTGACATTGTGGAAGAATCTATCTTTCACCAGGTCATTTTTCAACCATAAGCTGCAGAAACCTGCAGTGAGATGTTTTTAATCAACCAGGATTTTATATTGAGCCAGGTAAAACCTTGGGCAGCTGCAACAAAACCAGCTCCTTTCCTAGCTTATAAATGCTGAGAAACTTGTCAGATACCCTCTTGTGAGAGAGGATAATGTGGTGGATGCTTTGTCATCATCAGCTATTCAGAAAGCATTGCACCTGGATCCTGTCTTTAAGCCCTCAGCGCCTTAGATAAGACAGTGATATAAAAGATGAGTGTATGTTTTTGTGTGCGTAAAAGCCTGGTGTTCAGGGCATTAAATCTGCCTCTTTGTGAGGAATTTCTTGAGAACTGTATGTCAGCTTATTATTCTTCGCTTCGACACTAGATACTTGGTGGCTGACTACTTCCACCTATTTGTTCCAGAATTATGGCAGCTTTATTTAGGTGATAATAGGAGCACTGTGCTGTTTTAGAGACTGTAATGCAATTCTCAAGTGGATGAACACTCTTCAAGGCTGCATAGTTTATCCTGATGATTCAAGGAACTGAATTACTGACAAAAAAAGTAGTGGTGTTCCTTCTCATGTTGTTATGCTCCAGTTCTCCCCAGGCTAAATAAATGTTGAAAATATCTGTGACATGAGAAGAAAGATCACAAGGAGATGATGGGAGATTAGTTGAGGAGCAGAATGGCAGAAGGAGCTACAGAGGGGAATATTTTGTTGTTTGCTTATTAGTTGTGGCCGTAATTTCTTGATAATATTCCTCATCTTTCAGACAGGGACTGCCCCTTCACCTAAAATCCTCTGGCTCTGGATTAGTCACAAACTGTATAATTTCCACAGGTGCAAAGAGCTGAGAGGTAAAGGCTATTCACAGCTGCCAGAGTCCAATCTGCAGCTGAACATACCATGGCATAAAAATGCCCTAGCTCTTGCACTGTGCAGGTTCAGGCTGCTTACACACGGCCCCAGCAAAAGCTGGTTCTGCTTTTTTTAACTCTGCTCTGCTTTGCTGTTCTACTCGCTTTTAAAAGGGATTTAAACTGATTTTTACAATTTAAATAATAGGGTTTTGATATAAATGTGCAGGTGTATGAATATGCATTATGCAGCAAATAGACACCTATGTGGTGGCTGCTTGCAGCCCTCAATAAGGTTGGGGTGCACAGGGTGCGGCTCAGGACTGGGACCAGGGTCTTTAATTAGAGTGATGTTTATTTCTTGGCAAGAAGTGATCCCAGCAAACAAGCTAGGAGTGAAACAAGGCTTTTACTGTGGACACATGAACTCACTGACTCTCCTTGTCTGTTAATGTTTGCTACAGACTGCAAGAAATACACTGCTGAGAGCTATTATGCTCCAAGTCTTGCTCGGAGGCTTTGTGCATCTCTGCTGGCAAGGTTTGTGCTTTGATAGGAGCTAGCTGGGGATTAGTTTACCTAATCCCAAGGCATCTTACCTTAAGCACTGCACAGATGGCGTTTGTATCTTAGGGCCAGCTGATTTCACAACATTGGTGGAGGAGGTTTTCTGCTTTTCTTGTAGGGTCTCTGTCTGACACTGTCACCTCTGCAGAGACCTGAGTGACGATACTCTCTCGAGGTTTAGTGGGGAATCTTGGGAACCAGAGGTTTGCTGGTTTCTTCTCAGCCCCAACTTCTGGAGTCAAGTGAATTTGTTGCTGTTTGGAGGATTGCCCTCCAGCCACTATGGAGACATAGCTCATGTTTCAGCCTAAAAATTCAGGTCAGAAGGGAGAAAATCTGTAATTCTCATCAGGGGGGCCCCAACACCTTAAACAGAGCCTGCAGTGAACTATTTTGGGAGTTTGCAGAGCACTGAAATGCTAATTAAAATTACAATTAATTAAAAAATACCAGATAAATATTACCACTTCCAGTACACTTAGATATTTGTTCCCAGTTTGAGCATGCAGCCTATTTGTGTCTTAGCAAAAAAGGTGTACTTTTTGCTTTGGACTGTTTAAAAGTTGAGGTTTACTAAGTCTCAACATCTCTTAGATCCTTTTGAAGTTGATTTTTAAAAAGCATTCAATAAATGTGGTGCATTTAGTCATTATTTAATAGTGTATATCAAAGTTATCAATCTGATAATCATCACTGGTCATGGCACTCCAGTGTTATGCTGGAGAGAGGCTGCTTGCCCAGGCAGTGTATCTGCTGTTGACTTCATCTTCTGCTGGTGGCTCATTAGCACCTTTCAGACCAGCAGTAGTCTCACAAATACTTGTCTAGGAATGCTTTAGAGGATTTTTTTAAAAATAAAATTAAGTAATTAGTCCAGGAACTAATTAAACTTAGCATTTGGTTTTCTAGGGTAGCACACGAATCATAAATTTGAGGACAGGGTTCATTTATCTCTTGGTGACAAATCCATGTTAGTTATGTGCCATTTTGGGGGCAGACACAGGTACTTATTCAAATAAGTCATGGATAGAAGATATGTGCATTAATTATCCTATGACAGCTGCAGCCAGATTTAACAAAACATTTATCTGCCTAGAATAAGGTAAATAAACTGTCTTGCTCGGAGGGGTGCTTCTGGCATGGTACTTTCCACACATCCAAGGAGCACATCCTTCTGATAGCCAGTGCCACTGGTGACTGCAAAGCACATGGAGGAACAAGCCCTGGTAAAGCTATTTAAAGGGATGAATGAGGATGCTGGCATTGACTGGGAGCTACCCTGTACTGGTATTCATCATTGCTCTCATTCTTTTTCCACTGACCTTGTCAACAAGTCAGTAGTTATACTCAAAAACACTGTCTCACTGGTGAGCCAAGAGCTGGCAGTGGTGGTCCCAGTCAGCTCCAGTGTCATTAGTCTGTGTCAGAAACCCCTCTACCAGACAAGTGAGCGTGACAACCATGTGGCAATATTTACAGGCATGCATACTTTGTGAAAAATGACCAGTGCCTTGGAAATGGAAGCTGAATAACGAACAAATCTTCGGCTTAAAAGACAAATAAAAGGGATTACACAGGTATGCACGCAAGATGAAGGTAAATCTGAAAATAAAGGGCTCTGGGGAAAAAGATGTTCCCAGTACATGAATTTTGCAGGGAAGGGAGAGATGAAGAAGCTGGTAGGGAGATGACTGGTGACTATCACAGCATCTAGGCATGGCAGGATGACAGTTCAGACCCTGTCCCCCTGCATGGACTGTGAGATAAGGTTGTTTGCAAGAGATACTCAGGCTGAAATGACCTTGATCTCACCAAAGTGAGATCAAGGTCTGGGATTTTCAGTATGTTTTGAGGGTGATGTAAGCACCTGTATGTATAATACATTGGAAGAGGTTGCCCAGAGAAGCTGTGGATGCTCCATCTCTGGAAGTGTTTAAAGCCAGACTGTATGGGCCTTTGAGCAACTCGGTCTAGCGAAGGGGGATGATTTTTGAGAGTCCTTTCTAACCCAATTATTCTATGATGCCCTGGTGTTGTCTGTGCACAGATATGTAAATGAACATCCAAGTGCCTGGATAAGAAATTCTGTAGGTGCTTCTTGCCAGCTGGCTTAGGAGGAAACAAGTCCCTTTGGACATGCCTGCCTCCTTCCACTAACTGGAGGTAGGTCCAAGTGGATGAGCTCAGACCATGGGTCAGAGCTGTGGATAGATAAGGAGAGGGTCCTTCCTCCTTCAGCCATCAAGGGTACCTGACTTTCTCCTCTTGCTGATGCAAGGATGTAACATTTTGGCCACTGATTTTCCATCTTCTGAGCTGTAGGCACGTTTTAGGTCCCATCCTCAGCAAATGGATCTCCTTGTGTCATGGCAAAGAATCCCACGATCGACTGGGCTGGATTCCAGAGGGCTCTGTCCAGCTTGTGATCTCACAAGAGTACCCAGCATGGAAGAAAAACACAATTCTCTCAAGTAAACAGCACTCTAAACAAGTTGGGGAAAATTATCAGAATAACCTGTATTTATGAGCCCCAATGAATGTCTGAATAAATTTAGGTTATGAGAAGCTAGGTTAGCTTATTTAAACATGGATCCTGTGAGTAGATAAGGGACTCTCTCATCTCCTCCTGATTTGTTGCTGTGGTTGGTAGGTATGTCTTTGTAAATTTTAAAGGATTAATAAAATATTGAATGGACAGTATAAAAACAGCTGGATCAGCAAGACACAGTGAAAGCTTCAGGACATGAGGAATAAGCCACATAAATCGCTCTATAGCTCTCTCCTCCCCTTTCATCTCACTGCGTTCGGTTAAGCTATTATGTAAACAATTGTTATTGTGTACATGGAGGATATTTTTGTGCTGTATCCTTTGATGTGGGCATTGTTTGGGTACAGCTGAGACAAATTTTCAGCTGTGTCAGTTTTTAACTATACGTGTAGCTTAGAGATTACTAAGTATTAGGAATGAGCATTAATGCTTGTCAGAGCAGGAACAGGTTCCACAGGTGGTGAAGATATCTCTCCAGCAGCTGTCATCCTGCAGGCTGCCACTCACTTTAATCTCCTTGTCACCCATATTTCTCAGGCACTTGGCAGCCCCTTAATTTCACTACTGAAAATTATGTGCTTCAGAACTTTCATGAAGAAATTTAATAGTTTAGTTACATTACAGGGAGAAATCTACCATAAATTGTATTTCTGAATTTCCTTAATATTTTTTTTAATAACCCATTAAAAAACTGTGTGTCAGTTACAGTGTGTCCCATCTCAGAGCTATGGCAAATTAAAGGTGTCTAATGAGAAATCTCTTTTCTGAATGGCTGCTCTGAGGGCCGTTCAGAAAAGTTCTCCAGCAAATTCAAAAAGTTTGGAGGGGTACAGAGCAGTGACACTTCAAATGTGCACAAAGAGGACTTGGGCATAACAGCCCTCTGAACAGCTTCCCTGGCTCTTAACCCTGTGCATGTGTGTGTGTACCTGCATCTGTGCTGAGAAAGACACACAGGAGTCTTTGTCTTCTTTCCTTGTGATGTCCCCATGTTTGTTTATTTTTTAAATTTTTTTAATAGCTTTTCATACCTTTTTCAAATCCTGTAAGCTATTTTTCTTCCTCCAGCTTTTTTCCCTTATAACTCAGTAGGCTGTTTCTTTTTAGCTGTAGAAAGGGCTCCAGCCATCCTTCCCATTTCTGTTCTTGCTCTTCCTTGGTGTCCAAAGCCAAATCCTAGCACAGTCCCTTGCCTTAGCCTGACCTTACTTCCCCATGCAGCAGAGTCCTATCAGCACCTGGCTTGCACAGGAGAAGCAACACTTTAAATGGTGTGTATTCCCTGTGGATATGTGCAGGGGAGTAGTGGGATGCTCCCTGAGGGATGGGAATGAGGGCAGAGCCTGGAGTACTCCAGCTCTCATGTACCACGTATTTGAGCCGAGTTTTTTTCATAAAAGTTTTTACATTTATTTTTATTTCTTCATAGTTCTTGGTGTTCCATTATATATTCTCTCAATATATAGAATATATATAGAGGACAGATATAGTATGCTCTATATTCTTTTCTGTGTAGCTGTAACCTCTCACTTAGAAAGATACTTGAATATAATCCAGACTTCTTAAACTAGGTTACCTGAAGATGATGATCCAGATAGCATTTTAAAAATTCACTGTAGTGCTCTGCAGATATACTTCTAAAAATTGGTATAATATCAAAACCTACACCTTTTATTTTTGCCAAACTTTTCGTAAGAAATAACTATCAACCTACAGATGAGACACAGTGGACTATGAACATTGTACCAAAGCCTCGGCATTGAAATCAGAAGCATGGACACCACTGACTCCCTGTGCAGGCCCTTCTAAGGCACAGTTCATCTGACCCACCTGGTGGGGGATAATTGGTCCCTCCAAGCTCCCATTTCTGCCAGCTGACTATAAAAACACTCTAGAAAGCTATCTCAAAGATAAGCCTTTATGTCCTCTGGAGATGGTTGAGGACAATTTAACCTGAGGAAAAAACCTAGAACTACAGAGGACTACTGAGGAAAAAAAAAAGAAAATTTAAAATAAAACAAAAAGGGATAACAGACAGACATTTTCTTTTTACCTAGAGGAGAAAAAAACGGGTCCTTTATAGTACATAGGGCAAAAATAGTCACCTTAAGAGGGCGATGCAGCTCAATGTAATGTAAATTACATACTTAAACCAGGTCAGATGAGAATATTTCTATGTGTGTGAATAAGCCTAAACTGCTGGGATGGTGAGACACACTCAGTTTTGCAGTGGAGAAATAATAGTAATCAATTTCAATAATCTTGAAATACCAATATATTAAGAGCAAAATTTACATCAAAATTTACAGGCAAATACCTCAGACTTGAATAGCCTGCCCTTGAACACACATCCAAATCCATTTTAGTACACAACGTTATAATTTATCACACAGGAGAATACAGCTAGTTTCCGTGGGGAAAAAAAAGAAAGCTAAATACCTTTATGTGCTATTGATATTAAGTATAAGTAAAAAGCATACTTAGAGAATGGTTTTTAAATCACAGCAAAATCTTAGTAACTTGTATACAGCAGAAAATTATACCTGAAAAACCTAAAACTTTTTAAAACTGCTTCAGAAGATTTTGTGCATTGCTGCAATTACTTTTGTAGCAATTGCTTTTGGTCCTGAAAATGGATTTCTCTTCAGCTGACTTCTGTCCTCTCTGCCACTCTGCTTTTATTCTACAAGAGAGAAAAGGGACAAGTGAAATGTATATTCATATCCAGAGGAAGCATCTTAGGCACCACACAGTGCTGTTTCTTTGAAAGAGTTGTATTTTTGCATTAGGCACTGTTTCGCCATGCATTTGTATCTGCATATGTGTGTTTATGTGTCTCTATACACACAAATGATAAGTAGCTACATCGTTTACATTTTTATGGCTGAAGCCCTTGATTGAATTTTCATAATGCCAGGAGGGCCCATTCGGGATTCAGGTCCTGCTGTGCAAATACTCACTAAGACATCTGCCCCAAAGAGCTTGTAAGTCTAAGAGGATAAAACGTGGCAGGGGAAATAATTAGGGGGAGATGCAGTGGCTCTCTCTGGTTACACGGGAGGGTCATTCAGCTCCAGGATCAGAACAAGTCTTTGTGCTTGTCTGGCACTGATTTATTGGTGAATCAACAGCACCATCCTGGCTTTTTATCCTGGGCTCACAGCCAAACTGTCCCTCCCTCTTGTGCTCAAACCACAGCGTCAGGATGTCCCCAGCCCCAGCTGAGCTGCACAGCAATTTCAGCCCCTTCCAGAGAAGGGCATAAATCAGCCCCGGTTTTCCACATGCATATTTCAGTTCATGTAAGGAAAAGATTTTGCTGCTGTTGGACTTCTTTTTGAGGTAGGAGTGAGAAAGAAAACCTTTCTCTGCTACAGGCTTGTTTCTCCATCACACATAAAAGGAAAGGTAAGAGGAAGCTCTCAAACCTCTACAGCTTTCCCCAAGGGAACACTACTGGGAACCCCCAAGGAATGGTGAGTTCATGCCACCCTTCCTAGCTCTACATGTCCACCTTCCACAAAGCACCCCCAAAACACCAGCCTCTCTATGCCTAAAGTCCAGTCCCTGATCTCCAGCATGTGGTCATAGCTGGGCAGGGAAGGACAGATGCTGTCTTTGGAACTGGATTGAGGTGACATGAAAAGCAAGTCATGGGAGTATCTCTGAACCCCCACCCCTCTCTGGGGCCAAGGTACCAGAGCCATCCTGAAAATCAGATACCTACACTTGCTCAAGACAAGGAGTTTTGGTTTGCACTGGTGATTCTTGCAGAAGTTTTGCTCCTCTGTGTTTGCATGGGTTGTCAGCACTGCTAGCTTGGGGACAAGCCAGAGCATCACTGCTGATGTACTTAGTTCAATCCCTCTCTGGGTAGCGGAGGAGAAACACAATGGTACAAATGCGGCCGTTTGCTCACATGTTCCCCTATCTCTGGTGAGAAATTGTCCAACTGATCAGAAGAGTGGGCAAAAGAGACTGCTTTTTAAGGCCTACTCAAGTCACTTCCGAAGATCAGTAGAAACAAAACCTTCTGTTGTCGTTGTGCTATGCAGCAATGAGAATAAATGGTGCAAACTGGTGTGATTGTCCACTGTACCTCACCCGGTAGGATTATGTAAAATCCAGAAATCCCCAATACTCTCATTTTCTGCTACTATACAAAACCATGATTTATTTACAGTCTGAAGAAGTGAGCCCATGGAAAGCTTGAGTTTCAACAGAGCCAAGTGCAAGGTGCTCCATCTGGGTCAAGGCAGCCTCCAGTATCGACACAGGTTGGGAATGAAGATATTGAGAACAGCCCTGCTGAGAAGGATTAGGGGGTACTGGATGTTGAGAGGCTGAGCATGACCTGGCAATGTGAGCTGGCAGTCCAGAAGCCCAAATATATCCCAATATTTGGCTGCACCAAAAAGACCGTGGCCTGCAGAATCAGGGAGGTGATTCTCCCCTTCTACTCCACTTACATGAGACCCCACCTGGAGTGTTGCATCCAGCTCTGGGGCTCCCAACATAAGAAGGTTGTGGACCTGGTCTAGTGGAAGGTGTCCCTGCTCATGGTAGGTTAGGCTAGATGGCCTCTAAAGGTCCATATTCTAGTATTTTATTTTGATGTTGTCACCATCCCTGTCATCCTGGTACAACACATCACAGGAATTTGGGAAGGCTTTAGACAAGAGATTCAAAATTTCAATATAATTTGTGGCTAGTGCCTGAATACGTGTTCCAATGCCCTTGGCCAATTGGTGCTAGCTGATGTTCTCAACCTAGAGCATGTGCTTTCTTTAGTTAAGTCATCCCTGTCTCCATCCCTGGGGGTTTGCATATGTAAACCTGTGAGCAGCCACTGAGGTTGGTGTTTGGGTAGGTGGTTTTGTTAAGTGGAAATCCGCTGATGTATCTGTGGAGAAATTCTAAGTGGTTATTTGCATTGGGTTTGTACTTACACAAGAAGAAAGGTTACTGGTAGTTGTAGTCTTTCAATGCAGTGCTTATATAATGGTATGTTTAACTTAGGTTCAGGTTTAGTCCTTGGGAATGGACACAGCTGATAAATCGGCATAAGCTTCTTGTCTTACACCTCTGATGCAGGACCAAAGAGCATTTTGTATGTCTTTCCTTGTGTGGTTAAGCTTCTAACCCAAATGTAACCATCTGACTTGGTTTTGTGGGTTGGTCTACAAAGTCTTTGTGTACAGGACCTTCCCTGCCCACAGCTGTTCTGGGCAGGTGGACCTGTATGTCCTGCCTTTGTGGGGTCTGTAGAGGTAGAGCATAAGCTGCCAGAGAAAAATGAAAACAATATTAAAGAAGCAAGAGGAAAGAATGTGTGTGTGTGTGTGTGTGTGTGCTCGCGCATCATATTCATTCAGAGAAAATAAGAGTATCGTTGTGGTTGATATGGGTTTTCCTCCCCTCCCCATTTCATTGTCCCTTCTGCACTCCCACACATGACACACATATACGTCTGTTGGAAAGTATGGGGCATTTCATTAGGTAAGCTTGGAGTATCTGCTGGGCTCTTTAAGCATTCTTAAAATGGACATTTCTGTCTCCTTAGAGGCAGGGATCAAATGAAGTTTGTACACCTGGAAAAACTAGTCTTGTCCTCTTCTTCACTGGCACTGTGGCGAGGTCCCTTAACCCCATGTTGCTATCAGGGTATACCAACAATCTGAGTATCAAGGTATGGCAACAATCTGCTACTGTCATGCTGAAGGCACCACCTGGATTTCTTTTTGAAAGGGTTTCTCCCTTGTTTGTGCACAAAGGTTCACAAAGTTGCAAATGCCCCATCCCTTGAAGATGTTCCAGGCATCTTCCATTATAAAAAAGAGTACATAGCATGGATGTACAAACACATGAGTGTGCTGAGTAATTTACATAGAAAACATCAAGTAGAGCTGAAGGTGGACTAATACAGAGCTTCATTTAAATTTGGAAGCAAAACCTGCCAACATGTTGTTGCAAAACCAGAGGCAGTTCCTTTTCTGTCTCAAACACCAGAAGAATCAGACGTCCTGCTATAGATATGAAGATAAAACTCGATTAGGGTTGATAAAACTTAGGTGTTGATGTGCAGTAGAGACTTAAAAGATAATGTATAAGCCTGATTTTGCTTAAAAAAGAACATGGTGGTTTTTTTGATAGAATAACTTAAAATGAAAAAACAGCAAATGCCATGTCCATCATTGCCTTCTCATGGTGGATCTGCCACCTCTGGTGTCTCAGGAGCAAGTGGTTGAGAGCAGCACTACAAATGTAGTGGAGAAGGAGAAGCTGCCCCTTGAAGTCTGTCAAAACCAATGCAGCATGTGTTGTGGGAGGCTGGATGGTCTCAGAGAAATCATGTGCAGAAGATTTTGAAGTTACCTTGATAAGTAGGTAAGGGTGGATTAAAATACAGTGGCCTACTTCGAGAGCAAAATGGCTTCCTTCTCTGATTTCTGACAAAACATTTTCTTCACAGGCCATCTTCGAGTCTACCCCAGAGAAATGCTGCTGTTCCTTTCCCCGTCTATGTCAGGGATGGTTTCTTATCTCCTCTCACTCCCTCAACAAGCCTGCTGCTTTTTGTTTGCTGTTGTTCTTCCCAAGTTGGCTGTGATATAGGCAGCAAATGGGTTCCCTATGCCACAGGGGAGTCACAGGCTGTCTGCCAGTCACTCAGGCGTGTGCTTATTGTGGGTGGTGCTCTAGTGGTCTTGCTCTGGTGGTCACTTGAAGACCAGCCCATGCATAGAGGGGTTGGATAAGGAGAGGGGTCGCATGAGAGCCTTGAGGCAGCATGTGTTCCCATTGATTAATGGACATTCTGGAGTAGAGAGAAAAAGTAATGAAACATGAAATAAGGCTGTTATAAAAATGTACTGGAGGATTCACTCTGTGATCATACTTTTGGGTTCCGAATATTATGTTGCTAATATTTTTGTATTGCTGTTGGCTGGGGTATCTCAGCTGATTCTGGGACCTCTCTATATATATCTTCAAGTACTGGACTCACACTTCCTGCAAGTCTATTTTTTCCCCCATGAGACAGCCTATATTGCCTGTCATGTATGTTATTACCCAAAGTTGTTGCTTACTTGGTGTGACCAAGCAGAGCTTCACAAATAATGAAAGGCAAAACGTATTTTGATTGTCTATGAGTTGTGGAGAAGGACTTGGAGGTACTGGTGAATGAAAAACAAGCCAGCAACGTATGCTCACAGCCAACTATATCCTCAGCTGCATCAAAAGAAATTTGGCCAGCAAGGAGAGGGAGGAGATTCTGCCCCTCTGCTCCACACTGATGAGACCTCGCCTGGAGTGTGGTGTCCAGGTCCGGGGCCCCAACATAAGAACACTGGAGAGAGTCCAGAGGTAGGCCATGAAAAAAATCAGAGGGCTGGAACCCCTCTCCTATGAGAAAAGGCTGAAGAAGTTGGGATTGTTCAGCTTGTAGTAGGGAAAGTTCAAGAAGACTTAATTGCAGCCTTTCAGTGCTTAAAGGGGGCTTATAAGAAAAATCAGGGGATACTTTTATTAGGGCCTTTACCGATAGGAAAGGACGTAATGGTTTAAACTATAATAGGGCAGTTTCAGACTAGGTATAAGGAAGATGTTTTTTACAATGAGGGTGGTATATACACTGTCACAGGTTGCCTGTGGAAGTGGTCCATGTCCCATCCCTGAAAATATTCAAGACCAGGTTGGATGTGGCTCTGAGCAACCTGGTCTAGTTGATGTCCCTGCTCATTGCAGGGGGACTGAACTCAATGGCCTTTTAAGGTTCCTTCCAAGAAAAACTGCTCTGTGATTCTATGGATTTTTTATTAGTAGTGCGGAAAACCCTTATGAGAGCGATCTTGTGTTACCTCACCATTTACCATTTAGCAATCACTAAAGGCACTGAGCAGGGTCTTACTGTGTACTCTCCACCTCTGGAGAGTGATCTGTCCCAGTCAGTACTAGAGCTGTGCCTCAGCTCTTTAAAAGCAGGCACAAACATCCAAGTCTGTGTCAGATCTACTTACCTTTAATGGCCAGCGGAGAGAAACAGGCACTTCTAGGTCATGATTCATCTTGTCCAAATGCAGACATCCAGAATAATTCAGTGAATCACACTCTAAAACTGCTTATTTCTTTCCATTATAATGGAAAATTATAAAATGAGGACAAGGTGATTAACTATATGCATACACCTACCCTGTCAATGTCCCCAGGGAGATGAGATGAACCTCCTACAGGCCTAAGACAGATTTTGATCTCTGGAGGGTCTTACCCCTCTCCATGCCTTAGGAAGAAAGTGAAAGACAGGTCCCTAGCTTAGACTAGACACTTAAATTTAAAGCTAATAAAATTAATTTAAGATTACTCCCATCTTGAATCTGTGTCCACCACTAATAGGCTAGTATTTTTTTCTGGAACTGGCTATTCTCCAACAGAGTTACAATGGATTCAGGAAGAAAATGCAGAAACATTTCTGAGAAGTTTCAGACTTCATTTATTAGTATTTTATTTAAAACTTTTTATTTTTAATCAAAAGTTTTCTTTTTTGATAATCGATTTGTAACTCAGAACAGATTAACTCTCCTTTGGCAGTGGCTGGGTTAACCTAAGTAGTCTGATGGAAGGGAGGTTGTGCTTGGCTGGTTAAGAGTAGGTTTTCATCCTTCTGCCATAAATGTTAAATGGCGTCAGCCCCTTTTACTTGAAACCCTTGTTTGTCCAAAACTTGAAGAGGGAGAGGAGAGCGTGCTGGAAGTTATCTCCTGACACTACATAGAGCAGCAAATTTCCGAAAATATTTAAAGCTGCTAAAGGTTTAGTTATAACAGACATAAAAAGGATAGTTTTCCTCAAGTGGCAGCTAACCGGTTGTACTCGGAGCTCCAGATGAATCCCTCGAAAGACATGGAAGGGGAGGAAGCACACATAGAAGACCACCAAGAGGAGAACTGTGAGTCTGCGAGCCTTCTGTTTGTAGCAAGCCTGTGTATGGGGCCCAGTGGCCAAGATGCAAATGATGAGCATGTAGCACAGAGTCACCGTCAGCAAGGGCAAGAAGAAGGCAAACACAGTCAGCATCCAGTTGTACCAGCGACTGGTGTTGAAGTCCTCAGCAGCGTCCAGGTCTGGGCAGATGGTCTTGTTCTGCCTGTGACTTGGGGCAATCAGGATGGCCAAGGGGCTGAGGGCCACCAGGGAAATCATCCAAACAACTGTGCAAATCACCACTGCCCATCTCCGCTTCCGAAGAAAAAGACATTTTATTGGGTGCACAACTACCAAGAAGCGGAAGATGCTGAAGCAGCTAAGGAAGATTATACCACTGTACATGTTGAAGTAGAAACAAAACTGAATAAATTTGCACATGAAGCCTCCAAAAATCCAGTTATTTCCATTAGCATTGTAGTGTATAAAGAAAGGAAGCGTTACTACGTACAGTAGGTCAGTGATAGCCAGGTTTAACATAATGATGGTGCTGCTTTTCCAGGGCCTCATCTTAACACAGTAAACAAAAATTGTCACAATGTTCCCTGGGAAGCACACCAAGAAGATTAGGCCATAAAGGATGGAGAGATAGAATTTCACCTGTAAGAAATCTTCATCCTGGCAGCTTGTCAATTGTTCTGCAGAGCTGGGCTGAGCAGTAAAATTTTCGGTGCATTCAGATGCCATGTTTGCAGAAATCTTCTAAGGCTTTACAAAAATCAGATGTTTAGTTTTAATTGATTTGTTGGAACAAACGTTTTCAGTTAAACCTTTTGTTGCTGGAGAAAATGTTGTATGTTTGAGAAGGTATAGTAGTGAGAGGAAATGAGGATTTGCTAACGTACCCAGTCTGACCTAGATAACTCCACTGAAATACCTAATTTCACCCTGTCCTCTCTTTTACATTTAATTTTGATAATCATTAATTTTACTCTTTCTTTGTTTGGCCTCCCTCACTGAAAAAGAAAATTACTGCTTATCTGCAAATCTTCAGGGGTAGGAAGCACACATTGAGAGACCTAGAGGGAGTTTGGGCTTAGATTTTGCAAAACTGTGAACTAGTCTTAACCTTGCAGAAAGTAGAACCATATCCATATATTGTCTTCATTAATCTGAGCTAATCAGTGTTTTGTGTTCATGAAACAGAGATGCCGTTCTGCTTTCATGAAAGCCAAAAGATGTTAGGTTTAGTTACAGATCTCAGGACCTGATGCTCCCATAACCTGACAGATTGTTCCCTGAATATGGTTTTATTCTCTTGGAATCATTAGAGTATAAAATTAGCATAAATGTTTTGGTTTCAGTTATTTGGAGGGTTGGGGGTTTTTTTTTGGGGGGGGGTGTTATTATGTTTTGTCTTAGGTTTTTTAAATCAAGCTCCATAATGGAATAAAATTGATTTAAATTATTAAAGACTGTTTCTCAAAGGGCAGAGGGAAAATGGAGAGCGCAGAGGGAAGGCAGTGACCTTGCTTTCCATTCTGTGCCAATTTGATCTAGGCAGACTTGTCTCTGAAATTATTTCTAGTCTGCCATAACCAATTTGGATTTCTCCACTGTGAGTTCAAGACATAACATTTCTTGGTAGAGTTTTAACCTGAAAAATGGTAACCAAGGATGAAAATAATGTAACTTCAGGTGTCAGAAACTTAGATGCTTAAATTGGAGTCAGTCCTTCCAATTCCCTCCCTTTATCACCAAAGGAGAGAAGTAAATTCCTCCAGGACATAATATATCTACCCACAACCGAGGTTTCTAAGATAAGTTGTTTACTCTTTTGGCATACCTATTTCTCTCCATTGATACAAAAGGCAGCCCAAGGTGACTAGTTCAGACCTGTATATCTCAAGTGAGGCAAGAGCTGTGCCACTGTGTGTCTTCAGCCTCTCAGGTGAGTACCACTCTTCCAGATTCTAACCAATTCAGTGTGAGAAAATATTTTAAAGAAACTTCATAAAATGCAAGACAGGGTACTATCAAGCCTAAATCCTCTCTCTTGTCCCAGAAACAGCATCTTTAAACTAAACCAGTGCTACATTAAGCATCCAGGGTGAAATCAACATATTAAAAAAAACCCAAAAAACCAACCAACCACCATCACCACCAAAAAAACCCAAACCCTGGAAAAAAGACAGAATTGTACATTTTTCAGTATTGGAAATCCTCTTGTGTGTAGTTTTTGATGTGATTCAGTTCACAGCACTTAACACATTACCTGTGCGACTCTTCATTATCCCAATAACTGGTGTAACGACCAATTTGCTCTGACAAAATCCAGTCATTAAAGGTGGGACACAACAGACATTACTTGATCATAACCAGTCAAAAAGATGAGTATCTCTTTGTTACTCGGGAGCACTTCAGAGACAAATTAGAATAGTCTCCCCACAATTTAGTTAAAACACTAATGCTTTTTAACATGAATATTAGATCTGGTATAGAAGCTTTGCTGTCAAAGATGCACTAGGTAAAGGCCATGAAGATGGTTTTAAACCAGGCCAGATTTACAGTCACAAAAGCCAGGGGTATGCATGTTTTCTCTCTTTTCTGCTGCTCAGTGATACCACTGTCACCCACATTTATGCCTCTCCAGTGTATTTCATATCATGTTAGACAAATTTACTAGAATATTTGATTTATCCTGTTTGGCTTTCTTGCACTGCTGATCGATTCTTCACCACGATCTTGAACCCTCCAAATTGAAAATGGAGAAATACTGCTTACCTGAAAACCTGCAATTCTGCTTCTCCCTCTGATATTGCTTTGAGCAAAAAGCTCAAATGAAATGTATTTATGTCTTCCTTGCAGTGAAACAGGTTTTAGTATGGCTTTGCAGCCATATACATTCACTCCCTGCTGTCTGATTGAGGCTCCATGTGGCTGTGAATTAGAAAACTGGTGGAAAACCTCAGTTACTGGCTTAGGTGTCAGCTCTTAGAACTGTATGGCTGGAGGAGTCCTCTTCTGCCCTCTGTCATTCATGCTGTCTTGCCTTCAGTGGGCAGATCAGGCTTTGCTGGCAGCAGCTCTCTGTGCTGAGGCAGACCTGTAGTATTCAAATAGCAGCAAATCACATTTAAATTAGCACGTATGTGTGAGTGCATGTGCTTATAAAAGACAAAATTAAATTTATTCTCCATTTTCTGTGAAGTGAAACCTGATCACCAAAGTGAATAAGGCATGTTATCATTTCAAGGTCAGGTGAAAAGTGTGATGACACACTGTCTTCATTAAAATCAAATATCTAATGGAGTACAAATTTCATCTCATGAAAGAAATTAATGTTTCTTTTGGCAGGATGTGCTTTTCAGAAACTGTAGCAATCTTTCTGCTTATATTTGGGGAGATAAAATATCTACAATGTGTTGGCTGGTTATTACTGGAGTAGCCGAAGTTGCAAACTTGTTTTATTTTGAGCTTTTGCCTTTGGGCTTCATAATTCACAAGATCTGCAATTTTCTGTGCTTCTTGAGCTAAAGAAATTGTTCTTGAATAAAAATCTTATTATTATCCCTAGCTTGAGGAACAAGATCAAAAGATATTATTATTATTATTATTATCATTTAAAAACAGCCGCTCTATCTTGAATTTTGAAACTCTAGTCTTCAGCCCTTGAGCTTGCAACCTGGTCCATGCACAGAGGCTCCATCTTCCCAGTGTGGCCAGCAGCCTCTCTGCCTTAGTACATTTGATAGGTCTTTACTCACTGATGAGTTTATGGTCCGGTACGAAATGAGCAAGCTTTCATGCCTGAACATTATGTATGTATGTGAGTGTAGTCCCTGAAAGTGCACATATAAGAGTATTTTTCAGAAGACTGTCTTGACTCTCCTTGAGTGCCTGCGCTGGGCATGATTTGGGAGCTGGCTATCTGTTTTGCTAATCGTACTGCAGGGAAAGAGTGGTAACGGGGACAATCAAGACTGGGGCAGCAGTAATGTCTGACAACGAGATCATTATCTATCTGTTACCATTAGGGAAAGGGCACCCTCTCTGCTCTCATCTAACCAAGCTTTTCTCTAGGTCAATGCTCAGAGCACTTTTTAAAAATGTCCGAAGTTTCTCAATAATTGTAAAATACACTGTCATGTACCAGCTCAGGGATCAGCAACTGTTTAAATAGCTATTACCCTGTTCCTAGACACTGCATGTGTCATTAGAAACCATTTGTATGAGGCTGTAGCATTACAAGCACAGAGGGAGCTAATTATAGTTAGGGATCATTTAATGCATTCACTACTTAATCCATTATACCCCTGAGCAATGGGGAACCTGTGCAGCAGCGGCTGGATTTTATCCTTCCTTGGCAGCAGCAGTGCTGAGGTAAAGCAGAAATGGGCTTTTCCGGTGCCGTGACCCAGACTTGCCAGGGATTTGGTGCACTAGGGTCTTAAGTAGGCACTCTGAATGCCTTACTCTGGACAAGGGAAAAGAAGAAAATAAAACATGTTTTCAGACCAATCTTGAGAGATGGTGACTAATAGAAGGTCACTCACACAAAGCTGCTCTGCATGGAGATGCAGATATGCTCCTTAGCTTACCCAAGTCTTGTCTCATCATCAGCTGGAGAGACCTTGTGGCTACTGCACCCCTGCATCCTCCCTGTATCTTTCACCATGGTTACAGCAGCTCCTCATTGCACAGAGACCTTTGGAAACGTTGGCTGCAATCGCAGCCATGTGACTGGCCCCAGGGCTCGTGCCAGGCACAAGGGAAATTGAGAACAGGGACCACATGTGAATATCTGGTTTAAATGGCTTACTGGCTTCACATGGGATCTCTATGGATAAGGGATGATTCTGCAGTGTGACTTTCAGCTCCTCAGTCTGCGGACCTTTTCTCTTTACCAGCCTTTTTTCCACTTAATGTCCCTGGACCTCTTAAGCTTGCCCATTGGTAGACCACTGTGAGCCTTCATAAAAACAAGGAGCTTTTCGTACTTTATGGCTGTCCTCGCCCTTCTGCCCTCGACAAGCATTGGCAGGAAATCACAATACCCTGTAGTTCCACAGTCAGCTTAAGTGACTCTAATTGCACGCTGCAGTCAAAAGTGCTGGCAGTACCACCTTCCCCCTGTCATCTTAAACCACAAATTTTCAATGACCCCAGTGCTTGTGCAATCATGGAATGTGTTGGATTGTTGCAACTGCAACAGGGACTGTGCTCTGGGGTTCACCATCACGCTCTTCCTACGAGGCACCGTTTGACAGTGACCAAAAACTTACACAGAAGATGAGGGCAGGCATCCTCAGAAGTCAGCCTTTTATTCAGGCATCCCCAAGCATCAGCAGACAGCAGCTAACTTCAGCTCCTTATTACCTCCCTGCACCACCTTTTATACATTACCTATACCCTCACTTGCTTCTTGTTAGACCAAAATCAACACACACCCGCATTCCAAGTTGTTTTTCCTTCTTCCCAGGGATACAGCTGCAGATGACCAAAGTTAAGGCTGCCTACTGCCCATTCCTGCATCCCCACATTGGATAGGTGAGCTGACTGAAGCCAAACCAGTTTTCTTAATCTTGTGTTGGCTTTCTGGCCCTGTTGTGACAGGGGATGGCTCCTTCTCTGGGTACATGGGCTCCAGGGCTTATGGTGAGCAATGGTGGAGACTGGCCAGGGCAAGAGGACATGGCAGCACTCAGTGTGGTGCAGTAGAAATGGTTCTGACTAACGATTATGCAGGAAAACAGGCAGTTTGTTGGGCAAGGGTTAGGCTCCAGAGTCTTAAGAACTTTCATTATACGTTTTACTTTTGGTTCAGCAAACACATAATCTTTGCATGGGTTATTTCCCTTAGCAGACGTGCATTTGTTTGGCTGATCTTACTCTGTGTGTGATTGAATACCTAATTACCATTGTTATCAGACCACCACTGGGAGATGCTCAGTTCTGTTGAGAATGATATCTTGTGTCTTCATCACATGGGGAAATCAACTCCAGTTCTCCCTTCGTATTTCTTCCCTGAGACAGAATGGTAAGGGCAGCATTTTTAAGTCCCTGTATGCACTGTAACTCTAAATTAATCACAGTTAAATGCTGTCATCTAATTATGTAGGAAATAGAGACTGCTAATGAAAACTTTTGGAAAGGGACATTTTACCTTAGGAAAATTGCATATATAATCTGGAATATAAGCAGTGCCGCTGCCACATCAGCTGAGCACAAGTAGTTCGATAGAGTTCCCAAAATAGCCCATGTGGATCTAAGGCACTATTTTATGCCTAATATTAGTCCTTGAAGTGAATTGGTGCTCATCGACTACAGGGCATAGCAGATAAAATCTACTGCAGCCCTTAGATAATGTCTGAAGTTTCAGAAGGTGTGTTGCCCTGTGGGAAGTAGGGAAAGGAAAGAAAATGGGACAATTTACCTGCTCAAAGCCACTATGTGCTCAGGTACTCTGGTGCAGCACTGCCAAGAGTGTAAACCAGTGAATAAAAAGCCCCACAGGAACACCCAGCTGTGAAGTGGCCCTAAACACAGCAGCTGTACCCGTTGAAGTTTTCCCAGCAGACACTAAAAACCAAACTAAACTCATTGGAGATGTGACAACAGCCATAATTGTTTTAGATAATAGACTGTTTCCTGAAAATGACCCAGTTCAGTGGGACTGAAAACAGAGAGGACCAATTTGCTGCCTTGTTGTTTTGTTGGGTTTTTCCAGTTCCAAGATGAAGCAGCCTCCTTGGCTTTCAGTTATGTGTCAGTAGAGGATTCAGCAAAGGATGCTGCTGATGTGGCTTCCAGTGCACAAGCAAGTTTTCAGTCACTGAAGATATATTCTCTTGTGGTACTGTTGCTCTTGTAATTTGTTTGCAGAATACTGTGGCGCGTGAAGGAAAGTCTGCCCTTTGCCTTTGGTCACTCTAATAAGGCTTTGTCTTCAGAAAGTGACCTGTAGCATCATAGCCCTCAGCACATGAATTTAATGTACACAGCCAAAGATGAGCCTTTCTGTTAGACAGACACTGCTCCCTCACAAGCCCTGCCTGGCTCTTGGCAGAAGGACCTTGGGTGGTCCTGCTATCAGCACTCCTAAACCCCTTCAGTTCCCACCTCCTGAAATTCCACTTGTGCTTTGGAAATGAGCCTTTTCCAGTCGGGATAATGCCAAGAGGAGCACAAGCAAGACAGGGAAGGGAGCTTTTAGGACACACTTCATATTTCAAAAGTTTATTTTCTCTCCCAAGATCACCTAATTCTTTTCTTCATACAGTCACTGAAGTTATGAACTGGTGAATTAGGTGTTTGCATTGGTTGTTTGCAGTTGTTTAGCACTTGTTTCTGATAAGGTAAGGTAATTATCAGGTAGAATTTCCATATTATAGAGCAATAAGCAGAAGTAATTTTCACCCAAACTGAAATGAGGATGTTCCTTGACAAAACAGACAGAAGCAGAAAAACACAAGGAAATGCCCTGCAAATCATCACTTAACCACAAAGATCTTGTGTTTTTCAGAGCAACTTCCCTTGCTTTCAGGCAGAGAGCTTGCAACAGGGAAGGTGTTCAGGGTCCTCATCCCCAGCACTTCCTATTCTGTTCTTCCTGATAGAGAAGCTCCTCTGTCAACATGAAGGCAGCTCCCTCTGCTTCCCCCTTGAGAGGCAGCTCTACCAGCCTCACCCTGAGAGACATGCAGTTTCCCTGCGTTTGAAAGGGTCTTGTGCTCTTTAAATTATGCTTATTGTTATCCCCAGGCTGTTACATGGTTCTCCAACAATTCAGATTGGGTGGAGATGCAGATTGCTAAAAAAGCCTTCAAAGAGATAATTCATGCAAAATGGACCTATGGAATTCATGCTTTTGTCTTTTTTTTAACCTAATCTTTTTTTTCCGGCTTAAATGTGAAAGGGAGGTGCTTTTCTTTGCAGAGACTTTCTCTTGCTTTGCCTTTCTATGCCATCTTTCACCAAGTGCTTCAGGGTCACTGAAGGGCTTTGGTTAGATCTTCTCTCTCTGAGCTTTGTAGGACTTGAATTAAGAGAGCATTGGGCATACTCATCACACCTGGGTCAGCTGGGAGGCTCTGCTAGAAGCTGATGTATCATATTTGTCTCCATCAGGGCATGAGTTTCAGCTAAAACACCAGCACTTTATTAAATGTGGGTGTCATTCTACTATATTTATCAAGATTTTCACTAATAGAGAAACAGAAGAAATCACATTGCCATAGGATGGAAGATGACACAAGAAAAGAAGTTAGAAAAAGCTCTCTGTGCCTGACCTTGGCCTTTTATTTTTTAAAAGGAATCTGATTAGTAGTTGCTGATAAACTGAAATGATATAACCTAACATGTTAAAAGTATAAAAATATCAATGCTCTGCATGTTCAGGCTGTTTGGGGTAAGGCTTTTTACCCACTACTCTGTATTTCACCAACATACAACTCTCCTGCTTCATATTGCCATGACTGTTGGCCTGCTGGGATCTGAGGAGGGGATCTCTGACCAGACTTTTATCAGGTTTTGCACATCATATTCTAAGGAGGTCTGAACTGGTGCATTGCCACTGACTTTGGAGCCAGCTTAATCCATCCCAGCAGTGTCTAATCCATGGGCTTTCATGGCACAGTCACTGCAAAGACCTGAGCACAGACATCTCCCCTCTCTGAGGGGCTCTCTTGGTGCATGCAGAGAGATGCTGGTCTCTCCTGAAATCCTCTGTCATGACTCAAAGGGGTTTTTCTCATGGCCCCGCAGGAGATGGGATAGTAGGAAAGACCTCAAGACATGCAATCCATCTGCTGCCCTAGGGAGGGTCATATCCTTGGCAGTCCCAGCAGGTGCTTTTCCAATGTCTTTTAAATTTATCTCTCTACCAAACTACTACTCTGCTTTCTGGATACAGGTTAGGTGTGTGATTAACATTGCTTTTCCTTCAGTGGCCCTTCTCCTAGATTGAACAACTCTCAATCTCACCAACATTTTGTTTTGTTTTGTTTTGTTTTGTTTTTCTGAACCTCTGTTCTGCTCCCTGTCCAGCAAGTCCCCCTCCTTCTAGAAGTGCAGTATTGGGCCAGACATGCCACACCAGGAGACACATTATGAAAGCAGTAGGATTAATCATCCTACCTAGAACCCTGTGCTCTTATTTCTACATCCCATTCTGCTGTTTGCCCTTTTCACAACAGCAGAACACACTTGACTGATGTTCAGCTTGTGTCCTGAGCAGCCATTCGATTCTTTACTGCAGTACTGCTGCCTAAGCAGATACTCCAATTTGTTGAGTTTTGATTAATCTCCTACAAACACAAATTCTACATTTGTCCTCATTGTATTGTGTTCTGGTTTTTTCAGATAATTTCTCCAATTTCTTTAAATTGGTTTGAATCTAATGCTGTCTACCAGAAAGCCTGCATTCCCCTCGCTTGTCATCTGCATGCTTAAAGGGTATACTTTCTACTCCATTGCCCAAATTGCTAGTGAATATAATAAGGATGAGCTCACTGCATAATCTGGACTTGGATGGAAAATTTTGTCATGCTAAACATCCTAGAGCTGAGCCTTGCACTGCTCTCCTAGAAACTCACATCAGTATTATCTGTGCCTGAAGCAGCAGCTTAGCCACAGCTCCCAGTAGTGCTGGGTTTTGTGCAGATCTGAGAAAAGAAGGAAATTTTGCTTCTCAAAAATACTAAGTTTTGTGTCTGTTCTGTCCTCTTACAGAGCATTTCAGATGGAAACCTGCTCCATCCCAAGAAAGGAGCTGGATTCTGTTGGACCATCCTGGTGGATGATGCAGCAGGCCTGTCCATCCCAGCATCATCAGCTCCTCTGCCCTCTGTCTGCGGCTGCTTGGTTAGCTGGGGGGCTTGCCTGTGTGCTGCCTACTTGATTTCTACCAACTTCTTTAATAGAATAAAGATATCCACATGAAATCTTTTGATTCTGTTGATTCAACAGCTTGTAGGGAAGAAGCATTCTGTCAGAAATTACTTGATTAGCTGAAATCAACATGTCTGATTTCTTCCCTAATAAACTAGATACTGAGACAGTCAATCCTAATTCAGGGATCAAATGAATCTCTCATCTTGGGCAGGGCAATTTCTTTCCTAATACACTTCCTTAGTACACATACACAGATGATATTCAGTACTAACATGGCAGCAGCTGGATTCCAGGACAGCAAGAAGAAATTGCTGATCACTTTGATAAGTAGCAGCAAGTATTGTGGTGCCTCTGCAGGCCTAGGTGGAGGATAATCTTAGAATCATTTAGGTTGGAAAAGACCTTTAAGATCATAAAGTCCAGCAGTTTATCAGGCATTTCCAAGTCCATCACTAAACCACATCCCTAAGTGGAATGTATAGACATCCTTTAAATACCTCCAGGGATGGTGATTCCACCACTTCCCTGGGCAGCCTGTTCCAGTGCTTGATAACCCTTTTGGGAAAGCAATTATTCCTAATACCCAGTCTAAGCCTCCCTCGGCACAACTTGAGGCCCTCTCATTTCTTCCTGTCACTTGTTACCTGCGAGAAGAGGCCAACTCCCACTACACTACACCCTCCTTCCAGGCAGTTGTAGAGAGGGATAAGGTGTCCCCTGAGCCTCCTTTCCTCCAGGAAAAACAACCCCAGCTCCCTCAGCTGCTCCTCATCGAAGACAAGGCCTAGGCTGATAGCCCCCCAACACATTCTCCTCAAGGTGCAATCCGAGTCTGTGAGAAACGCTAAGGGATTTGATTAATTTCATTGAACCCAAGGGGAAATTTTGATGGGTACCTTTACACACACAGACATAGATTTATACATCTCCCTTTGCCTGTGTGTATGTGTGTGAATTGATTATGATATGAATGTTGTGAATATTGTGAATCTGTAATAATATCACGGTGATAACTGTGGAAAATCCTATGGAATCACTCTCTAAAGGCTACTTAATGTAGTGTTTCACACTCGAATATCTTTAGTTCATCTGCTTGGGAGCAGTAGTGAGGAAACTTTTGTTGATGAGATGGTGCATTTCATGGACCCCAGGAAGACAGGAAGAGAGGACAGCTCTCTACAGCTGAGGCCAGGTGTGTGGGTTTTGTAAGCCAAAATAGAGAGACTTCAATATCTCCAAAATCCTCACAAACAAATTGAAAAGAAGGTTCCAGAACAAAGGTCATCTCTCTCTCTCCTTCGATATCTTTAACTCACGCAAGAAAAGGAAAGTTTGTGCAAAATTTAACATCAGCTGCCACCCTCAGGAAATTACTTGGTGAAAGAGCACAGCTGCTGACATCCATCTGTTCTTTACCAAATCCTGCTTCTTGACTTCCTGAAAGAGAGATTTTCTACTTTTCACCTCCTATCACTTCTGTATGACAATAACTCTTTCTTCAATAAAATATTACTTTATTTTTTCAGAGTGATGAAGACAGGAGATTTTGCATGAAATGTGCATCCTTTGAAGTAGTTCTTGCAGTTGTTATGGCAAGGACAGGTGGTAGAGGTGTTGATAACCACAGTGTAGGGAAATGTGAAGCGGTGTAGTAAACACCAAATGCAGCCCTGCTTCAGATTCCAGATACCTCTCCTTAGCCCATGCCGGCATCCCTCAGACCCATCATTCTCATCTTACAGTACAAGTCTGATAGACAATATATAGTTTAATCTCATTTGGCACAGCTGTATTTCAGGATTAATACTTCTTCCTTTGTTCCCAGTACTGTGGTGAGATAATCCCTTTGTAATGGATTCATGTGCCTTCTTGCAGTGAAAACACATCTGGCTGCCTGAAGGGCTCCTCTCTTTGGCTCATTAGGGCCACAAATGTAATCCTTCTCTGTGCACATCTCCTGTTTGGCCCTTTGACGTGACAAGTGCTGAGACTGCTGCCTGTAGCAGCACCCAGTTTCACTTGGCTGGAGAGAGAGATGTTGTCACCCATAAGACTATGTGGGACCAGCAGATGGGACCTATCCAGAACAGAAAGGTAACAGCAGAGGTTTTCCTTTCAAAAACTCACATCTATTTAGGGAGGAGATAAGTGCAGTGCTCATGACAGCAAACACTGGCAACACATGTCTTCCCAAGTAGAGTTAATTCAGCCTTTAATTATCCCAGCTGTGGGAGGAGTCCCAGCTGCAGGAATGCCTCTAAGAGCTTGGCTGCTTCCATGAGCCTTTTTTGGTTCTTCCATCAGCATAAACAAGTTATGTTTCAGAAAATTGAAGCAAATCTTTGCTTAGCATTCAAAAAAGTCATTTAGCTCACAGAGGTGATGTTTTGGCATCTTAGGACATCTTCATTGATCTGAGACTAAATAAATAAACTGAGAAAATAAACTCTGAATTGCTTTAGTTTCCCTAGCATTGGACTTGTTGAATCAGTGTGAAAATTTGCTTTGGAGTAGTCAGATATGTGGTGAGAAAGCCTTTTCACAGTACCCTTATCTGTAATGCAGGGAGCTCCCTGAGACAGCCAATCTCACCTGGAAAGAAACTGCTCTTTCAGGGAGAGCAAGGGGAGGAAGATGTGTTGATGCCTGCAGCCATACTTTCCCCTCCCACAGCAAGGTTCAGAGAAAGCTGTCTGCATTCCAGCAGTGGAGAAATGTGTGAGAAGAAAATACAAGCCATAATTTCCTGCAATGGTGGACTGGTCAATAACAAAGGAGAGAGATAAATACACAATTTGATGCTTCTGTCTAGGCCATCAGGAGGGGCTGAATTCACTCCCAAAGTGGATAAACTCTAATTCCCTGTATTTATCCTTTCTAACTATTTGAAATTCTTAATTGGACACTATCACTTTTTGTAAGAAAACATCTGCAGGGGTAATCCAGCTGTATTTCTGAAAATCAGAAATCTATATTTTCTGTAAATATGATTTATGGTTTTCCTGTTTATAACAACATAGCCACTACAGCTGTATTTGATTTAAAAATACAAAGCAGAGATTGTGTTTCTTTAGAGGATTTGGACCAATGCTCCCACCTTACTCTTGCAAATGGTATAAACATATTCTTCTTTTTCCTACTCTTTGCTGCTTCTCAAGCACAGATTTGCTTTTCCAAATCAGACGCTGCTTTCCCGCATACTCTACGCTTTTCCAAAGCCATCCTTTCACTGGAAGAGTTTTGTCTACCCTCTAGTGGGAATTTGAATTATAGCACCTGCAGATCCCAGTAGCGGAAGTACTGCTGGCTGAAATCCCTTGGGCGCAGCCTGGAATTACACATGTCCAATCTTCATCAGCGTTTCTAGCAAAGACGATACCCCATTCCTGTTCTTGCCTTCCCTCAGTGACATTCAGGTTTGGACTTTGGCAAAAAGGATAGGGACTATGTTTGCTAGGATTTTGTTACGGACAGATTTCGTTTTTCACTGGCGTTTGTTGACAAGTATCTAGCTCTGATAAGCAAGTATAGCTGTATTATATGTGCTGAGTCAAAGTAAGTATGGAAATTTAGAAGATGCATGATAAATCTACATCTTAATTCCATTTCCTCTTCTCTCAGTGGAAGAAAAGTTCCGAAGGCAGAACATGGGCTGCTGGATCTGCATCAGTGTCTCCAGGGAGGGAGCCTGGCCCAGCTCTGAGGAATGATAGCTGGATCCATGTGCTCTTCCAGGGCTGGCACACACACACAGCGAGCAGTGGTACCCTTCCCCTGGGTGACGGCAACTTGCTAATTCTGTAACCTATTTCTGACCTTTGCACCCCACAAAGAACAACCTCCCCACCTGTGGTGCCATGCACACATTTCAGCCTGAAACACTTCCCTGCGTACTGCTAATATTTTGTGTTAACCTGAAAATTAGAAAATACTTGATAGAAACCTATAAATGGGATAAATACAGCTGTTAATTACTGGCTCTTGGCTAAGATCACACACAGTGGTAGCAAATTAACTTTGGTGAGCTGGTCCCCCGAAACCTTCTCTGAAAGACAACAGGAGTGGTCCTTCCACACATACAGAGTGTGATGGGGATGAAGTAGGGCACGAGTAGTGCAGACACTGCTCTAACTCAACTTTTATTACTGAAGTGCCACCACTGAGCAATCAAGACTCCCTTGAAAATCTTTCCCTAAGCCTAAAATGCACTTTGTAAAAGCTCTGGGCTGAGAACTGATCTCTTCCCCGCTTGGCTGCTAATTTGCTTTGTGGCTGGAGGCAAGTCACTTAACTCCCCTGTGCTTCAGTTTCATCACCTGTAAAATAGGGATGATATATAAATATCTCAGAGCAGCTTACTAGCAGAAAGGTAATGTGAGGAAGCTCCTCTAGGCGGGTGCTGCTGTCTCGTCTGTTAAGATAACTTTCTGTTGATAAAAAACATCATGAATTGAAGGCAAAAGAGTATTTCCAAAAAGATCTATTGCTTGAAATTTTTGCACAGTGCATTTGTGTGCCACTGTCTGCTAGGTCTTCTTCATTGCTGAGGCCATAAGAGATTGGCCAGCCTGGCCCACTCAGTGGAAAATTGCCCCTTTGGGATGGTTTGGGGCTGGAAATAAATCCACCCATGATGTTTTCCTGCTTTGTGCCAAATCGCCTCCTTTTTTTGCCCAGCTTTACAGACCTGTAACCAGAGCAGAGCTGGAGTTTTTACCTTGGATACCCTTTGAGGCACCTACAGAGAAGGTGTTTTCTAGCCCTGTCAGCTGCAGGTCCAGGGCATCACTTTGCACAGTGCCTGGCACCATAAAAATCCTTGAAAATTAGTGGAGAGGTGTGCGAATTACGCAGAGTGTTTTCATGGTAATACCAAAACCCTTTGTCACAGATCTGCCAGCAGAACACCAATTCTACCAGATGCACAAGAATTCTCTTGAAAAGGCCCTGGGAGGCAGCCAATTATCTTGTGCCATTCAGGGGCAAATGGGAACCACAAAGAACCGTTAGAGGGGAAAAAAAAAATCTTTTTCTTAATCACTTTCCCAGAAAGCTGATGGGTCTGAAGCAACTGAATGGCTCTTAAGCTGGATGCAGTGAAGGGAAAGGGAAAGGAGTAACCTGCTATGGAGTTTGCTGGCTTGGGATCATGCTGGAAATAGAACTGTATTTTTAAAAAAGCACATGAAGGAAGATTTCTCCTGGAACTATACTTTCTAGATTGCTTTATTAGCATTCAGTAAGGCATTGTCTGTCTGTGTGTAAAGTTGCATTTCTTTCCACTTCACCTTGTCTTCTTGCACTATTTTACAAAATAGAAGGAAATTCATAAAGTATTTTGAAAATCATACTTTTCCTTTTATAAAAAAACAAACACAGACGCTCTGAACTTATGTTTTTCTTTTAAGAGCAGAGAGCATTACTGGTACTATAGCTTCCAGGCATCCATCTCTCTTTTGGTTCAGAAATCAGTGATATCAACCTTTTCAGGGAGTAAAGAAACCGAGGAGTAATCTTAGAAGATAACCCACCTTCTAATACAAATGCCTTTTAAAGATCCAGCAAGGATGAATCAAACATACTGTGCATTTTACTTGCCTGCAGAAGCTCTGAAAAATCATGTTTCCTCTGTGTATTTTAAAAAATCAGCATTTCAGCTTTAAATTTTATTTTGGAAAGATATACAGATTGGTTTGCCAACTTTAATTGTCTCCCTCTCCTTTTCTCCAAAGTATAGCTCTGACTGAAAGCAGGAATGCAATTTTTTCTGCTACTTTAGGAGGCATCCAACTCACTCTGCCCTCTACCACAGCATACTGTAGGCTAGGGCATCAAGTCAGAAAGACACCTTAGTCAGAAGTACTGCTCTTTTCCAGATGCTATTTTAAAAACAGACCTTGAAATACATTTTTGTTAGCATAAATGGGTTTTTCCCCCTCCTTGACTCAATTGTGTGGCATTTACATTGAAGCAGTATCACCTGGCCTCTACTGTCACAAAACATAAGGGAACACACAAAGTATTTTCCTTTACATCTCTTCTCCTTTTCTGCTGGCAGGGTAAAGCAAACTGAGTTCAGAGCTGGTAGGACTTGAACAGTGATGCACTCATTTGTTTGCTGCTTTAAAGTTTAGGTTCACTCAACCTGCATTTCACAGCATAAAATACTGGCAGATGGAAGCAGTCTTTCAAAGTTCATTTTGCTCGCTTGGCCTTATCAGCAAAATGGCAACATCTATGTGAGTTCTAAATGACTCAGTGGTGAGCCTGGCACTGCCCTGCACTTTGTGTGGTGGATCATGGCTCTGTGCACTCTTACACTGCAGAGCTGCAGCAGCAGCAGCCCTGCTGCATATATATAGGTATACCATTACATCGGGACAGAACAGAAGCTGTCTGTCATGGCAATATCCAACACAGACATTGTCAGTGTAGACCATTCCTAAGCTACTTTATCCTTTCTCTCCAACAGCTCTTTACTCAGCTATTCATTTTTATGCTGCATGCAGTCTGCTACACAACTCTCTCCTTAGGTGTTCTGCAGAGCAACCAGATTAGGACAGATTTTGTGAATTCTCTTTTATGCAGAACATTACCATCAGTATTTTTGCTCTCTGGGAGGTTTGAGTATGAGGAAGGCCTTTTTGCTTTCATTTCTTTTGGGAACACATGAACTGGGGGGAAAAGGAAAAAAAAGTTGATAGCCTCCCTGGACAAGCAAAGGTAGAAAATAGCTCTGCTGCAATCTGTGACAGTACATGAGTCACTGTGAGGAATAAGCTTTGACTTGTCTACAAAAACAGTTGGCAGCTCCAAAGTTCCACATTTAATGTCATCAGAGTTGACGTTCCCTTGAGAGATTTACCTTGCAGAGTTATTCTCTTGGTGCCTCTGCAGTGCCAGGCAGAGAGCAGCCTGCTGGTGGGTATTTGAGCAGACATGACTGTCCTTGCAGACAAACCTAGCAGAGACTTTCGATAGAAGCCTGCCCACTGGAGCGTAGCTATGGTATGAATTAGCCTGCAATAGTGTAGTAATTTATGTAGCTATGTTGTCACACTGTGTACAGAGCTTGAAAAGTGTCTCATGTTTACTGCAATTGAAGCACTTATCCTTGTTTCAGCTGTAAACTTAACAGCAGCTAAAAATAGAAGCTATCAAGCTTCACAGTAAGCAAAAGGGATGAGTTGCATGAGATAATGATCTCTCAGTCCTGCAGAGCACCTGAGCAGTCCTTGAATGTTTTAAAAGTGTCTGTGTTTAGGTCGAACTTTTCTCCTTTTCCAGACCCAGCCACGCTACTGGGAGACATGACTGCCCTTCTCCTGGAGGTTCTTTCCCCACCAGTGATCTACAGCTACAGGACCATCCCCTTTTGTACTTTGGCACTTCAAAATCAGCTAGTTTAGCCCAAACTAAATGAAGAGATGTGGTGGATGAGCAGGTGAGATAGGAAGAAGGCAACCGAATGACATCTATATTAAGGAAAGAGAGGAGGGGACAAAAAGGTAGCCCCTCTCCAATTTGCTGATACTGTGAGACTGTCACTCACTGTTAGAGATGGAAAGCCTTGAAAACTTCCATTTCACGATTTTTACCTTCAGCTGCTTCATTTTACATTGTACATGTAGTTATATTGAAGAGCTTCTGCTTGTGTGTGATAAGCTTGGCTTGGGCTTGACAACAAAGGGCTCCTGAGAACAAGAATTAAAAATGCTCTGACAGAGCAAAAAAGATAATTTTTAATCCACTCCTTCAGATGTATATGTGTAAGTGGTAGACATATCTTGTTCTTTCACGGATGTGGAAGAGAAAGAGAATTTGTGCAGCATGTTTGTACATTTTGCCCGTGTTGGAGAGTTGGGATGTCATGAATCTATGTCAGAAAATATTTATTTTGGGTGAATCACCTTGTGTATTTGTGTAACTTTTGGGTTTGAATTAACCATGCATATGTGAAACCAGGTAGCTTGACCATGATTGATCACTATCTAGTGGCAACCTGTAAAATTTGGCCTTTGACAATAGTGCAGAAGAGAAGAAATTAAACTAGAAAACATGTCAAAAGGCCTGTGGCAGTGCGTCTGAAAGACATATCTGATGGATGGCCCTTTGACAAAGTATTTTAAATATCTGCAAGGCATCATAAACACTATTTTTTATTTATACATCTGCTCTTTTTGCAACAGCAGACATTGTGAGCCCACTGAAACTGTCGGCTCCTCTCCAGCCTGTGATCAGTAACTACAGATCTTTCTCTACGAAACTGCTGCCTAAATAATGGTTTCTTTTTTTTCTCCTTTTGTGCTTGCACAATTCATTATTTCTACTTAAATATAGAACTTTGCACCTGTCACTGTTTAGTAGCAGCCTGTGTCTCTGCAGATTATAGCTGAAATTTGTCAGCTTAATTTTGGCCTCTCAGCTTCATGTAAATATGTAAATATAAGAACCAGACTTTATTTCATCCTCCAATTTGATAATGAAAACACTAAATACCCCTGAACCCAGGACAAACTGATCAAATGCCCACTCAGTGGCTCCCCCTGCTCTGATAGTAAATCACTAATATCTTGACTCTGGGCATAAATTCTGGAACTAGAAAAAGTAGTTTTCTCCAGACTGTTTCCTTAGTTTACACACAAGAGGGTCATGTCAGATATCTGGAGTCAAGATACACGACATCATCTTATTCTTCATGTATGGGCCTGTTAATTTGTTGTAGTAGGAAATCAGAATGACCTGGGGTTATGCATAGCTGATAGATTCATACAGGCTGGTACTCATATATAATCATCTTCTGTATTCTTATATATATATACACCCATATTTGTATAAGCTGAAGGAGAGATTGGATGGGGCTCCGAGTAACCTGGTCTAGTGGTGTTCCTGCCTAGGGCAGGGGGGTTGGAGCTAGATGGTCTTTAAGGTCCTTTCCAACCCAAGCCATTCTATGGTTCTATTTATATATGTGTATATATATATGCGCTTATATCTATACTTGCATATCCTTGCATTCACCATGTTTGTTCTCCTCTCATATTCTTTTCATCCTCCCCTAAGCTAGCTCTGAGATTTCACCATTAAATTGCACAGTGCCTTAAGATGATGTTCATTGGGTCCATCCAATCTGAAAACATCTGATTTATCTAGGGGCTTTCTAAGTGTGTAATTCAGTGGTTTCAGCAACCATGACAATATCTGCTGTGTTCCACTTAGGCTGTAATAAACAAAGCACTACATCAGTGACAACGCTGAAATCAATGGAAGTTGTTCTCACATCCAGACTAAGCTCTCCATATTTCTATAATCAATAGCAAAGCCCAGAGATAGAGACGTCTGTGTTTCCCAAATGTCTTTGGGAAGAGTCTGGCTGGATGATTTTAAGTTTCACCTTCAAGGTGGCTTACAATCTTGTCTTTTCCCTCGTCTTTCTTTAGTTGCTAAGAGAGGTGTATATAAACCTTCTCCCAAGACAGCTTTTTGACAAGTACTCTACTGCAGGGAGAGGGCAAAGTCAGCTGCAATTCTTGCTACCATACCAACACAGCTGGCTTTGCAGGAGCTTACAGCACCAAAGCCATCCTGGGTTTGCTGGAATTTACTTCAAGGGACTCCTTCACAAATTTAATGTGATTTCTGACTTGGTCGTGCAATTTTTGCTCCTGGACTACTTGCCTCTGGATGCATTTGCTCCACTTACACCTCGAAGGAGAGAGCATGGCTTGCTGGAAATTGCCTCCCACCATGACATAAAGAGATAAATTGTCACACATGTGAAGTGGAGCCAGTGACTGAGAGTCATAGTAGGCAGACTGGATTTGTTCTCCGTGTTACAGCTGACTGGACCCAACTGTAGTTGACCAGAGCTGTTGCTTTAATGAAAGCTTTCATTAAAAGATTGCTGTTTATGTTATCAATATGCTGTTTATGTTATCAATATTGTTTGGAAAGCTTTTCTTCTGATCTTAGGCAACAGAGCCACCCAAAAAACATGGCAGGGGAAGAAGCCCACACAGAAGACCACCAAGAGGACAACAGCAATTTGAGAGCCTTCTGTTTGTAGCAAGCCTATGTATGGGGCCAGTGGCCAAGGTGCAAACGACAAGTGCATAGCACAGAATCACCATCAGCAAGGGCAAAAACAATGCCAGGCTGGCCAGCAGCCACCTGGTTGTGCTCAGGGTTTTAGAGTGGGTAAGGCATAAGAACCTTATGTTTTGTGTCCCTTTTGAAGGGATCAAGAAGCTGACAGGGCTGACAGCTTCCAGTGAGATCAACCAAATGGTTCTGCAAGCCACCACTGTTTACTGCTTCCTCTGGACGTGGAAGAACTCCACT
Organism: Vireo altiloquus; assembly: GCA_013396875.1. Taxonomy (NCBI): domain Eukaryota; kingdom Metazoa; phylum Chordata; class Aves; order Passeriformes; family Vireonidae; genus Vireo; species Vireo altiloquus. Next base: position 2,387,310 of record VZRF01014699.1, read on the forward strand.
GTGTGAACCACCACCAGTAGCGGAAGGTGCTGAAGCAGGTGGGGAAGAGGATGCTGCTGTACAATTTGAAATGGAAGCTGAAGCAGATGAACTTGCACGTGAATTCACCAAAATGGAGTGCTCCCCAGTGTTATTGTATCCAGACAGTGTACCAGGAAGGGAGGGCAGGTGAGGTAGAGCAGGTCTGCGAGTGCCAGCTTCAGCCTGATTATGCTTCTGCTCTTTCAAGGCCTCATCTTGAAGCTGTAAATACAAATGACAATGAAGCTTCTTGGGAAGCCCACCAGGAAGATCGTTATAGGAGGTCGAAAGTCTTCAGACCAATTTTCACACAGTGCATTTGGGAAGGGAGCCCCGGTGGTGTAGTGGTTAAGGATATGGCACAGTAATTGCCGGGACCCGGGTTCGATTCCCGGCCGGATACTCCCCGGGCAGGCAGAGCTCGTTAGCCCTGCAAGGGGGCAATCTGCCTACGTCCTGAGGAGGAACTCACTGCCACTGTCCAGAATCGCTTTGGCCCGGCAGAAGAACCTCGGGATTAAAGGGTGGGCTCAGATCTGCGCGCCCTGTGTCTCACCTAAAAAATCCAGTGCGCAGGCTGGAAGGCCTGAAAGGAAAAAGAGGCCTTCCCCGGATCTTCGTACGCGAAGGATGGCCAGCAAGCAAGCATTTGGGAAAATCTCTCTCAGTGTTTTGCTGGGTGATGGAGTTGGCTAAGTTGTCATTTGTTGTGCTCGTGTTTTCTCCTTAGCTGTTAAGGAAGGGAGAAATGCTTAGTGTTCACTGACAAATAACACCTCCTCATATCTCATTAAAAACAACTTATAATCAGGACTTTCCTTTCAACTGATCACTCCTTCTATTAAAGTGCCTTTTATGAATAAAGAAAGACCTTGCTGTGTTGATAAGAATTGATCTTGATCTAGAATCCTTTTATCATATCCATATAAATCCAATTTTATTTTAAAATACCTATTTTCAGGAAAGGACCTGCATAGGCACAATGAAGCTGTAATATAAGGGATTCCCAGGCCCACAGTGTTTGATGTGTGTCCCCTGGTATACAAAGTTCACTTTCTGCTCTCATCAGGGGTCAAATGGAGAAAAAGGACATATTAGTCATGTTGTGCTACGGGTGATGTCCAGAACATAACTGTTCCATAAAAGGTATTTGCAGGTTTGTTGGTTAAGTAAAAAAAAAAGCAGGGCAGATGTTGAAATGTTTCCACATCCTTTTTTGCTACTGGAGTTGGTTAACATTTTTCTTCTTGCTTTTTGGAAACCACTGATAGAGGAATATTTCATTATTTTAGTTCATTAACAAGATTGATGTTGCCAAGAAATAAGTTATTTTTAGGCTTGTCATTAGCTGCTATGTAAATTTCCATCCCTGTAAAATTTTTAAATGGTGTTTTGATTTGACATTAGTCTCAGATAGAACTTTTCTGAAGCATCAGAATAAATTCATCCAATTTTGTAAAGCGGTCAATTGCAAGATACAGTATGGAACATGAGTAGGATTCGAGGAAAGTAAAGACAGCCTAGTATACAATCTCTACAACAGAAAATAGAGGGTCACTGATGCACATAGCAAATAACTGTTAACATGGCATTCAATAAATGCATTCTCTGTGAAGAAGTGCCTTCTTCTAAAATGGAGCAAATACTCTGCTGGGAAAAAATTAATACGTCTCTAGCACAATTCTTTCCAGAGGAATGCAGCTTCTTATAGGATGATGCCTGTCCTCAAATTACTGTGGCCTGGCTCCTGTTAAAATGGATCCTACTGGATCACTGCCTCTATTTCTTGTTTCACTCTGAATTTTCTTGCTGTAGCTTTTACCCTCACTTGTGAAATTGCAGAGAGAAAGGCTGCAGGATTTTATTTCAAATTTGTATAGAACATTTGGTTCAAACATATTTAAAGTATTTTGAAAATTGTAGCTGGAGTTTGACAAGATGTATGCAAAACACTGACAATGGTTTTGAAAGAGCAAATCAGTTTTAAACTTCTTGTCGTGGCCGGAGATGGTGCAGGAGTGGTTTGGATAAACCCAGTGATCCTAATTCACTTGTGCAGCGATGCCATCATTCCCAAACAAGCTTGAAGCGTCTGCTGTGGCTAATGGCTAACTGGGCTGGCAGCAGCAGCCCCGCCCTGCAGCAGCTGTGCTGTGCTCTCTGATGCTGGGAGCGCCAGGGCTGTGCCCATACTGCTGTTCACAGCACACAGCTACTGAGCGAGCCAAGGGGCACGGCTGAATGCTGCTCCCCTCACCACTTTCTTTGTGGTTTTGTGAGACTTCCTTTCTGTCAGCAGCTTGTTTACCATCAACCTGAGTGCTCTTGTAGCAAACGATAGAGGCCAGAGAGCAAATGCCTCTTTGGTGATCACCAAAAAACACATCAGTGGCACTCAACCTTGTGATCCTTGCTGGCAGCCACTGGCCCTCAGGGGCTTTTGGGGCCTTCACTATTGGTGTACTATACATTATGGCTGGATTTGGGTCAAGGAACTCCCTCAGAGGCCAGACCACCTACAAACCCTGCACTGGTTATGGAAATGCAAAGTGGGGAAAAGTATTGCAAGAAAAGCACACGGGTGTGGGGTTTCAGTTCTGAACTGCCTTAAGATTACAACAGGTTACAACACAGACCAAAGGAAGGAGACAGCAAGTCTTTGCTATTGGCCTTGTTATTTTGCTGTCTGAATTACAAATAGAATTTAGACAAAACTGAAATCTGATTAAGGAACAGTTTGTACTGTGGCAGATTTTATCACACTAAGTAATTGGCCATAATGGCACTTCTGCAGCCCAAGCTGAGGGCAAATGATATATGCTGTAGATACATAATGAACTTTAAATAAATTATCCAAAAGCAGAACTCATACTAGAAGGGAACTAGATTATTGAAATAGAAACCCTCTTTCAGTCCTAATGGAGGAGTTACTGCTTTATTACATGGTATTCCTTGCTGTGACCAATTGATCGGAGTAACTTTAAAAAATGTTGTGATTGCATGTCTTTAATTGCAGTCACGTATAAGGGAAACTTGTCTGCTTCTGCGTTGTGATAATTTAATTACAGCCTGCTGGAAATAAAAGCCAAATGGCTGCAGCCATGGCAAAGTAACCTAGTGCCTGTAATTGGACTATATTTCACACAGATGTGTTGCTGAATAAATTAAATAGAATTTGGCTCGCAGTGTTCAACTCTTCAACTGACTTAGATTTAAAAGACACAAATGATATACTCAGGGATCAAGATGTGAACCCTCCTTCCCTTACCCTTTATAATTCAGGAGATATTTTCATGCAGAAAGAGCATGTGGATTTAACTCAAGTGTTGGATGCATCCCAGATAAGTTTAATTTTTTCCATATTCCATCATCTTGTAACCCTTTGCTCATCTCTCTCCACTTTGCCCTGCCTCCAAGTTCCTACCTTTAAATCAAAATATGCATTTTACCTATGAACCTTTAGTGTTGTCTTCTCTTCACAGCTGTTTTCTTAAATACCTTACTGCAGCTAGCAGAGTTTGCTTTTAAATTCCACAGGCTTGTGCAGTGACACTGGCTGGGAAAGCCCACATGGGCTATCAGGCAGGTTGTGGGAATGTTCTGACTCTGTTCCCAGATTTCTGCCAGGTGAAGACAGAATGTGCTCTGTGGTGCTAAGCAAGAGCAGCTCTGCCCCCTCTCACCTACCTGCAGACCAGCTGCCATGTTCCCAGCAGCGGGGCTCTCCCGGCGTCTCCTGTCCTCCTGTCTGGCCTCCAACACCTTCTTGGGACATAGGGACCTACCTACACTGTCTCACTTGCAAAATTGGCTGGGACTGCCTGTAACCTGCCCAGTTGGGCTGGAGTGGATTGCTAGGGCTGCTTCCAGCCCTCAGTGAGGGAAGCAGGCCAGCAGCACTCAGGGAGGGAGAGGCAGCACCATCTCAGTGCCTGCCTGAAGGATTACCCCTCCTCCAAGTCCCACAGCACAGTACAGGAGAGGTGGGAAATGGGAAGAAGGATGAGGAAAGAGCAGGGTTTTGAACTGGCAGGAAATTCTCTGTAGATAGCTTGGTGGATGCTGGGAGCTGAGACCAAACCCTTGTCTCTCAAGGAAAGCAAAGTACCCATGCTCTCCAGACTGGGAGGTTGGTGGGACCTGTTGTCCCTTCTGCATGAATGGACCTGGCTCTGAGAAGAGCAAGGACTGTGTAACCAGGGCTCAACTGGGTCTCGTGGCTGGGAGAGGTATTTAAGACCACGTGCTTGTGAGAGCAACTCAGCTGGAGGAGGGTTTTGCTGAAGAAAAGGATTGCATGACTGATGGACAATTATCCTGGCCATATGACATGACTAATATATTTTTCTGTTGACATGACTTGTCCAGAGGTCAGGGGAAAGGCTTTGTGGAGAGATCTGAGGAATGCTGGATTGATGGGCTGAAATCAGCTTTAGAAGGTGCAGGATCTTGCACCTGGGTCACAGCAACTCCACATAGCACTCCAGGTTTGGGGAAGAGTGGCTGGGAAACTGCCTGGCAGAAAAGGATCTAGGGGTGCTGGTCAAGAGCTGGCTGACCATGATCCAGAGTGTGCCACTGGCCAAGAAGCTAATGGCATTCTGGCCTGTATCAGCAGTAGTGTGTCCAGCAGGACCCGGGCAGGGATTGTCCCCCTGTACTCAGCACTGCTGAGGCCACACCTCGAGTGGTCAGTTCTGGGCCCCTCACTACAAGGAAGACATTGAGGTGCTGGAGCGTCTCCAGAGTTATTAAGTCATGTGAGGAGCAACTGAGGGAGCTGGGGGTGTTTAGTCTGGAGAGAAGGAGGCTCAGGGGGGACCTTATCACTCTCTACAACTGCCTGAAAGGACCTCTACAACTTGTTCTCTACAGCTGCCTGTAGCAAGATGGAGCTTGGCCTCTTCTTCCAGGAAACTAGTGATAGGACAGGAGGAAATGGTTTCAAGCAGTGCCAGGGGAGGTAGGACATTAGGACGAATTTCTTCACTGAAGGGGTGATTAGACATTGGAATGGACTGCCCAGGGAATCACTGTCCCTGGAGCTGTTCAAGAAACACCTGGACATGGCACTTAATGCTATGGTTTAGTTGACGTCGTGGTGTTCAGTCAAAGGTTGGACTCGGCCATCTTGGAGGTCTTTTCCAAACTTGATGATTCTATGATGCTATGAATGAAGAAGCCTATCTCCAGCTATGTGCTCCTTTTGATTATGGTTTATAAAATTACCCAACCTGGTATGTGATCTGGAGCATTTTGTAGTCCCCAGATAACCAGGCAATAAAGCACTTCCAGCGCTTCCTTGAACATGATGGCCAGCTCTCAAGAAGGGGCTGGCACAAATCTCCTCTTCCTTTGGAGATGAAAGAAGGTCTTATTCTTGTGTGTCTTACAACAGGGATTTCACTGCCTGTGCACTGTGTATTGGAGGGAGCATGGCCCACTTAGAGGTGCAGGTGTAACCATGGCGTGGACATTGAAGATTTTATGGGCTGACTCAGTTTTCTGGTGTGTCCTGCTTGCTGCAATGACCCTGCTGTGACCCTGTTATGACAGCTAGTGATAGCACAAGGGAGAATGGCTTTTAATTGAAAGGGAGAGGGGTTAGATTAAATCTAAGGAATAAATCCTTTACTGTGAGAGTGGTGAGACACTGAAATATGTTGCCTAGAGAAGCTGTGGATGCCTCATCCTTGGAAGTGATCAAAGCCAGGATGAATGGGGATGAATGGTCTAGTGGGAGGCACGCTCATGACAAGAGATTTGGATATGATCTCTAAAGGTTTCTTCCAATCCAGATAATTCTATAATTCTATGGTTTTATGATTGCAGATGTCTCCTATAGGGCCAGTATTTGCACGTTTTACTTGATCTTTTCTTCAAAGGGTTTTGACTCTTATGTTGACTGGTCTGCATGGACTTTCACCTCGTTTCAGAGATGTGATCTTTACACTGGTTCCAAGCTTCTCTTTTTTGAAAGAAAGCACTTTCAAAAGCATAGGCATTCCAGATTTGATTTTGAGTTAAATATTTGCAAACTTCTGTGAACAGGTAAGAAAGTTATTATCTTGAGAGGGAAATGTTTAGACGAGGCTGAAAAAAAACTTGAATGTTTTCCAACACTGAACTTCATCTCAGATCTCATTTGAAGATATTACTTACTTTCTCATGATGATAAGAGATTTGAACCTGGAGATATGAGCAATTATGTACTGCATAATGTAATGGTGAATCAAGCTCAAGCTGTTTAGCAAATATAACTTTTAAAATGATTAAATAATTGTCCTGTTTCTCTACCTGATGCTTTCAGTATTTTTCATCTTCACATGAACAACTTTCAGCTTCTTTGTCATAAAGAATCTATTCTTCTTAACTCTTTCTTGTATAAATGTTGTAATATCAACCTTGAGTGTGAGCATTACTTTTGGACTTATAAATGCCTGAGTAACAGCTGATATGAGCCACCATTGTCTACAGAAAGGGTTGAAATCACTGTTTACCATGTGACTGGGTACCAGATGGTACTAATTTCAGAACTCTGCATCATGGAAACTGTACATGCTGCAAAGGGCGTGTGGGGAGTCATGGAGAGACCAAGGGTGTGGAGTCAGGAGTCCCAGTTTATCCCTATACACCTGGATGAAGGACTGCATTTCTGCATTTTATTTATGAGTTCTTGTTAATGTATAAGTGATAGAATTTTTTATTATTTTTTTAAATTCATTGAGAAACAATTTTCTGCTCCGGTATGGTATTTTGGAATAAGACTGGATATTGTTCTGGCATTATAATTCAAATTATATTAAAATGACATCATTACTTGAATGCTTCATCTCAGGTTTAGTGTTTGTAGCTCAGAAAAAGATTTTGAAAAATTGTGAGTAGCTAGAAACGAGCTTCAGGAATAAATGGAGTACTGGGAGATGATGTGACATGTCTTGCAAGACTCTGAAGCTTTAGAGATTCTCTCTGATTAGTTTATTTAAGAACATATTTAAACAGAAACAAGTGGTAGCCATGATCCCATTCATTAGAAAAGATTCCTGGCATCAGCATGGCTTAAGATATGGCAGCGAAGAACAAATAATTCTTTGTGAGGGTGGGTAGCTACTGAAACAATTGCCTGTAGTAATATAGTAGATTCTTCACCTTTGGAATTTTTTAACCAATATTGAGTATCTTTTGCGTAAATATTGGTAAAGTCCCAGAGAAATGTCAGATGATACTGTCAGACAACTTTGCAGGACAGATTCATAGGCTTTAAAGGCTAGAAGGACCTCTAGAAAACACAGTCTAAAAGGTTGTATCCCCAAGGCCTTGTACACCCAAGGCCATAGGATTTTAGCTCTAAATTCCCATAGCTTGTATTTAGCATGTTTTTCTTTTTTTAATTATTACTAGAAGGATTAATTTTATTAATTATTACTAGGAGGATTTTTTATTAATTATTATTATTAGGACTTCAAATATTCTTGATTTGAAGAGAGAGATGGAGAAAATCCTCTTATTCCTTTGATTGTTCTAATGGCAAATCACGCCCACAGTTGAAATCACATTTAGACCTCACTATGACTCTCTAGTTTGTACTTCCAGTCTTTCAAGTTCTTCACATGTGTGTCTGCTATAAGGAGAGAGAAGACCATTTAAGCAATAACTGTTTTGCTTTGTAGAAGTATTTAAATGTAATAATCCAATCCCCTTTCATACTTCTTCCTGATTGTTTTATCTCTTAGGCCTCCTGTGTTAGAATCTGGGCTTCTCTACCTATTCTTCTTCCTGTCACTGGCTTCGTGAGGGGGAACATTAGGTCCTCCAGCCTCCGTGCCGGGTTTCTGCATCTCTGGCAAGGTGGCTGGAGCCATGTCTCTGCCTGCAGTACCACACTCACAGACACCCCAGACATCCCCAGAGTGCATGCACCAGTCAGCTCTGCCCAAGCCGCCTCAGGATTCTGCTGAGAGTGTCAAGGGTGGACTGTTTTGCATACTCCACTCTTCCAAGCCCTAATGTTCTCCTGCAGCAATCAGTGAATCTTTCCTACTTCTCTGTCTTTTCATCCATTGATCACATAGGTATTCCTTATTACTGTGACTGGAGCACAGATGATGACACTGGGTGCTTTCTGCCCAGCCGTGGGGGAGAGATGAGAGGAGAGATCATTGCACCCCTGTTCCCTTGAAAAATCTGGAAATGGAGAAAATCTTCCCCTCCACCTCTTACTGGGGGAGGGACGGGAATATATAGAGAGATGGACTGGGATAGGAAACCATCACCAGAGCAGGAAAAACAGAAAGAAGAATTGCAATTAATAGGGCCTGAGAATCACAAAAAATTCCCAGGCTGATTCTGCACCAGCAACAACAGTACAAATAATGTATTGTGCTGCCCACTTTTATCACATAGAGCAGTGAAGTTATGCAGCAAAGCAACAATGTCAGCAAGGAAAGCCTCCATAGCATAGCCCTTTTCAGAGTGTCTCTCCTGCTTTTCAGGTGTGACTATGCCGTGCTAGGTAGTCTCCAGCTTGCTTCTAAAATATAAATACCTTAAGGTGATTCAGTTGTTAGATATTGCCTCCTTCTGTCAGAAAATAAATGGGATCCTCCTGCTGTCGTTCCCAGCAAAACCTAGTTGCTTTTTTCTCCATGGAAAAAGGTTTTCTTAAATCATGTAGTTATTTCAAATTCTTTGCTCAAATTTAGATGTTCCTTAGCATGTATTTTTACACAAATTCCACGTGATCCATTGTGTAATCTCCCTATAAACAGTTTTGAACAATTTTCATGCTGTGCAAAGAATGACTTTGAAATTACTCTGTCATTATGTTTTGGGTCCCTTATAACTGAAGACTTCAAAGATATTGTCTGTCAGATTGCCAAATTTCATATTGACTGATATGAGATATTCAAAAGTGTAATGGGTATCAGTGGGGATTGGATACTAATTGCCCTTGATTTCCCCAATAAATATCATCTGACTTTATTGGCCACATGCTTCCTTCCTGCTACGTTGCTCCCCTCCTTTTCCAACAGAGAGGTTTATACTTGCAGTTGAGGGATTTTAAGGACCTACCATTGAAATGCATTCACCAGTTGTCATCAAGGTGATTTAAAACATGCACAAAACCCGTGCAAGTATTTTCATTCACACCCACAGTTTTTCCTGTGGCAAAAGCTTTCCTTTTCCTTTGATTCTGCATAAAATTCCCAGGGTGCAGCTGTCCTGTGAGCATTGGCAGCTTAGCAATTTTCATTACTGAAGCACCTACACCACGCTTTCTTCTGGCTATTCACTCCCCTTCCTGCACAGAACACTTCCTTCCTGCACTCAGTGGGAAACTCAGACTGCTAAAATGTGATGGGTACCAGCACCTCTATTTCTCTCTCCAGGTTTAACATCTTTGCCCCCATGGGAGTATCACTGTGCCTGCGGGACCTGACAGGGTAAATGGGTGCATGCTGGATGCATCCACACCCTTCCTGTGCACAGCAGCTCTGCAAGCCAGATGTGTATATTCCAAAGACATAAGTTCGTTCCGAGTTTATTTTCCCACGTGATTTGCAATTGTTTATTGGAGTGAAACAACAAAATAGTTGAAGAATGCCAAAAATGCCTGTGAGGCCTTGTACAACAAGATAGGAAATGTTAGTCTTTGGTGAGTCTTATTTGCAGCACCTTTTGTTTCTTTAAGATCTCATGCTGTGTGAAGGTTAGCTCGGGCAAAAACCTAAGATTTCCACGGACAACCTTTGCCCTTCTGTCCTTACACTGGAAGATAAGAATAAAAGTCTTGCATATGATATCCTTGTCCAGCACAGTAACCAAACACTGAGCATGTTCAGTGGAAGAGTAGATGAGGGTACAGACCTGGTCATGATGGTCACTTCTTGTGAAACATTTCTAAGTCCTGAGCAGTGCCTGAGACAATCTGCCAGTGTCTGCATATTCTTGGTGTATGTATATTTTTCCCTTGCATGCTCAGCTGGCTCACAGGCCCAATGGCGCTTCAAAATGCCCGTGTCTTCCCTTATTCCCTCTATCACTGCCTTTTTGTGGCCAAAACCCAAAAATATCATCCAGTCAAATTTTGTTGGAAGCATTTGGATATCACGGTAAGAGAAACATTTTCTCCCTCAAGACAGCCGAGAGGTAGAACAGAGCACCCAGATATGTTGTGCAGGTGCCATCCCTGATGATTTACAAGTCCCAGCTGGACACAGTCCTGAGAAACCTGGTCTGAAATTAGTGCCAACCCTGTTTTGAGCAGGCAATTGCACTGGAGGCTTCCTGATGCCCCTGCCAACCTGCTTGATTCCAGGACCTTTTGATCCTCTGAAGTCTGCAAGCTGTAGAAGTCAAGGGTAATATTAAGCCATCATTTCAAGAGTAAGAAGTATCTAAATGTCTTATTGCTTCAGGAAAGACAGACCTTGATATATACCAAAGCTACTCTCTGTTTCATCCAATCCTATCTACAGCTAGAGGGTTCTGTTTACTAGCTAGTCTTGTCTGTTTACGCACTGTTTCTCATGAGATGGCCAAACCAAAATTTTTAGCTGAAATAACTTAATTTTTCTATTTTATAAGACTTAGATATTATGCAGTCCTTTATATTAATTTTTCATACCTAGGATTTGGATATGAATGGCTGTGTGCATATCTGTGTGCTTAGTTACTCTAAGCATTCACATACAGAGCATATAATCTGTATTTAGATAGAAATTTGTATTCTGAAATTACTCATTTGACTTGACTCGTGGTCTGAAAAATATTTCTATTGTTTAATCTAATTTCTGATAAGCAAATTGTCAAGTTTGTTTTTAATGAGAATTTTTTTTCAGGCCTGCACTGGGGTATTTCAGTGTAGAACAGGGCAAAGGGCAAACACAAGTCCATATGGGGGGGCCTTGGGATCTGTTCACAGATTAGGTTGTATCCATTTTCAGTATCGAAATACTAAAGTGTATTTGATTTAAGTGTGCTTTCACAGCCTGAATTCTCATTCCCTGCAGATTCCTCTTCAAAACGAAAGAGGATTTGGCTCTCTGGTTACACACCCAGAATTACTGAGAACTTCAACCTTCTTGACTGGGCAGTTTTCAGTTGCTAATCATACTGCTTTGGTGATGTGTGCCCTAGCCTTGAGAAGTACAACTCCAAATTCCATTTTCATTCATCAACCAGAAGTCTGGGCGATTGAATAATATTTCCTAAAATACTGTCTCTCATTCATTTTAACTGAGAGTACAGACTGAAAACCTGAGGATGGAAATGACAGCGACTCCTTCCACCGGAGTCCTTATGTCCCTGTAAGCAAGGATTTTGGCCAGTGGGACGGAACTGCATCCACTCTGGGCTGCTGGTGCTGATGGACAGTAGATGTCACTCTTGCCTAACATATAGAATCATGGAACAGTTTGGCTCGGAAGGGCCCTTTAAAGGTCATCTAGTCCAACCCCGCTGCAGTGAGCAGGGACATCTTCATCTAGACCGGGTTACTTAAAGCCCCATTTAAACTGTTATTGAGTGTTTCCAGCAATGGGGCATCCGCAGCGTCCCCGGGCTCCCCTCTTGGTTTCTACTGAAATGTTGTATCCTTATTTAAATGTGTATGGGTATGAGGTAAGAGCGACTGCTGATCATAATTGCTGCCAAATGATAACTGTATTTTGAGATAAGAAGAGGTCTACATAGAAAATCATAACTTTTATAGAATCATAGAATGATTTGGACTGGAAAGGACTCTCAGAGACCAGCTAGTTCCACCCTTGCCCCTGCTGTGGGCAGGGACACTTTTCACCAGACCAGGTTGCTCAGACCCCTATCCAGCCTGACCTTGAATACTTGAGGGATGGGACATGCACAGTTTCTCTGGGCAGCCTGTTCCACTGCCTCACCAGCCTCACAGTAAAGGATTTCTTCCCAATATCTAATCTAATCTAGCCTCCTATTTAAAACCATGGCCTAGTCGTATCACTGCATGCCCTTGGAAAAAGCCCCTCTCCACCCTTCTTATAAGGCCTCTTTAAATATCCAAAGGCTACAATAAAGTATGCTCAGAGCTTTCTCCTTCCTAGACAGGATATTTTATCTATGCCTTGTTCTTTATCCCTAAAGAAAGGTATATGGAATCCCTAATGAAGTGTGTATTTCTGGTGTGGTTTTGATACAGTTTTTTTTTGTTTGTTTTCTTAGTTTTTTTTAGCTTAGTCTTAGTGTTGGGAGCCTGATAAATTATGCAGAACTACCCATCTGGTCAAAAACTCACCACTTTGATGCATTAATTATTGGAAACTTAATATTAAATTTGGGTACTGAGGGGCTAAAGGAGAATTTATTGGGCACAGATCTTAAGGGTGAAGAACAAACTCTGTGACAGTGTCTGACAGTGGAAGGCTGCCAGCCTCGGCCATGCAGACAAAGCCTGCTTTCCTTTCTGGTCAGCAGCTCTCTGGCAGCTCTGCAACCGCTCTGCTAGTTGTCCCCCAAGCACCGAGGGCTGGAGCTTCCAAGGGGCAAGTTCCTAAAATCAAGTGTGTCAGTATGTCATGCTTATTTTTTAATAACATATTCAGAGTCCCTTTGAGACCAGTCCATTGGGAGATCAGACCAGTGCCCAGGCATAGATAAAATGACTGCAAAATTGCAACAGGAGTACCTGTACTATTTGCCTTTTCTTTCTCAGTAAGTTAAGAACCAGGTTCCCTGAAAAGAAATATTAGTTTCTCTCACAGGGATGGTAAATCTCTCTGAATGTCACAGTAAACTTCATTTTTTAACAATGTGGGGAAATTACAGTAGTTTCTGACTTCCTCTAGAGATTTGGCTGTTGGTCTCCGATCAAAATCAGTTATTCTCTCAAATAGTGGCATTTAAAAGGTTTTTCACATACGATAATTTTCCTGCCAGAAATAAAATCCATTGTTTTGATATAATAATTACATAAATGCTTCCATTTGTGTCTGGATCCCTAGAGTTTCACTGCACAGGACCAGAAGGTGTTTACAAAAAGAGACACCAATTTTCTTTATCATTAATGTCTGCTGTGGATATGCAATTTCAAGAGGATGGCAGAATGGAAGAATTGCACAACTGGGACATCATTTGAGAGAGATGCTGAAGGGGAGGTGTTTTACAAATACACATGTGCCATAAATTTCATTACTTCTTCATCCCACTCTGTACCCACTCCAACAGAGATATCAGTCAAGCATTAAAATGCTTATTTATAGAAGAATCTTTGAAAAATGTCAGATTTATCAAATTAGCAGTGTTATTAATAACCCTGACAGGGTTGTAAGTCAGCCTGGCAGTTCCTGAATTTCTGCAGAGGAAGTCAATGCACACTTTCTTTCAGTCGGTTACATCTACCTAATAGATTATGCAAAATTATGGTAGCACGTTAGCAGAAAAAAAAAAAAGTAAAATTGTTGGCAAGTGGATAAGTCTAATTAAACCAACAGGTTTAGAAAACATGAAGGGAAACCTCTTGGATTCAACCATACACATTTATCAGGAATAGCAGCTAGCTGAAAAGGATCATTTGGAAACAGGGTGCTCTCATGGGTGAGACACAGTGAACAACAGCTTGCAGTGGCTCTGGATTAACTGGGGCTTATTTAAGAAACAAGAGATTTACTCTGCTTTCCAAGCCACCCGCTCCTTGGCTGACCCCAGCACTGTGGCCACAAAGTGTCTCCATCCATCTCAGCAGGGACGAGGTGCTGACTGAGGGTGATCAAGCAGAAAGTCAGGTTGGTTCGTGCTGTGCTGCTGCCCTTCATTAACACTCTCAGGCATCATGGGCTGCAAGCTATCTGCTCTCCTCCATCTTCCCCACTGCTGGGCTATGCCTTCAGGCCAGAGACATGCTGTTGTTTTTCCAGACTTGCTTCTTCATTCTGAGTCTGCTACTTCACTTTGGGAGCTCCTCTTGTCAGCACCAGCTTTTCGTTACATCACCTGGAGCCTAATTTTCCTGGTCTGTATGGTACATGTGCAAAAGCACAACATGCGATCAGTTTCCTAACTGTAGGGTTCATCTCACATTTATTTGTTAATTGGAGGATGTGCCATGTTCATTTCAGGTGGGATGAAAATTTAGAACCAGCATATACCAGTTACAGCTGGCAAGCCACAGGCTTCAGCATGAGAATTTCAGAAATTAACGCCCCACTGACATTTCTACACCCTGTTTTCTGCCACCTGTTTGAATTCATAATTATTTTTTACCTTGTTCTTTTTCTGTCAAGTGCAGAAACCTATCTTTTGATCCAAGATTTCACATTAGGTTTGCTATGATCTGAAGCCTTGCCACTAGGTGGTAATGTTTTCATGCTTAAAAAACCCCAAACAAACAAAACCCCAAAAAACTAAAACATCCACAAACCTCCTTCAGATGCATACACTCAAACTTGAATTATTTCTGTAAGACTTATATGTTTTATGAAGGGATCAGGAAAATTATGGCTGTTCTGATGTAAAGCCTTTGATTATCAGCTCATCGCACTGCCGCATGCCTGTCAGGCAAACAAAAGATATGGGAGACTTATGCTGGCCTCATGCTTTTCCTTACTGTGAGCAGAAGTTTGGTAGGACAGGAAAATTGGGCTTTATAAACATATTTTGAATGAAATATGTGATTATAAAACATCATGCAAGGATTTTTTTTTTAATATCTCTTGGAATGGAACTATTATGTAGGACTGTAATGCCTCTGTTAATGCCATACAGTAGCTCTACACATATTTACCATGCGGAAGGGCAATATTCCTGAGCTTTGTGTCCCTCTTTTAGGATATAGCAGTGAAGACTAATGAAAACAGCTGGGCTGTGCCATCTCCCACTTACAGTAACTTTCCATTCAACAGCAGCGCACAGCAAGAGTGTTAGTGATGCTTATCCTCAAGTGCTGGGCAGCTGAAGTACTAAGGTAAGTATCATGATGTGTCCTGTAAGGAGAGGGGACACTGTGAGACCTTCATGGTGAAAACAAACTTCACTCCCGCAGCATTGTTCCTGCAGGCTGGAAAAAGGCCCCAGGACTGATGGGCTGAAGACTTCCTTCACCCTGAGTGATCCTGGTGACACCAGCTCCATCCCAGCACAGTCACTCTGCTCCTCACTTAGACTTCAGTACTGAACACTGATCAAATATCACAAAAAAACCCAATAAAATGCACCTTAAAGACTTCCTACCAAGGTAATTCCCTTAGAGAGAAAAAATAAACAAATTTTTAGGTAGGAAATGGTCCCTAGGCCAGTAATGGCCCTTTGGGCAGTGTTCAAGCACCACAGTGGTGTCTGTGGTGCCAAATGGACATAATGGAATATACTCTTGGCAGTAACTGTGGGGTATTTCCTTCCAGTCTCACACTGTGTTTTTTATTTAAAAAACAGTTTTAAAAAGGAGATCCCAAAATGTATCTTAGTCCTCTTTCGCTTTTCACAAATAAAGTGTACACTCATCAAGTAAAAGAAATATACTAATCTATGTCGCAATATAAAACATTAAATTTTTTTATCATCAAATCAAGTGAAACAAGTGAAACAAGTAAAACACTGTCTGCTACCCAATGCTTCCAGGAGAGCACAGGAAGCCTTTGGAAAATGAAGGAAGGAGCTTAATTCCTTTGTTGGGAGAGCTGCCTGCTCATCTGGGGATGGGGTCGGTGTTTGTCCTCCTTGCTCCACTGGACACTCAAATACTCAGGGTCTTGTGCCATTAGCAAGAGGGTTTGAGGGCGTTTCCCCCACTCCATCCTCTCTTTCTTATAGCAAGGAGGGTACAGTATGCTCCTGAGAAGCAGGATATTCGGGTTGAAAACCCTGGTGACCGTAGCAGAAGTTAAACCCAGTTACCCCATTTCCCAAGTGAGGGCTGGAGTTTGCTGGCCGCTTAGTCAGGGGGTGGCCAAAACTTGTCTGCAGTGCTAGCCATGACCATGGCTACTCATTGCAGTTGGATTCTGATGTCAGATAAAGTTCTTGGGAAAAGTGGTATTGCCTTAGGGAAAAACAAACCCACCTTTTTTGCCATGTTAACGGTTTTCTCTAAAAAATATTACCCAAATCTAACAATAATAATTCCCACAGTATCATTCATTGCTACTAGCTCAAAAGGTAGACTCCCACTACAGTACATATGGATAATAAAATAATTGCTGGAAAGGGCTTTTTTCCACTCTCTTTGCAACAGTTTGTGCTCCTAGTTATATGAATGCAAGAACTTATTCTTATGTTTGCAAACAGCCTTGCCTTACCTGCTGTCATCTACCAAATTCTGCTCCATATCTTGCTGAGTGTGTGACAGCTGAAGGAAAAATAGTTTCTATAGTGAGCCTCATGCACATATGCACTGTGGTCTTAGGGCCAATGCATGGCTAGGCTACACAAAGCAAAATATGTATGGTGTTGAAAAAACCCACTTTTTTTTCAAAGGTTCATCACTATGAAGTTAAAAAAAAAATTTAAAAAAAAGGATATATATACCAAAATGTCAAAAGGCCTCTTTTTTAGCTATATTCTGGTCAAATTTCAGTATCTTTCCCAGATGACTTAAATGACAGAATAACTGTTTTGAAAATCAGTAAAATATGTATATACAATATATGATATATATTTTTGTCAGAAGATACAATTTTTTCCGGTATTTTCCCTGTTCAAGGATCAAGTAACATTTCTAAATAAAATTCAGAAATGGGTTGCCTTTCAACAGGGACCAAGACAGGCATTTTTTATGAAAGTCAATAAAATGTTGCAAAAGTTGAGAAACTCTTACAGAAGCGCAGCTAGAATGGAATTGGCGATTTGGTCACTTGCTGTCTTCTAAGGGGTATATGACCTTTTAATTCTGACAACTGGTTATTTTCAGAGAGTGATTTCAAATCATTTATTTAATTGTTGACCATACTCTTCAATGGCAACTGAAATTCCCAACATTAGAGTTTAATGCCTTTCTTACACTGTGAGAACTTTATGTGTCATGGTTTAAAATACTTTTCAGTGGGCTGCTGATACTGCATTATTTTCAAGATATAAAGAATGACGCAGCGCGACTTTCAGTCCTCGTGGCTTCTAAAGGAGCCTGGCCGCTGAGGGGAAAGGTGAGGTGGCTGTCCTCACCTGCCCGGCAATCTCAGGGAGAGCCTCTGTCGCGCTCGTCGATGGGGNTGGTTCTGTTAAAAGAAACAATTAAACACAACTACAAACTTGTAGTCTCTAGTCTGACACCAAAAATTGATCTGTCAAAAACTTTGTCTGAATTTTCACACAGGAAAACAAAAAGGTGGAATTAGTGCTACACTAAGGGTTTCCCAAAGAGAGACAAGGAGTGAAATGAGTGCTAAGACCAAGAAGAGGATTGCAAAAGAGCTACAAAAAAAGCAGAGGGTGGGAAGAAAAGCTTCCCACATGCGATCGAGTCCCAGGGCGTAGCGAAAGCCCACGGCTGCCAAGGGCACGCCTTTGTTTCCCCCTGTGGTCACGAGCAAGTGACTTGGCAGGAGGTAAAGCTTTGGTGGATACTGCGCAGTTCATAGGATATTCTGTCCTTCTCAGCCGGACTTCACACTCAGCAGGCCCCGGGAGGCAGGGGTATTTCCCAGGGACCTGCTGCTGCCAGGGGCGGTGTTATTAAACAATGTGTCTCTACCAAGGCAGAGCATCTCTGAGCTACCGCGGTGGGGTGGCAGCGCCCAGCAAAGGTCGCGGGGCTGCTGGTGCCTCCCGCTAAGTACAGAGAACGGGAATAACGAGCACCACTCTAATTTGGGAAATCTCCAAGGATCCCCCACTTTTCTGGGCAAACACCTTCAGCGCTTAGCCACCTTCGTGGGGAAGATTTTGTTTCATTATGTACCACTGACGTTTTCCTCGCTGCCCCCAGTGACTGTGCCACCACCTGCCCTTTGACAGACACCTGGGAGAAGAGTTGGGTTTCCTCCCTCTCTCAGCAGCCAAACTCTGCCTCTTCTCTTCTCTTCTCAGCACGTCCTGGATGCCCCCACACCAAGCCTGAGCATCCCTCCTGTGGGACCTGGATGACCTTTAACAGGAGCCAGCCTAATGCTTTGCTCCTTGCCCTGTGGGGAATTGGCAATGGGGACCCCAGAAAGGCAGAGAAGGGCTCTTCTCCTGGCCTGTAAAAAATACTCCTCTGACAGCCTGCTCAGCACTTGTCTGTCGTTTTGTTTTCATTTATGGTTTCAAGAAGAAAAGCTTCATTATGATGCCATTCATTATTTCTATCTCAATCTAATAAACTTATTACCCTTACACCTTGACATTTATATGCTATTAATGCATAGGCCGGAATCTTTGCAGTGGATTTTGCCTAGATGAAAGTTATTTGCTTTTGAGCAGGAAGCAGACATAAGTTATCATATGATATAAGTAATCATAACATATTTATGTGAGGTGCTGTAGCTGACTTTGCTTTGACTCCACATTGCTTAATTGCAAACAAAAGCAGCATTGCTGTGTGTTGTTTCCATGTTCTGTGCACAGTGCTTCTGCAATTCGTGTACACTTCAAACCATGGAAAACTCTGTTTAGGGAGTCACTTGCTACCTCTTCCTAATGGAGAGACAAAAAAACAAAAAAGGAGAAAAAAATCACACAAATCCCCATAATAGCAATAAAAGAAGCATAAAAATAAAGATGACAGTTTAATGGAGATTTGTTTGAACTGTATGTTTTCCTTTTAACCAGTTATTGTGGTGCATTACTAAAGGTTTTCAACAGCCTGAAATGGAGCTGCTGGAAACATTATGAGGCTTGCAAGCATCTTTCATGTTGGGCCACTGGTTAGGCGTGTAAGTGGCCAGTCTGAGATTTCAGAGCTGCAATAAATGTGCTAAACCTTGGAAAGCAAATAATCTTCCATATATCAACTTCCATACATCATTCAGTTGTCAGCCTGAAATTTTTTACATACAAATTAGCTTTTTCAAACAAAGAAGAGTTTGTCTATTACCACAAGATAATGCTGTCATTTGATAAGAATTAATTTTTCTAGTTGTTAAAAATAACTTGGTTGTAATCAGTCTTCACCCTCATTTTGGCCTGATTTCTCGGCAAAGTCCTTGGCTTGTACAGCAAAGGAAAATCTGCAGAGTAATCACACACATGACCAATTATAACAGACTGTCTCCACAAAATTCATCAGAAGACTGGGATTTCCTTTAAAAAGCTTGTAAGAGCTTATGGATTTTATAGTAAGTGCTTCCAGAAAAATATTACAACACTGAAATGAAAAAGTGATGTCACAAACCCAAAGCTACGTGCCTGGAGAAACCTAACAATAAGATATTTATAACACAGACATATATTTTTATAAAGTCGACATGCAATTCTTGTTTCTCCCATGGTTTCTCTTGCTTCTCTTTCTTGTCTTATAGACTACCAAAAGAAATGAAAGGACCTTGATGGTCTGGTCTGGGCAATACAACATCCCGTGCAGATTTCATTGTGCACTGCTCTCTCGCTCACAAGCCATGCTGGACTTCCCTGGGTGGCCATCAGAGCACAGAACCAGCTGCTCAGCTGTGCAAGAGTGGCAGCACAAAAATAGCCATCCTGCTCATCACTTCCAGCCACATCCACCTCCATAACAGGCATTGGGGTCTGTGCATGACAAACTTCTTCAAAATTGCTGCATGATGTGACAGTTGGCACCCACTGTAGTGTCTGAGCCCTGGCTGCCAGGGATAAACCCCATTAGTCATCAGTGTCCTGTCTGCAGGACAGCAGGGTTTTTGATATGACAGGTCTCCGCTGGTTCCTGGTGGAAAAGGGGTCAGCGATGGAAGCTGGCTCACTCATGCCTCCTTGCCCAACTTTCTTTAGCTGTCACGACTTTTTTTCACCTAAATTCTAGAGCAAGAACATTCATCTTTCACAAAGACCTGCAGGGTAGCCTGGCTCTTCGGTACACCTCCCTCCTCATTGCCATCTTCCCCACAGCCATACACACATGGAAATTCTCCCACAACAGCTGCCTCCACACCTTCCCACAGGGAAACCTGGGTTCCTCCAGAAACTTTCATTTCCTACCTTTGCACCAACAGCAATGAGAAGAGGCAATACATTAGAAGGAGGAATGTTTCCAGTGGAGAAAGATCACTTTACGGAGGTCTGTTTGTGTCTCCTTCTGCGTCATGCTGCCTCTTTCTCCTCTCCACAGTTGCCTTTCCTCTGGGTCAGGCCCTGCAGAAACCAATGCACCCTCTTTGTGCTGTGCTGGGCACCCAACAAAGGGAACACCTGTAGCTCCAGACTTTTATTTCTATCTACCCAGCACCGGTGCAGCCTCACCTTGAGTACTGTGAGCAGTTTTGGGCACCACAACGTAAAACAGATATGAAGCTGTTTCACTTGATCTTAAAACACCAATGACTTTACCAACTGATGCAGTTGGTTTGGGGTACAATTGGAGACAAACTACCAGTTCAGGTGTGGATCCCATCACCACTGGCACCTGAAGCCAGAGGAATTTGGAGACGGTTTTACTAGCTGATCTTGGAGGGCTCCTCAAAAGTGAACACAAGCACATGAACAACTACTTTTTTTCTTACCCTTTGACAACAATAGTACAAATTCATGTGGTTTGGCTGATGGTCAGCTTAAAGGACATCTTCAACCTGTCAGATAAATAGTGCTGAGAACACGTATTCCTCCAGTGGATTTTAGATCAAATAGATTAGAAAAGTCTCTGAAGTTTGTGTTCTATATTTAATACTGTGAAATCTAAGACACAGTAAATAACCTGCAGTAACCCTGTGAGAGCTGATAAGGACAGAAAAGGGGCACGACTTCCTGATAATCTGAAAAATGCACATGTGTGCACAAGATGGGCAAACCTGATACTTATTAAATATTATCACAGATTTGAAGGATCCAAACAGAGTATTAGACCTCCAAGGCTCTGAACTTTCCATAAATATACAAAAAAAAATTCTACATCTTACTGAATTCAGATGTTCATAATGGCTGAATGAACTGCAACAGAGGCATAGAGAAATTATGTTGGTGTTATTTAAAGTAGTGTTTCTAGTGTCAATCACATGTGAAATGCACTGTAGAGGAGTTTCGTAACATTTTCCCAGATTATATATGTGTCTATATCAATGTATTCTTTTATAGGTGAATGGAAAACCATGTCTGTATTTGATACAGAGAGCCAAAACTGTCACCTACTCTTTTATTTTGCCACAGGGTTGTAAGGTCTGCTCTTTCTGCTTTCTTTTTCTCATTTATTTCTTGGTCTCACCCTGGTCATACTCCTTCTTCCACTGCTTCTCCGACTCTGATGAGAAAGTTGTCATATGGGAAAATGACAAAATCGCCTTCTCACACATTTTAAAATAATGTAGTTTAAAATAATGAGTACTGGCATTTTTAGGTATCGTTCCTTGGCAAGGGAAAGTCTGAGGCTTCCTTACAGTGTTCAGGCCCAGAGGGAAAAAGAGATGCTACTTCTTGCATCTCTTTTGGGCTGAGACATGACATAGGTACCAAATGGTTTAGAGAGAAATGTTTTCTGTGACCAGAAACATAAACTGAGGTATTTGGGGAACTTTAAATGAAAAGAGCAAAGCAGTTGTAGACCACAGGCATCCCCCAGAGGAACACTGACAGCTCAGCAGGGGAATGCAGGATCTTATGTTCTGGGCAGCAACTAAATTCTATCCAGGTCTTTACAGGTTGTGCTTAGACCTTGGAAATTTCAATCTACATTTGTTCCAGGACCCGCTCATATAATAGACTAACGACCTGTAAAATTTCAGTATAAAATGCCTTTGGAGAGTTACAGTAAACATTTTAAAATGTAACTGAAGATACATTTCCAGTCTGCTTTCATTCTTACAACCCATAAAGTAGAAAGCATTTCATATATAAAACCACAAAACCAAATGCCCTCTTCTCATTTTAATTTTACTCATACAAACTATAAATAATTTTATGTCAGAACACTGTAAAATGGATGCTTTTCTGATTCTTGGCTATGTTGAATTTCCAGAGTGGTATGAATTTCTGAGTCTAAGCTTCTGGAGAGAAGGGCTTATAAGAAAATGTTGATGGTCTCTTAACTATTGTGCTCTGACCAACACTGCAGTAACAGAGAACACCAATAAAGTGCTGCAGTGCTGTATAATTGTCTTATTAATTGGAACATTATTTACAGAGAGGGCTGCCTTCTCAGCATGCACCTACTTTCTGAAATGCTCACAGCACTCAGGACACAGCAGGCAGCCAGCATAAAAGTTCAGTTAACGTAACAGTAAAATAGCCATCCATATAAGTGCAAGTTAATGAATTGAGTCCTCCTGGCAGGAAGACTTGAATGTGAGCAAGCATTTTCACATTTAAAGAGAGGTGACCTTAGAAGCATGCCAAACCTCAAAGGTAATGAATCATTTATGATGATGGTGGTGGGACCCTTTAATTTTTAGATGAAGAACAACCCAGCTCATCTATTCTATTAAAATATGTTGAATGTATATTTTGACAAAGATTGTCTTTGGAAATCAGAGGGTAAGATGGCAAACAGCCCTTTTGAGTGTGTAGGGACCTACCTTACATTTAAATTAGCTGTTTAAATAGCATTGCACATACTAAATTTTGTTCAAGGAAGTTGTTTATGAAGTCCCTCTTTGACTGAAGTTCTCCACAAACAATGAAAAGGAACTGCCACACACTCTCTCTACGTTCCTAAAAAAAAGACATTAGTGCCAGCTATTCAACAAAGCATTTCATATTTTCAATCTCCCCATAAAATCCTTTCAGCTGGCAGAAGGGAAGTTACAATGTCTGTCCCTTTGCCTTTGCAGTGTCCAACTGACTTCTTAGCAAATTCAATGGAAAAAAAAATCAAACCAATACAAAGCATCCAGGATCAAGGCTTACTGCTTCGGAGGACAGTCTTTCCCGAGATTATTGTTTCATTATCATATGTAAAGTAAAACACAGCTACTATGTCACTATTTACATTTACAACTTCTGTGCTAAGTTTGTTAATTACTTCTTGGCTTATTCAGCACAGATACACAATATGGGATTTCATAAAGTTTGGGGACAGCCAATATTGTCACAAAATATCTTGCAAAATCCTTTTTATAACTTACTTACTAAAATATCTGATGATTGCAGACTTTTGGACAGATTGCCTGTATTGCTTAGGATTTTCCAATCTATCTGAATGCAAAGCAGGAAAGTAATTTCTGCTGTTAACACTAAGTTGCCATAAATCAGGTTTTTATTGCAGGCTCTATTGATGCATCATTCATGATGCTAAAACTTGCACTCATTTCTCAGAAGCTAAAGCCACTTTCTTCCTTGGAAATTCTATAGTATAATAGCAGCCTGCATCCCAGTTCATCTGCAATGAACTTTAAGGCATTTAATGTTAGTTACTCACTGGAAAACAGAGCACTCCAGCGCCTAACTTCCTCTGTGGAGCTGGTAATTTCGTTTTTACTCTGAAAACACTGAAAATCATTATTGTATATTTTTGAAATATTTTCTCTGGTGCTTTGAATAAAACCAGCTAGCTTGTGGTTTACAAAAAGCACCTGTGAATGTAATACATCCCATCCATGTCTTGGTGCCTATCTGAGACAGACCCAGTTCTGCTTTCACCACTTGCAATCTGACTTCCACTGCTCTGCAGCTCATGCTTGGTTATGGCAGGGTCGGCCACCATCCACCGCCACCAAACCCCTGCCAGCTGGAAGGGAAGGAGTGCCTCCTGATTCAGAGATCACACCAAGATGCTGGTACGTTCTAGGAACTGCCAGTTCTTGGGTCCCCCATGTTCCTTTGAAGAAAGTTACAGAGCTCCTGAAAAGCAGACAGCTGGAGAGCAAAGAAATCCAGATTCCTGACTTATTTTATTTCAAAGCCCAATTTTTAATTTTTTTTTCCCCTACAGTGTAGCTTTATTAACCTCAGCATTCTGGATCTCATTGGTTTGAGACAGGCAATAGGTCAATTCAAACACTGGTGACATTTCCTTGGCTCCCTGCCAAGTATAAAATTATTACATATTGTTGCTAGATTTGTATAAATAATCACCAGCCTTTCTCTGAAAAGCAATTGCACTCCAGCAGTGTTTGGGATAGCATTTCTATGATTCTACAATTTTTGCATTAACTAAAGTTGTAAATAGCATAATCTTCCAATACAATCTGCCTTCCAGAAATAATACACCACCATTATTTTTTTCTAAACAAACACTCCTCAAGAAAGTTTTTCCATGACTCTATTTGGCAAAAGAAGCTATAAAAGGCTTAAAAAAATTCGATTTAACATACTTCAGTGAGGTACTCAGAGATTTAGGCTGGCACATAAATTAAACTAGTGAAGTTACCATAACATAGATCAGACCAACATATATTCAGTTCATAGGTGAATCAAGTCTCTAGAAGCTTACATTTCAGATGCAAACAACTGTGTTGAAAGAAATTGTTTTTATGTCCCAAAGCTACTATCCAGTCCCAAGTAACAGAGATGAGCCAGACTCAGGCTAGGCCACAGCAGGCTGGATCCATATCACAGCTGCCCGTTGGGCTGTATTCTGGCACTGAGCCTCTTGTAGCCACCTTCTCCCGTGCCTTTCCTTAATCCTTGTCAATGACAAAGACATCTGCTGGCTGCTGCAAAGATAGTCTTACTTCTTGTTCCTGTCATAAAGTCATGGAACAAAGCTTGAGTTACAAGTGTGAAATGTGGGTTGCTGAAACCTGCAAATTCATAGTCTTTTATGATTTCTGGAAGTTTCATCAGATCAAGTTTTGCTTCTGAGTCCAAGTGTATCAAAAGCTGTTTATGTTACCAAGTGCCAGAATACACAGATGGCATCCACTTAACTGAGCACGTTTTTACTATTGGTTATGGACGTTTCATGATATTAATCTGACATCTTCTTGAAGCAGCATTAATCTGTATTTTAAGCTCTTTCTTAAGGTAAACAGGTGTTTGGCGAAATCCTTTTGCCCTTACTTTTGTGAATTAACTTCACTCTAACAATATGCTAACATATAAAAAGAATACTGTTGGATCTATGAGGTTTCATTTATTATTTCAGATTAAGAGGTCTTGAAAAGCCTAAAAGTAAATTTTATCATTTTTGTAATTCCAAATGCAGCATCCCAGCCATATGCATGCCACACTGTACTTCTGAGAGAAAAATGAAAAAAAAGCAATGTGCAATCTCTTCAAATAAAAAAGATATAGGAAGGAATAAGAACCACGTCTCTATAGATGTGTTCTTTGGCCTAGACTGTATTTATGGATGCAGGATATGGATCTAAACCAACCTGAAATATTCTTCAGAAAGGCTGAACCCAGCCAACTCTTCCTTCAGAGGTCTACAAGTATACCTATGGAAGATGGCTGAATTTCACAGTGATCCCTGGAGCTTGAGCTATATTTAGAATAATAGGATTATGTTATTACAACTCTAGCTGTGATAGAGCTGGAGAAGGTCACTTAGACCCTGTGGCTTCACTGCTAAATAGAAGAGAGCCAGGAGCTAATCCTCAGTGCTGAGGCTGAGTCGTAAGCACAGTCCGATCCATGCTGCACAGCTCTTGTCCCTGTGACTTATCCCATCCCTTGCGGTGCCTACGTTGTCCAAGGGAAAATGCTTCTTTTTAGGTGTTTTTGACCAGTTCAAGATGTCTGAAGGAATTTATAGCCCATGTTGCAGCGTGCCAGGGTGGTGGCTTTGTGACATGAAGCCACATATGTGTACAGCATGTGTGAGGGTGTAAGGCCTGCTGGGATAGCGCTGGAGGATTGTGTAGGATGGAAGAAGTCACGCTCTGTGCAGTCTGCCCATGCTGGCCCGAGTGTGTTAGCTTGCACAAGTGAGCCCAGGCCTGGTGAGAGCCAGGAGCTCAGCAGAGAAGTCGCTCTCCCATTGACTTCAGCTTACAGAGGTGTACAACAATCCACAGCTCAGCCTCAGAATTAGCGTCTATTTTGGTGTCCAGAAAGCTAAAGAAATGGCCAGACATTGGCCTTGCAGGAGCTGTTCTGGTTAGAGGTTGGCGCTTGTAGGACACGATTCTGAAGAGACTGGTTTGACTGAGGAGACTCTTACATGCTCTCTGGGACAAAAGAGGCAGTGCTGCCTTCTTGAGGCAGGCAAAACGTCAAGACTGGGGAGAAACCTTTTATACCAACAGTGGGCAGAGCTACCTGGGATTTCAGAATCCTGCAGAAGCATTATGATTCCTTCCTGCCAAATGCAGTTACTCATGTTAGGAGAAGGAAGAAAACTACTCGTGCAGGACACTCTGCAGCCGTTTCCAGACCCATAAAGGCAATTCCCAGGGAGCAAAGGGGTTTTGGTAGCATTCCCAGATATTTCCAATGAACAGCACAGCACATTGCCAGCAAGTTCCTCAGCAAACCTAGCCAAAGCTCTATTATTGATCTTGAATGTCCTCTCCTTTTCCCAGCAAGACACTGGAAATAGCATAAGGCTTTCCATTCACTTGGCAGTGCAGCCTAGAGACACAGCAGGGAAGTGCCATGGGACTCATCACATGGCAAAGACAGATGGGCTCTTCCTGCTTTTCACCTCCCTTCCCTTTGCCTGTGCTGACTTGAACACCCTCCTCTCTCCCTGTGTCAGACTAAGCCTCAAGGATATTGCACGGCTGCTTTTGGTAGCATTGACATCATGGCCATGCCAGCTCCTCTAGGCTAAAATTTTGCAGAGAAACCAGCCTAGCTGAATCCTGCAATCATAAAATCGTATAAGCATAGAATATGGAAGGGACCCAGTAGGACCTTCTCACACAAAGTCCCACATTTTAGGTCTGAGATGTGCAACAAGAATTTTAGATAAACACACTACGTTTTAGCATCTCCATTCACAACCAAGAATGCTGGAGATGTTGACTTGGGCTTGTCTCTCAGTGTCTTCCAGGGCAGAGCTTGATGCCAAAGGCTTCTCCTTGGTGCTGAAGGGGGTAGAGGCCGAGTTACAGTTTTCTGAGGGATTGCTGTAGCTGTCGGGTAGAGCTGCCTGCCTCCTTGGCATGGAGTGTGGGCTACTGTGATGGAGATAACATTCTCATACTTCTGATATCTTTGGGAGAGTTACATGGGAAAGACCTTCTACTCTATCTCCTGATTGAAAGCATGAGGTACTCAGGTTTGATTCCAAAATATCTTGGACCTACCATGCTAACCATAACTATGCTACGGCTGTGGACCAAGACTAAAATGAACACTGTTACTTTGCTTTCTGATAATAATTCCCTCCTCTTTTTGTTACTGATAATTCTCTTTTTGATCACTGCCATGAGTCTGCTGCAAGGAATTTAGAGAATGCAAATAGAGAGGTGTTTGTTTGCCTCAGTACTACCTTGAGGCACTTCTCTTGTGCTCAGTGCCCATCACTGAAGCCTACTCTCCACCCCTGGGTCTCATTCCCAGGTAGGTTGTCTGGCCCCAGGAGACATTTTGCATCGTTTAAAATTTAGCACTCAGTCTGAAGGTGGGAGGGTTGCCAGTTAGTCAAGCAGTACTGCAGTCATCCTTTTTTCATTCTGCCTGGATCAGATGCAAATGACACACTTTCATTTCCAATGTTTTCCCTATTCCTGTCTTGTTGACCTGTACTTTCCATTGAATTTTATTCTTACTTGTGCAGAGCTACAAAGAGATGCAAGACTTAACTCTTCTACTGCTCTTTCTGTTTGGTTTTGTTTGTTTGCTTTTTTAAAAATTTAATTTAATCTTTAGGAACCAAATAGATAGGTAGAAGGAAATAAGGAGGAGAAGGTAAATATTGGGCTGATGGGACGCTGAGAAGGAAGATTAGGGAAAGCTGAAAGTCAGATTAGCAGCCAGCAGCCAGAAGTCAGCTGATGCATGCACAGGCTGTTTACTTCACTGCTGTCCAGGTTGTGCAAAAGAATGAGGTTATGAGGTGCATCCTCTGGGCTCTTCACTACTTTTGCTTTCCTTGTGCTGCCTCTAAGTTAGTTTCATGTCTGGAAGGGCTTTCTCTGTTGTCTAGGGGTCATTGCAAACAGAAAGAGGGTGAGTAGGAGGCCATTCAAGTCCCTACATTATATATTTAATCGTTATTTCCTCTAATGCAAGGCTTACAGCTACAGGCATGCTTTCCATTTTATGCCCTTGGGACACATACAATCCTTCACATTGCAGGTGACATTCGGGCATTTAAATTACAGCTCTCTATCCTGCCTTGCAGGCTGCAATGACTTTCATGGCTTTAGACTTTTTGCTGTCCAGATGGTTCCTGTCAAATAAAAAGCAGGTGGCATCACTGACATGTAGTTTGCTTATAAATTTCTTCAGAAAAACAGAGTATAATTTCAAAATGTTCTAAAGCTTGATGGTCACTACTATTAAAAGGCATTTTAGTCCTAGGTGGTTTACGAATCTCCACGAGAGCTGAGAAGAGAGAGACTTGAAAAAGTCTCTGCACAGTTTGAAGACAACTATTTCTCATCTTCTTTCCCCAAAGAACTATTGCAGCCCTGATGACCTTAGCTCTCACCTCAAATAATTGCCATTACTTCTTCTCCTTTTGTTTAAATCTCTCTCCAGCATTCCCTCCACTAGATGGTACTAGGCACACGCATTTCTTCAGAGGCTTTCCCAGCCATGATAAGCATTATAGTGTCCCTGCATGCAGAAGGAGAAAAGGGTCAGACTTTTTGGAGTGCAAGAAACTTGTGTTGAAGACTGTTAAACTTTAGAGATGACATGCTCAAAATTTAGCAAAGAAAACAAGTCGCCTGAGCAAGTACAGCTTGTTTTGCATCTCTTTCAAGAATCTTCAATTGCACATATCATGCTCGCTTTTCCATGTTTTTGTTTTTGTCTTCTAAGACCTTATATAAGTGAGAATATTAATACAAAAACTAAATTGTAAGTATTATTTTAAACTAGGTCATACCACTATCTTTGGCCAGAAGTTACCAATTAACAAAAAAAAATTATTTTGCCTATCCTTACCAACACATACATTATTTGGTGCTGTTTTTGGCAAAGCAAGGTAAACCTAACACCTACAGCTACCTAGCTGAATCCAGTAACTGATTGGTGTCACTGGCAGTCAGCAGCCCAGTAAATTACAGTGCCTGTGCACTTCACAATATTCATGTGTCTTAATGATTTAATATCAGCACGTTTCTACTTTGGGGACATTTTTTAGTTGGAAAGCTGAGTGAGAGTGTTAAGAGATGAGTGAATCTACATATTTACCATTGTATCAGGATTTCTGTCCTAATCTGAGCATGGTACATTATTGCATAGGCAATGGTTAAAATCAATGTCTATTTGATTTGTAAGATCATGAGAGGAGATGGGTTACATTTTGCCACTTCTGCTGCAAGAAAATCAGAATTGTACTAAGGTTTGTACAACTTGTGCAGCAATAAAGGAGCAGGACTCCCAGGCTGTGCTGGACACTCTGACAGGTCATCTGATGAGCACAGATGGAAAGCTGTTGGGAAGAAAAAAATGAAATCAACACCTAGCTTCAAGGGTGTGCTGGTATGCCTCTTGGACTTTTAAACCCAAGAACCATTGATTTTTTTTTTTTTTAATGAAGAATTTGCAGCTTTTTTTATCTGTATGTGACTGAAGGATTTAAAGCATTTTATATATTTTCTTCTCATATCCACTGGATGCAAAATCTTCCTGACATCTAAAAAAAATTAGAAGAAACAAAAGGAGAAGATAATGTATTTTTCACATTATTATTTTTCACATTATTTGTTTCTTGTAAATCTAGAAGCTTTTGTTGGCTATTAATGTTACAATAATCTATGACATTCCTCAGGAAGCTTCAGGTGTCCATCTCTGGCCAAAGTGTATGTAAGGAAAAAAAAGGGATTTTCATTGATCTTATTATTTTAGTGTACACATTTCAACATTCTATTAAGAAAGGTTACTTGAGGGAAGACAGTTTGAATTAGTTCCACCACCAGCATTAAAGCAAAATTAATTTTTCCTTTACTTCTCTTTTTCAAAACTGGTACCATTTTCATGCATGTAAAGAGCTTTTCTGCATGCTAACAACTTTTTACTTTCTAATGAACCTATGACTGACAGAAAGTTGAGCTTTTCTTTCCTCCCACTAATACCACCATTGTATGTGTCTTGTTAACCAGTATTGTGTATCAGTCACAAGCTGACTCCTTTGTGCCTTTGTAAAGTATCAATTTAGTCAGCATTATCTGCTGGGGAGACAGTGCGGCCGGTAAACGTGAACACAGAAATGCCGTGGCTTTACAAGCCCTGAAAGCAGAGTTTGAGGAGCCCTGGAGCCCGGGCGGCGGCGGAGGGATGCTGGCCCTCAGCAGCAGCCGTGCGGGCTCCGAGGGAGCGGCCGGAGCAGGGCACAGGAGCTCGGGCAGAGCCTTCGTGCTGGCTGCTGCTCGGACTGCTTGGCTG
Source organism: Vireo altiloquus (assembly GCA_013396875.1). Lineage (NCBI taxonomy): Eukaryota > Metazoa > Chordata > Aves > Passeriformes > Vireonidae > Vireo > Vireo altiloquus. The sequence continues at coordinate 2,417,781 of VZRF01014699.1, forward strand.
GGAAAAACCCTCCGCCATCCAGAGCCGCCTGCCAACCTGCCTGTGGCTTGGCTATGCTGATATTTGACCGGACTGACACATTCCTAGCGTCTATTTCGATTTTTGCCTGATCAGGCTTTTGCGATAGTAAACTGATTTCTCTGCAGTAACAAAACAACACCAAACGCTGCAGCTTAGCCGCCGGGCCTGCACTCCACGAGGAGTCTCCGGCTCTGCATACCTGCAGATGCGAGTTAGCTTCCCCTCGGCCTCCAGGCAGACTTTAAAGGCGAAGGTTAGACCAAGGCAGTCTCTCCTTTCATGTCTTCCTGCCTGGGCGATGGTCAGCAGAAACACCCAACCCCCATTGCACTAGAGAGGGGGAGGGCAGTAGCTCTGTGGGGTTTCTGTGTCTTTGGATGAAATTGTCCCTTTGTTAGTCCAAAATAGCTCAAATTGGGCAACTTTCCAAGCATGCAGTGAAAGACTTCTGTTTGAGACAGTGCTTAGAGAAGGCTGAGGATGGAGGGCTGAAAAAGAGGTGCCTGACTGGCTGCGTTCCCACCGGAGTGATTAATGTAATGTTGCTGGGATTTTACTGCATTATTAATGAAGTGCCAGGGTGCCTGGAGCACTGGAAAAACATCTCGGAAAAATTATTACTAAAAATCTGAATTGGTGCATTGGATAACCTTTCATATTACTTTTTTTTCTTGACCGTAGAGCCCTTATCATGCCAGAGGAAGCCTATAAATAATAACCGGAGAGTGTAAGACTACGCAGGCTGCTGCTCCCTCCACCTCCCCAAGGAGCACTGGCAGTGGGCTGGGAATGCCAGGAGTCCATGGGAGCCGTGCCGGGGGGCTGTGCATGGGCTCAGGGATGCACCCAGCCCCTCTACAGGCTCGGCCAAAGCTTAGGAGGGTCAGGCAGGTGATGCCTGTGGAGTTCTGCTTTGCAGAACAGTATGGAGATGTGGTGGGGTATAGCCTGTGCGGGTTTAGGGCTGTTGTTTGCACTGATGAAGCTTGTATCTAGGATGATCAGTGTGAAATAGCTCTACTTCCCTCCCTCCCCCCCCCACCCTCAAGCTGTTATCTCCTTTTTTATTGGCTTTGTCATGCATTATTTTCTTTTATTTTCTTCTAAATTCTTAACTCCTCAGACCTATATTTTAGTCATCTCTAGTAGCAACTGCGGGTTTGTTTTAAGGAGGGGATTTTTGCTGCCTTTTTTTTTTTTTTTTTTTCTCCTAAACTGCTGTGCTTTAAACCAGCCGTGCCTGCCTAAAGCTTCCAGTTGCTAAGCGACTTTTCCCCTCCGCCCTTCCCGCAGCCCGGTTGCCATAGCGCTGCCAGCCTCGGCTATCAAGTAGCAGAGAGCAGTCATTACTCAACGGAAAAAAAAAACCCAACCCCACCAAAATCCAGGGCTGCACGGGCCAATCAACATTTTCTTTCCTTTTTAATTCGGGTCGCCAGCCGGCGGGAGCATCCCTGCGCGCATCGCAGCCGCTGTTGGCCACTGCCTTATTTTCTTGCGGAAGTTTTTGATTGAGTCTCTGCGTTAAACAGGACGGACTGCAGTGCTGACTCACGGACACCTGTGACGTTGGTCACGGCAGCAACAGATACTGGAGGAGGTACTTCCCAAGGAGCTGTTTTGCGTACCTGTGCCGCTGATGTCGGCCCCTCCGTGGCTGTAATTCACCCCAGCGCAAGCAGGTGCTCTGCAGCTCTGTGAATTACACCTTCCTTAGAAACCAGGTGATACGGTAGATCTTTTCTCTTTTACATTTTTTAGTAACAAGAACATCATACGTACACACATAAAATGTGTGGTGGGATACCATCGAAGACTAGAAGAATGCACAGTGCTTAAAAATTAGCTTTTTTTTTCAAATCCACTCAAACAAATTCCTGTGAAGGATCATATCCAAGGAGATAGAGAGTCTTCCATTTTTTAAAGTAAAGTCATATCCCTAGTGGCTTGGACAAGACAAAAGGTAATGGCAGCAGTAAAACTTAATAAACAAGATGGAAAACCTGTCATCTTTCAGCTCTAAAATTGTGAGCTGTCTTGTCATCAGTTTACTGTTTACCAGGCTTTACCAGCTGGATGCTATAGGGCTATATGGTGATCTGGGGTCTCTAGTGAGCCATGACATCCATTGTAACCACACAAAAAAAAGGAAAAAAAGATAAGTATTTGGCTTTTATACAGAAACAAAAGTCTGCAGAACTAAAATACTTGCTAATAAAGAATTTGGTGATATACAATTACCTGTGTGAGAATAAAAATCACATTAGTTACATTTGAATTGATACTAAGGGGAAAGAGTCTTTTCCACCAGTAAACGTTACAATCAGTGCTGAGTTGGGCTTGGAATAATTTCAGTTGTTCTGCAACTCTAGTGTCCATTAATCACAGCACCAGCCTCCACCTCAGGTTGTCAGCGTAAAGCCTCTCTTAACATCCAGGGAACTTTCTTCCCACGTTCTGTAGTCGGTGAGTTATTGTGATAATAAATGCAGCAAGGAGCTAGACTCCATGTCCTTACATGCCCTTCCATTTATCCAATCCAGCATCTGCCTATTTGAACAAGTGCATCAGATACAGGCAGCGTGCCAGCTATTAAAATGTTAAACCTACTGCCACGGAGCTGCATTGTACATTTTGTTTTTCCCTTGTCCTTGAGAAGGACTCACTTCTGAACTAGTAGGAGTGTGCTTAATGGTTCCTTGTGTTAAATTCCCTATTTACTCAACTATCTCTTCTCTGATTTGGTACTTCGTATTCCCTTCTCTTCATGCTATTCGTGGGAACATTAAATACCATTCTGCAAGGAAAGTCATTTAAGAAACAACCGTTGCTAACTGTATGGAAAACGGATTTCAAAATCAATTTCTACTCTGATGAAGCATGCAGATCAAATATTTTGAGGGGTGGGAAAAGGATTATTTTAAAAGTTCCTTTTTTAAAATCAGGATGCTTTTGTTTTTCTTTGGAGCTGTCATGATGTTCTTTCACCTGGGGGTCCTGGGGCTGTGGTCAGATATAGCTTAAGTTTCAGTAAAATCGCCCTTTTTTACTGAAAAAAAGGTGGTTCTCAGCTTTGCTTTCTGTTGTTCTAAGGGAACTCAGGGCTTGAGAATGGCTATGTTCAATAAATTAGCTATTGAAGGTCTAACTCAGACCACCGACCTTTTCGTCCCGGAAATATTGATTTAAGGGAAAGTATTGCCAGATTTGTTATGTGAAGACACTTGCATAATCACGGAACCTAGGTGACAAACCTTATTCTCAATTAGATTGCTTTAGCTCTAGGTTTCATTTCATCCAGAAGAGAAATTACTGGAATAAAGGTTAAATATCCAAATCAGAAATATTATTTCCTGTGTTCCTTTATGTTTGAAATGGTAATAAAACAAATTGAACATTAACCTAGTAGGACCAAGGCATCTCTATTTGCATGGTTTTGACATCTGAATTGGGCAATAACTTCTCCATGTTGAAATTATGCAATGGTTGTTAGTCAGTCTTTCATTTCCTCAAGCATTTTTGCGCAGATTATATCCGCATATTATATTTTATTATGAGTCATTAAAATGCTAATCAACAAAAGTACACTACCACAGTTCCAAGAGAGATCTACATTGTTAAATGGATCTCCATTTTGATACGTTTCTCGTAGCAAACACGACACATCCACTGAAATCCACACCAACAGCTTGCTTTTGAAGTCCACGATGTTCACTTTGTCAGCTACCAGTCTCCCTGTTCCTGTTTTGTGCTTCTGATTTTTTTCTGCTTTTCTGACCTTCTCTCCCTACATCCATCAACCTGTTCTCAAGGTAAAATCGCTGTGCCATGGCTAAGCTGTTTTCATGAAGCTGCCTCCTCTGCTCTCTGATTCCTGTACTTCACCTACCTGTCACACTCCCCCAACTTTTTTCTCTGCTCACATAAAACCTTTGATTTCTGCTTTTCCTCTGTCAGTTCCAGGTTTGTTTTTCTTGTTCTGGTATTTTCTCTTCCGATGTGACTTTTCTCTCTGATCCCTTACTACCTTTTCTTCACTACAAAGTGAAGACTCTCCACACCTCTTGTTTTTCTCTTTCACCATCGAATGAATTCTGAAAGTCAAGATATCAATTTGACCAAATAGTACATTGTCCTTATAGCTATCAGACGGGACATTTACTTTCTCCCTTTGAACTTTAAGCAATGATAACTTTATATCAGCAGAATTTCTACTTGGCTGAATCTTAGTTAGTCTGATACTAGAATTACACTCTGGAAAAAGCCTATTTATCACCAGATCTGTGCTTATTCTGTTGCCCTCTTTTGTACCATTGCCCATACTTAGACACTATATGGATGATGGCCTTATGATGAAGAAGAGTAAGTTTAGATTAGATATTAGGAAGAAATTCTTTCTATAAGGGCAGTGAGACACTGGAACAGGTTGCCCAGAGAGGTTGTGGATGCTCTGCCCCTGGCAGTGTTCAAGGTCAGGCTGGATGGGGCTCTAAATAATATGGTTTTATGAAATATGTCCCTGCCCATAGCAGTGGGGTTGGCACTAGAGGGTCTTTAAGGCCCCTTCCAACTTAAACCATTCTACGATTCTACAATTCTAGGATTCTAAAATTCTATGATTTTTCTTTTAATTTTACTACCCAGATTATTTCTTTTAAAGATATTCATATCCCCCTGATAAGTTAAAACTACTCTATCTTTCTCAAACATTTAAATTAAAATCTAAAATTTTAATACGAGCAGTCAAAGATATTTTCCCTTAGGAAAAGTCAGTGAGAAGGAATGTTCAGTTTTAATTCACAGTGCAGTCTACCTCATTCAAAGACAATGCCATATTGGCAGGAGTAAATCCTGTCTTTCAGCCCTACCAGAGCAATTATGTCCCCTTCCCTTGGACTTCGTATCAACTCACTTCTTTGTGTCACTGGCTTATTTTCCTGTATTCCTGGAGCCTAGGGCTATTGGAGCTGTATTTGTCTATGTCTCTGTGTTTTTATTTGGACATCAAATTATATTAACTTAGGCCATTACTTCAAGAAGCCTCATGTTTATCTAACCATGGACAGTAAAAGCAAACAATGGTAAGAGTAATGAGAAATAAGAAAGTTGACCTGAGTAAAAGAATTACTCTTACTCTCACCTGATAACAGAGGCATAAAAGGGATTACCTGAATCTGGGACTTCCATGACTTAGTTTAGATAGTTGTGACTGAAGAAGGTTGAGGCATTCTGGCTGCTTTCAAAATAAATATGTCGATCATCTGCTCTCATTGGCTCCCACTCCAGTTGGCTTACTTGAGTTTTTTAATACTAGCGTGTCTGTTTGTTGTGCACCTGGTGCAATTCTATTTTTGGGCTACTATGAGGCATTTTATCAAGTACATAAATCATTCTGAGTACTGCAGTATTTTGAGCACGTGTATGTGCGTGTAATTCTAACACATAGCCTCAAAGCAAAACCTTTGTCAGAATTACAGATCGCTAGATATTCATTATTCACCATTTTTTGTATTTCTGTCCAAAACATTTTATTATCTTTTTAGCCTGATAGCAGTTTTATAGACCACTGTGCAAGCTTTCATGTTATGTAGCAGTTAATCTCACCAAAAAATGGAGCAACAGATTGTCTACCCAAATTCACACTGTTTTCTGTTCTATCTAACCAAAGAAAAATAAACATCATTCATTTTTATCCTACTATTTTTCCTTCCAATGTGCTCTCCAAACACTGATACAGTCCATTATACCAGTGGAAAGTGAGAAAAAGAACATGTGCAGAAGAGGTTAAATTCCAGTCCAAAACAACTTGTGATAGAAAGTAATAATATCCTCTAAGAGTAAATAAGAGAAACTTTAGCATCTTCTGTGGGTATTTTGAAGGTCTGGATCACATGTGTGGATGTTCAGATGTTGCTGTGATGGAGACCTTCAGAAATGAGTGGTTAGATAAAAAATCAGGGTCTATCCTTTGCCTTTTTTTTTTTCTAGTTTTCTTTAAGCTTTGTCTATATGGGGTTTTTCTTCTGAAGTAACAAACATGTGATGAGGTTCCTCTTAAAATTATGGTGATTTTAGGTAAGAAGATTTCTGAGAGCATTACAGGACGAATTTTCTAATCCCTGTCTTGAAAAGTGAATATTTAGATCCATCAGTATCTGTTTTCAATCCCTTGCTTCCATGCCTTTCAATTGTAGCCACCTAAGTAGAACTCTAATTCTTTCTTCCCTCTACAGAGAATAAAATGTAATAGCTCATAGCTTCAGAGATAAATGTGTTTTTGTTGCTGTTGCCATGTTTTCATCTCTTGTATAATTCTTTTATTTTCTTCTCTTTTTGTTTATTTTTCTTAGCCTAATTCCCTATTCTCTTGTAGATTTGTACTTCAAAATTGTAGCTAGAGGCATAAAGTGCTTCTCAGAAAGCCTCTTGAAACTTCTCAGTCCATTCCATGAAATCAGCATGAATGTTCTTGTCTCATGAGACTCCTAGAATAGATAAAAGCTTGCAAGGGCATCTACAAAGTGAAAAACCACAAAAGAGAAAAGTACAATCAAGTTGACTACAACTCAGCCTGCTTTTTCACCATGGGTGAGAAAGACCTCCTCTTATCACAGAATCGAGGCCTGAGCCCAGTTTACTGAAGGCAGTGGAATGTTTTCCCTGAACTTGGCTCAGAGCTGCACCAGTGTCCAGCACTCTTCCTCAGTACTCGGCGTTGAAGCAGGCACTCACGTACAGTCAGGCCATGGCAATACCACAAATCATTGTTTTCTTCTCAGACCAAGCAGCTCCCTGGCAATGTTTTGTGCTTGTATGATTCTTTAGGGCTTTTATTACTTTATCAAAGCTTTTAGGCTAGAGGTTGTATTTTTTGGGATGCCATACGCACCATGAAGCCTAACTCTCAGTAAAAATAATTTGGACTTTCAAGTCAGGTTGATACGGAAGGGGAGAATTTACGGAGTTTTGAGGTGTGATTCAGAAGTAGTATTATTTCTCTTTTTCTTTTCAGCCTCTCTGTGATTCTAAGTCACAGTATTGCCATCTTGTACAACTCCCTTACGGCAAGATGAACCTCAAATTAATTTAATTTGGCCTTTTAGGATCTATCTTATTCTGTGGGAACCACCATTTGCACAAGCAATACCAAACATCAGCCACTTACTGTTAATACAGGAAGCAGAACTAAAATTTATTGTTGTTATTAGATAAAATTTATCTGCATTATTTACAAGCCTGTAAACATGGCCTTTCATAAATAGATAATAAGCTTTTCATGTCCCTGAACATAGTGTCATTAGGCCATGATGTACAGAGGCAATCAAGCTTCTAACTTTAAGCTGGGTTTTGGTAGAAGTTCAGGTACTTTGGCATCAACTGGGAGCCTTTGAGGATCTGCTCACAGAGAGTATGGAATACACAAAAGCATTCCAGAACAATAGTCCTTTTAATATCACTGCTTCCCTCTCCTTGCCCTGGAAAACCTTGATAAGAGCCTTGGTTGCTTTGTTCACACATCAGCCTGACCTGGGCATGAAGGTTTCTTCATTGTGTTCGCTTCAGAAGTCCTTGAGGTGCAGGGGACAATGGGATGTTAGGGAAGGTCCTCCATCTGCAATAAGTTCTATAAGAAGCCTGGGCAGTGACTAAAGACATTTCGGGATGATAATTCAAAGACTTGGATAACAGAAATCTCAGGGAGGGCATTTCTGTTTGGGAAAAATTCATGGCGTCTCATTTTAGCTACTTTACTGAAATACTTGAATGACAATGCAGATTCTTAATGTTTCCCATAATAGTGTCTCCAGAAAGGAATTCATATCTCCATAGGGCGAAACAGACACCTCTAGAGGGCTGTCTCCCTCCACTTTCCCTACAGGAACCATGGGGAGCTAAGCTTTCAGTGGAGGTGCTTCATTTAGATGCCTTCAACCAGATGCTGAACTACTTTGCCTTTGGTATATGGAGGAAATGACTTAGACGTTGAACTTGATAATTTGCAAGAGACCTAGGAAAAACTTCTGCTCTCTTTCAGCAAACCAAAGGCGCATCTTCAAACAGAGGGAAGAATGAGGCTTCCTTCACCCATTCCCTACAGCAAGGGATGAAGAAACCTATTTTTGCTCAACACAGAAGCAAATCAATATCTGGCTTGGCACTGTTTAGTTCAAATCTTTTTATCTTTAGAAATTGTACAACAACTCTCACACTGTACATTCAACAGAATAGAAAAACATGGAAAGAATGTGCCTATGGAGAGGAGACAGGGATTGTTTATGCACTTGAGTACACACTGTATGCACATTAACATACATCACCACTGACTGTCGCTCCTGTAGGAAAAGTGAATCACCATTTGTGCTCAGCAAAACAGTGATTCAGAAGAAAAACCCAAAGTTTTTGTTTGCTTTATTTTTTTTATTTCATTGGCTAAAGGAGCTATGTAATATACTGTCTAACATACAATACTTCAATATTTTCTATCTTGTCAAGTTATGTCTTTTGTCATCCATTCAGTGAGTCCTAACTGTCTGAAATCTGGCAGAAACTTCCCTGCTCCAGTACCCTGCTCCCAGTTTGCCAGATATAAATCTTTTGAAAATAGTATCTCGCTCCACCTCCACTCCCTAAAAAATCTCTTTCTATGATACCATAATTATAAAAATTAATGTATAGATAAGGAAGAACTGAATTCAGTGTCTTTCACTCTGTAAAACTAAGTAGGCAACATGTTAGTTTTCACCATGTCCAGGACTTTCAGAACAGTCCCAGCAATCATGAATCTGTTTAAATTGCTTTAAATATATCTCTTTAATCTTTGAAGACCTCCTACTTGGAATTGAACAACTACTTTCAGCAGAAAATTAGCTGTATTTGCAGGTCTTTACTGGCTTTTGGTTCAGAGGTCAGTAAAAATTTTCATGTCATATGCAGGATATACACTTATTAAGATACATGTAAGAGAATTTTTAAAGTAACTGCACTGAATGGAGTTTAATGTATTTATTCTAGGATGTTTCTGAAATCATAAGAATTCTCAGTTGTGAAGTTTGGAAAACCTGGTGCTGCCTCTGTACTTTAGCCTGAGTTCAATACCCTTCTGCTAAGATTTCTACCCTGACAGATGCTGCTTGGGGCACACCAAGCCAGGACTGAAGTCACGTCCCAGCCTCAATCCATCCTCAGGACGGCCCCTGATGGTCAGGGCTGGGGCTGCCCTGCTCCTGGTTGGGGCTGTGGGACAGCCCTGGCTGACAATGCCCTGCCCTGCCACCCACCCAGCTCAGGGAGCCACCTCTGCCCCAACCATGCCAGCCCAAGGAAACAGCCAGTGCCTCCCTTCTGGAGAGGGGCATTATTTCTGCATGAGGGTGGGGGGCTGGAAATACACTGTGGTTGTCTTGAGAACATAAAACCAAAACAAAGTTTATTTGTAAGGACATCTGAGGATTTCCCTCAATATATTCCTTTCTGCAAGGCTACTGCATGCTATGTGCAGCCATCAGCTATCATTGCTGCACAACAGGTCAAAACAATGAAAATCAGTATCACAGCTCAACTTACACTGAGAATTAGGGTAAATCATATGCAGTAAAATTCACCAGAATTGTTGAGATAACTGCTGAGCAGGTCTATTCATCCATGAGTACCGATGATCTCTGTTAAAGTGTGGCCATTTCACGTGGTTAAATAGGCACAGGAAATCAGCTGCTTTGAAGATGACACTGATCTGATAATCTGTGAATTTCCACTGGATTCTGTTGTTCGAAAGTCCAGAATTAAACTGTCATTAAAGGGCATTGTTTTCAGGAGTGGATGTGCTGAGTATCGGGGCACATTTATGCACTCACTCATCCACAGGTGAGAAAACATGACTGGTAGAGGAGTGTCAGTGGAAAAGCAAGAGGGAAGGGAAGCCACAAGAATATTTTGGTTGGAAAATGTCATTTTGCACAGTATGAATTCTTGTCAGACCTAGGATTTTGTATTAAAAGTGTTTTGGATCTTGATGAGCTGCACAGCCAGAACAAGTAGATGTAGAGAATTATCACGCTGTTGATAGCTCAAGGTCTCCTTCCTCTTCTATTGCTCTCTCAATGGGTCACTGATAAGAGCTAGAATGTTTGTTTTGGTTAGTGGGTTTGGGTTTTTTCCCCCAGTGGTAGCCATTTGATAAAACCACAGCACTATTTCCCGCCTCCTGTGTCCCTGACACTACAAAACACTGGCAAGGGAGAAGGCAGAAGAAAATAGCAGATGATAAAAATGTGAGATGGGCACAGTGCTGCAGTGGGTGCACAGAAGTTCAGAGGTACAGAACAGCAGTGCAATACTCTGGGAGAAGAGAATACATTAATTATAGGGACAATTTTATTTATCCAGCCTCATGTTCTCATACAGTTTTTATTGATCATAGAACAGTTTAGCATACCAGCAGGAATGCTTTTCTGTATCCTACTGTATACGGCTAAAACCCAGAGATATTTTAGAGTCATTGGGGTCAACAGAATTTATTTGTTACATGTAGTCCCATTCTAATACCCAATTTTTAGCAGTACTAATTGCCATTAATATTTCTACTGATGAATGCATATGAAGAGCAGCAGTTCACAAAACTTCAACGGAATAGTTTGAACCTCATCTTAAGTTCATAAACCAAGAATACAGAAACATCAAGACAATTTTAATGTCTCATCAAAAATATTGATCATTGCATTGGCTTTTTCTTTTACAAAGTCTTCAGTGAGACCAAAATATCTTCCTCTTTTTTTCTTTTTTCCCTGTCTAAAGGAGCAGACAAAGAGTTCTTAACTACACTGTAGAAAATATGGAAAATCTCACTGTAAATATCCTTTTTCTCTTCCCTCAAGCAGGAAAACAGTTATCTTTGCCTTTTTGCTTAGCAGACATATGCCCCTATATAAGATTTTGGTCCTGACTTCTGTCACACAGTCATGACTCAAAACACTGGGAGTTGCACTTCTTGGTTAAAACACTTATTACCTGAGAAAAAGGATCCTATTTTTAATCACTGCCCTAGTATTAGTGCTTCTAAAAATAACCATCTTGTCTCCAGTCTCGGCTATATTCTTCCAGTGCAGTTATTGAGAACCACTGAACCTGAAATATGGTTATTGCCTGTCTCATTAGGTCAGTCTCACACTTAATTATTGAATGTAAGTTGTGTTGACATTGCAAAGTTAGGCAGTTTGTCTCTGCTTTGGTTCTCTCGGTAAACCCTGAACCTTGTGCTTCTGCTGACAAAACACACAGCCTTTTTTTTCAACTATGTAACAGTTTCAGTTTATTTGAGTCATGTGGAGAAATAGTGGATTTCTTTTTTATCTTTCTCACTTATGTCCAGTATTTTCTGCTTGACTTCACTGCTTTAGTGTAGCGCTCCTTCAAAAAAAATGACAGGACATATATTGAGATTAGGAGCCAAAATGATCTTCAGCTTTCCTAAGAGAGAAACATGCCTAAAATAACATCAATTTTGAGCCCTTTTTAATAGCTAATATCACTTAACAAAAACTGTTACAAAATGAATGTGATGACCTCTACATTTCCGAATAGGTCATTTGGATTTAGTACTGCTGTAAATATAAAGATACTTCAGTGCTACTGCCAGCATTTCCATGAACTCAAGATACTTTGACAGTCCCTGGCACAGACATCATTAGTACCAAGGGAGCTGTATCTTCTCTCACAAGTGCGAGGTCTGACAACTTCAGGATGCCAATTCTACAGTTCTTCTATCAGCTGGTGTACCAAACACACTGGCAGTCTGGGGGTAACTCTTCCCCTTAGTAGTCTGTGAACACAAGATTGTTTTATCAAAACATCATCCTGAGATTAAGTTTCAACACTGAGGGAAAGGATAATTTAGAAGGATTTGCCATTCACCAAATGCTATGATGACAAAATGGGTACCTAGCTTGGCAAAGCTTTGTCATCATAACATCCTAAGAATGTACTTTTCCACAGTCATCAGCATCTTTTCAGGCAGGTGCCTGGTCCATGCTGATGGGACAGAAAAGAACTTTAAAGCAGGAGAAACCAATACAGTTTTCAGTGCTTCTCTTACTGCTTCTCCTGGTCTCACTTCCTTCCCCCAAAAAAGATTAGTAAATTTGTGACTAAAATTATAGAGATTGCTCTTTTCCTTTCTCTCAAAGGGGGAAGGTGCCATGGGGCAGGAGTGGTGGACGAGCAGCACACGGATTGCCCCATCCCGCCCTCCCACTCACCATCCCTGGAGGAGCATCCTGCGGGATCTGGACAGCCTGGCTCACGGATGGACACGCTGTGGTGAGGCTGTGGGGTCTCTATCCCAAACCCACGGGTGAAGTGCAGCTGCATCCAGCGTTGTTGTGTGCAGTGAGTTATTTGTCTACAGGTTAATGTCACTTGTCAGCAGTCTGCTCTGAAATGTGTATGTGTGTCCATGCTATGAAGTGATTTATGCACTGATTTTTTTATTTAATTATGACAAATACAGCCTTAGATCTTGTTTTCCAAGGTGATTTGTTTTGATGACTTCATGTATTGGTCTTCACTGCTGGCCCAACAGTGGAAAAAGGGGAGCTGTCACTTCAGCTCCATACCCAGGGCTGGGTGGATAAAATTGGCCTAAATCTTTGGCCTAAATGACACTTCACCTGTTCTGAAGCAGAACAGACATGTTCTCTGATGATGTATCTCCTCTGTGTGCAGCAAAAGTCCCTTTGTAGTCAATTCTTTCTCAGGAAATCCCCCTCTACACTATTCCATGCCCGCATGCATTGTATCCCATAAGGTGAATGCACTTGACTTTAAATAGACATCTCTCACAGAATTCAGAAGATGCAAGCCATGTTCTTTGTCAAATTTTAAACCCCTCCACAAGAGGTAGGTGGTTGCTGGGACAGATAGCAAGCTTGCATCTGATGGCAGCTGGTGGCAATCAGTGCTGCTCTGTAGTAACTGCGTAACTTCATGGGTTTTTACCTTACCCTGCATGCTAAGTAGCTTCTTCTTTCACTGAGGGGTAAGAAACCTCAAATTACATCATGCACCCAACAGCCTGCATCAGCACCACATGGTCTAATCACATATTGTGCTAAAAAAGTGTTAGTTTTTATTGTTTTTTAATTTGCTACCTTACAATTTCTCTGAATGTCTCCATAGTCTTGTGTTGATCCAGTGAACAAAGGTCTCTCAACAAAGGTTTTTATCTATCTTGCCTGTACCATTCCTTACTTTAACTACTGTTATCATGTTCTCTTTTAAATGTCTTCTTTGTGAAACAAACTCTCCCAATCATTTCAGTCTATTCATGCATGGGTTTTCCGCACTCCTAATCATTCCTGTTGTCTTTCTCTCCATACCCACAACCTCTGTTTTGTACTGTGTTTTGTTGGCAGATGGTGAAAATACTGTTGAAACCTGTTTTCTTTTAATATAATGGGTACATAGTATTTTTTGTCTGTATTTTTTCTCAATGCGCCTGCAATATAAGGACAGGTTTTGATTCAGAATATAGTTGCATACTGAGGAAAGGCTTTCACTTGAGTTGTCCCTAGTGGTAAACAGGTGTCCTTCCTGAATAAGAGTTCCAAATAATTCCAAGTTTCCCTTCACATGTGTGTTATCTAGCGACACTGAGCTTATTCTGACATTGTGCTATTTGTTTACCTCACTAGGCTAAGTCCCTCTGATGTTCCTAGGGGTCTTTTCAGGATTTGACCAGCCTTCATAGCTATCACTGCGTGTGGCTCATAGCCAAGTCTGTAATTTGAGGAACACTTTAAGCCAAAATAAGCTTTCACTAGTCCCCAGCTGCTCGCTCGCTGCTTTATAGAGCCATACATGTTTGCGTGCTTACGCCATGAGCCAGGCAGGGTAACAGGCCCGGCTGGAAGCTGGCACAGGGCCGGAGCCGATGGCCCATCCCACTGAGCACGGAGCTGGGGAAGCAGCTGTGCCCACAAAAGGGTGGACGCAGTGCAGAGATGGGAATGAGCCATGGAGAGCAGAGGAGATAGGGAACCCCTTCTTTCAGTGGCAGTGCTTTCTTAAACTGTCAAGGAATCTGTGACTTTACAGTCTTTTTCAAAAATGGTAAATTGTGTTAGAACAAGCTTTATGCAGAAGTATCTGTAATCAGCAGACAGTCTGAGGATACCTGGGCTGAACACCTCAGCTGAGCCCCCACTGCAGGGGGCTTTGCTGTGTATGCCTCTCTGTGCCACAGAATTCTCCTTCCTGGAATCTCATCAGAAGGGAGAATTCAAGAGCTTTCATCCAAATTTTGGTATGAGATACTGTTGAAAAGCAGAGCTGGGATGCTGCATTAAAAATCAAATTGGATTGGTTTGTTATATATCAAACATCAGATACGTAGCCGAGGCTATTAGGAACTTCCAACAATAGGCAGGTGAAAAATCATTAGCCTTGAAAACCCAGAGGATGAGATTACAAACACACAAGCCAATAAATCACACAGGTTGGTTTTGCAAAAGCTGATGTCGTATAGCAGCAATTTGTTTATACTCTGACGGGTCGGTTGGATCGTTGTTGAATCTTCTTTGGGATAAAAGATTTTGGTTTTAATGCATACTCTTTCCCAAATGACTTCTATGCAGGCTTTATATCCAGGACCTCTGGTCAATTTCAGGATTACAAATAGAAAATCTAAAATAGATGAAACTGCTAAAACAGAATTATTTCAGGATTACCTCAAGATGCAGATTTGGCATTGAAAGATCTCCAGAGTAAAGCAGCATTACATGATTTAAGTTCAATTCTATCCGAATAATTTTCAAGTGTTTCTAGTATATTCTTATAACCTCAGTTTTAATCACACCTCCTTTTGAGAGAAGATTCCCTAAACCACATCTTTCTAAGGGAGACTTTAGGGCTGACATGATCTCTTTATTACCTTTTCTAAAACCTTGACAAAGAATTGTTTAATCACAGAAAGAGTAATAAAGCTGGGAAGCATGACACAGACAGAGAACCTTATGCTTATGATGAATGTAACACTTCTTTGACTGCTATGAATTGATTTGATACCACAAATGGTACACTTTTGAAAGTCCTCCCTGCAATAGTGCCTCAAATATTTGTAGCATAAAAAGCAGATCTATTAATGTTGTAATGAAAATAAGAAACTGCAATTGAGGCAAAGAAGAGTTGATGTTAGGCTACTGTCACACAAGCAAAAGATAACATGGTCACATCAAAAAATTATGTTTTGACAGAGGTGTAAGCAGTATTTTAGTCTTTGTGCCATCTGTCCTTTTGTACTAGTTTACTCTAGACTCGTCACTACCAACGTATAGGCAAACACCTAACCTGAGTACATCTTCTTCTTCCTGGGCTTGCTTTTACTGGTACATCTCAGACCACCATTTCTTTTGTTCTCCACATATTACACAGCATCATTTCAAATGTAATCTGCCAACAGGCAATTCAAAAAGTATTTTTCCAGACTGTGTCTCTACTTCATTAAATAAAACCCAAACCAAATTTGGCATAATGTCAACTTTTTCCTTTTTTTAAGTCACCATTTGGTAGGAAAAGAAGCTTTGGTAGTGAAGAGTTATCTTTTACTTGGGATTTTTTCTTCTAATGGGGGTCTCTGCTGCTGTAAACCAAAAGGGTGATAATTAGTGTCTCCTACTGTTTACGCCTGCTGCCATCTACAAGGATGAGCTATTATTATCCTGTCTGCTAATACTTGGAAAGGATATCAGTTGGACAACTAATCCAAAATACAGCAAGTAAAGATCATTGTCAAAAATGCCTGAAATGGAGACATTGTTACAGATGTTAGAAATGAAAGGATTTTGTTATATTTAATCCTTCAGTCCATCTGCCAAGACTGTGCTTTGCTACGCAGTCTCTAACATCTCACATAAGTGCTAGAATACTGTAATTATTAAACAGATCATTCTCTTTGAAACTCATTGTGTTCATCTGAAAAACTTCTCCATAATTTTGGTGCTAAGTAGACCTGATCTTGATCAGTGGTCCAGTTCAGTGGTGCTTTATGGCAATGTGCTGGCCTTCCTGCTCATTTCCAG
This sequence comes from Vireo altiloquus, assembly GCA_013396875.1. NCBI lineage: Eukaryota > Metazoa > Chordata > Aves > Passeriformes > Vireonidae > Vireo > Vireo altiloquus. The sequence continues at coordinate 2,433,872 of VZRF01014699.1, forward strand.
CTACTGGCCTGGAGTTGCTGTGAGGTAGTTGCTAGGTTAGACAGGCTTTCTGTGGAGAACTAGACTGCAGAACAGACTAGAACATACTGTTGAGGTATTAATTTTCTTAATTTTTCTTTACTTTTTTGTTTGGTTTCATTTCTTGTTAAGGAGTTAGGCTTTTGTTGAAAAGAAGTCCCCACCCTTGTAAAAACTGTCAAACTGCAATTCTGCATCTCCATATGGTTTCTTCACAGGGACATGTTTTATCAGATGAACATGGTACTTTCACTGTTGTGCTCATATTCACTGGTAAAAATCCAGAAGACAAGGACCACTAGAGAGATCTAGCATCTGAATTTCTGTTTGTCTGGCATGTACTGCCTTTGGCAATTCAAAGGCAGAGAAGCTGCCATTTTCAGCAGTTTGGGGGAAGGTGTCTCCGAGCCACCTGGAGCGCTGCATACATCACCCTGCTGAGCGATGTGTTTCAACAATCCGTCTTGTGCTAGACCATGAGTGACATGGGAGCCCCAGCACTCATTTCTTTCCAGTTCTATGCTGTGAGTATATGTCTCAGAAGTAATGCTCCACAGAAATTACATAGAAGCCACCTGGCAATCCTCCTCTTGCAGGTGGTACAGGACCCCCTCCACCTCTCACTAAATCTTCTTTAACCATTTCTCATGCCTTCATCCCCCTGCGGAAATCTTCTTGTATATTACTGACATCTGCAGTTGCAATCAATACCTAGCACTAAGTAAAAGTTGGGCACTCGCAGAAAGTGTCACCAATGCATCTTGCTGATTAAAATCCATAAGCACAAACCAATAATATTTCACTTTTTCAAATAAATTTTAATTCTTGACTACAAGTCCTTCAAATCTGACACTCTATAGAGTCTTAAACTTTTTTCTTGCTTCCTGTAAAAAAATCTAACTGCAAAAATAGTTTAATTCCCTCACGGCATGTAAGGGACAAAACTTTTTCTTATGTAAACTCACGAATGACAGCAGCGGAAAGTTAAATCTATTTGATCATTCAGCCTTTCAAGTCATCTCCTTGACTAGATGGAATAGTTTCAGTAGGATGTTATAATGTTGAAGGTATGCAGGAGGGATCCACACTTAACAATGCTGGGGACCAGGAAATTGTGTTATACAGTGCATGTGTAAAAAGTCAGGAAGTGCTTTCTTATAGTGCTCACTTTTACAGTTTCTTACTAAATGCTTTCTTACAGTCAGTAAGGTATTGATTAAAAAAATAGAAGATTTGAGAAGATACTTCACTGTAAGTATCATGTTCAATTCATGTATCTTGGATAATTGACTTGTAGCTCAATTTTAGATGCCTGTTGAATAACCATTCTCAAAGTAAGGACCAAGGTTCTTTAAGAAGTTAAGTGGTAGAGGTCTTCAGAGATAGCCATCTCTTTTTCTTTTTAGGCACCTTGGTGAACCAGCCTTCATAAAATAAGTATTTGAATGCTAAAACGTAGCTCTTATTGTAGGGAGACTGTGTTGCAGATTCACTAACCACAGTGCTGATTTTTTTTCAATCAGTGCAATTTCTTAAACTGTGATTGCTATAATCTGAAATAATAATGCAGTATGTTGTTTATTGTATCTTTTACGTAGTGGTTCCTACTTGCAGTCTGCATTTGTTTAATGGAGAAGCTCAAAAGGTAGTACACTGCTCTTGCTGATCAAAGTCGTAAATGAGCTGTTTTCTCTTTCAGGTTATTCAATGTATGCAAATATCTCTTGTTTTTCCCTCACCTCTCTGTCTCCCTATTGTTTCCTTGTTTTAGATATGTTTACTGTTGCTATACATTTTTAATGAGGTGTCCATAGCTGCTTTCCTAAGAAACTATTGATTCTGTCTGTGCCTATCAGTCAGTCTGCTGCAGTCCCCTCTAAACTCAGTATCTTTTGAAGCCATGGCTCCAGTTCAGCAGAATTTGTCAAAGGGATTGAAAGTTGATGTTTTTGTGAGTTTTAAGGAACTAAAAGCTTTGCTAGGTAGGCAAGCACATCAGCAGGCCACTGCTGGAGAGGCTCCAGCGTGACTTTGATCTGTTCGGCTTTCCCGTTAACCAACGAGCGCGTGTGTTCTGGCCTGCTGGTCAGAATCCACACAGCTTGGAACAAGTCCAAGCACATGATAGGAATCACATTCCCCGACAGTCACCCTTTTGCTAGACTAAGCAATCCAAGGCCTTTTAGTTTACTCTTGTAAAACAAGCTCTCCTTTCCTTGGATTATCTGAATATCATTTGGAACTGTTGGAATTTCAGCCCTTCTCTTTTAAGCATGGACGGGCAGAGCTGCACACCAGACTCCAGATGAGGTCACATTAGGACTAGGTGGTGTTAATTTTTCCTTGACTCCAGTGGGACTATTTTGGCTGATATAAGACATTTTGAAAACCAACAAGATATCTAGCACACTGAAGATGACTTGTCTTGGGCTGGGAAAGTCAGGAGTTTCTGACTTCAGATTTTTTCCCTTTTATTTGCTTGATGTTTTAAGTAGTAATATCAATTTTATGAAAATGGAAGTCTGTGAAATGCTAGAAAGTATTTCAAGGTTGTGTTCAGAATTTATCTTTTAAAGGAGATTAATAATGTCTTGCCTTCTCCCTTATATAGTTTGCAGGAACAGATCTCACAGTAGCAAATTTTACTGCTTGGCCATCCAGTCCTCTGTACCCTACAGGAAAAAAGCTATTTTTTGAACAAGCTGTTATAGATATTGGTCTTACAATGTCTCTATGTCTGATAAGAAAGGGAAAGATGAGTGCAGGCAAGCAGCTGAACTAACTGGAAGACAGAAAAAGAGAAAGCAAAGCTCTTTTGCATTGTGACTGCAGAAAAGGCTGAGCATTTAATGTTGGATATTAGTACTTAGCACTTAAATGTATGCTTGAACTGTAATTTCTGGTTACTAAAAGATTTTCTGGATGAGGAAGTGGGTGTGTGTCTGACAAGTGTCCTTCAAACTTGTGTCACAACAGAGAAACTATCTTTGGGCCTGTTTGAAGTTTGATTTTTTCAAATACACTTGTAGATTTTTAGCTGAAATGCTGAACATATGTTTGAATTTTGCTCATCTTTTCTTTGGCTGATAAAGAGAAAAGAGTAAAATGAAAACAGTTTTTTCTTTTTAATAAGGGAGGATTAATTTTTCTACCTAGCAGAAAAATATTGAGTTATGCTATTTCATATGGAAGTCAGTTTTCAGTAATGAAACTGTTTTTCCTTTTATGTGATAAGATGGGCGGACTATAAAGTAGCTATAAAAAAAGAGGAATAGGAAATATATTGCTATAAAGAGCTACACCGTGTGCTTTTTGTTAGGATTGTTTTGTAAAACCGACTTGCTGGAAGTAATCCACAAATAGGCTTAAAAATAAGCCTCAGAATTTTGTTCTGAATATCTCGTCAACAACAATAAGGAGAACATTATGCATATTGACAGATCTTTGCGTCAAGTATTCACTGTAGTTTCAGAGATCTTGCATTTTTAAGTGCGTTTGCAAAACATCTTCAGACCTCTTGGACCCACTGCAGTCATGTTTATTTTGATCTCTTATGTGAAAGTTTCCCATGATTTCTATTCATTAATGTGAAAAAGGCAATCAACCACATGCATTTAGATAACCAAAGCTACAAGGAGCATCTGTTTTCCAGACATCTCTGTGTTGTACGTGACCTATGGTCCGATTTGGCTGAAATCTGATAGCGTTGTATAATTTCACATGCCATCATTAGAACATTCCTTCGAGGGGCAAAGGAAAAGGCCCCGAGCCTGGGAGCGGCATCTTTGGGTGATCTTCCTGCTCTTAAGGAAGCTCCGTGCAGAATCACATCCAGCACATGTGGAACAGTGCCCCGAGGATGGGCACGCGGGCTCTGGTGGGCAGGCAGGCACGAGCAACGATCAGCACATCCCAGGGCAAGGTTTAATAGCTGTGGTTCAGTCAAGCACAGCAACTGCCTCAGCACATGGCTTGCACAATGGTTTGCAAAGGCACGCAGAGACATCCCCTCTTCGCTGCTCCAGGCCTGCACACGCAGAGAGAGCAGAGACCATGTGCATGTCAGCACTGTGATGCATTAGGAGCGGATCAATAGATCTACTGTGAGGTGCTGAGCCTCCTACATCTTCAGTAAACATGGGGTGAAGTTTTGAGTAGGTCTAATGGGGTGCTCTGGACCAAATGTCTCTGGCGCACATGTGGTTAGAAACCGTCTGATGTTAGGTTTGGGAGTTGTGGTTTGGATCCCCGCACGGGGATGGAGCACATTTGGGGAGCACCTGGTGTGAGGCTTGAGATTTAATTTCCCCGAAGGAAATACAGTTTGTATATTCAAGTCCCATTCCTTTTATGCAACAGTGTGCAGCAAGTGTGACCAACTGGGGAATTTGATTCAAAACTGCTTTAAGGGTTCAAGCCAAAATCTCAGTGTAGACACAGCCTAATTAATTTTCTAATTATATTCACTCACTTGTTCTACATTTCCTTCAGATCAACAAGATGTGTACAATTTATGTACAACTCAAAATCTGTGTCATTGCATACGCTTTCTCTTGAAAGAGAATGTAAGGGTAGTTTGAAATTGAAGAATGGGCCATAATGAGCCTGAAAAATCCAAATTTTTATTTCAATGTCATCCTCTGGAAAGCTTACTTTGTGAGATGTGCAAGGTAATGGATATAAATTCCAGGGAAGTAACTCAAGCTATCAGAAGTCCTGAAATTACCTACCACTGCAACATGATTGTTTACACAAACTTATAAGTTATGTTATATTTTTGTGAATTTTTCCATGGGGTATATAGAGGAGTTTGGACAAAGAAAGTGATTTGAATGCAAAACATACTCGGGCTTCTTGAATGCTTAGCAGCCTCTACCTTTAAAAATGGGAAAAATGCAACAGCAGAACATTTTAAAGTATATGTTTTAATTGAAATCATAATTTCTAATCAACACTGAGAGTTACGCTTAGTATGAAAGGAATGCAAATTATATCCACTGACATTGAAATAAGAAAGAATCAACAAGAAAACAAGTTTCAAGCTAATATTTTATCTGTGATTCAGATCAAATCCAAGTCAGTAATGTCTGAAAGCTGTTATCACTGGGATGACCATTCCCTGATATAGGTGATGTCAGGCTGATTTCCCTGAAGACTGATGCTTGTATCACAAAACACCGACCCACTTTCACCAGACCTAACAAGTAACTCAAGTATCTGGACAGTAAGCAGGTGGAGGAACATAGAGACAGGAAATTCCTTCTTCTCCTGCTGATGCTTTCATTTGAGGTGAGAGCAGAACAGTGAGACAACATATACAAACCTGCACTACCAAAATACTTGGCATTGCAACTTCTCTCTGAGTTAAGATCTCACATCTCTCTCAGTCTCTCACTTTTCATAGCTATGGCATCCCTTTTTTAAAACAAGGAAATTATTTATTTGCATGCAGGTTGCATGAGAATTGACTAATAGAGTAATATTTAAAGCAGTTTACCAATTTTTAGTATTATCCAGTGAAGCTCAAGGGTAATAGTTGTAAATATTTTTCAAAGGTTTCAACATAAAAAGCATATCTGTAAGAGTAACTTAGATCTTAACCTCCCATGCAAATCCTCCAATGAAGACTTTTTAAAAAATAGAAAAAAAGGGAGAAAAAGTCTATGTAATATTACAATAAAATAAATTCCAAATTTTTGCCTCATATTTTATTAATCAGGAGTATTTTTATGATCTGACACGAGGCAAATCTAGGTTTACATCCTAATACATGGGGATAAAAGTCTTTAACCCATGCTGTCTACAGGTCTGGCGACAGAATTATTATGTTGAAGTCACCACTCCAGATGACAGATATCTTATGTGTTACCAACTAAACAAATATAAATGAGAAAGATTTTAAAAAAAAAAGCACCATAAATAATCTTCTGTAGCAATATTGAAAGTGTTTTGAAGCAACAGTTCATTCCTTACTCAGAAAGCTGGAGGCTGCAAAGGTCTCCTAGATTACCATAGTAACTAAAAGAATAATTTAAATCTGCCTTTTAAAGGGTTGTAAATAATGCAAGTGTAATATCAGTCGCTGCTCATTGCCATTTCACATGCTTCAGAAGACAATTTGAAGAAGATTGTGGTATCACAGCTCCTCTTGCAAGGAATTCCAGCATAATAAAACAGTGTCCACATCTCTCCCTTTCTCTGTTGTTTTTTTTCTGGATCTACCTGATAAGAAATGAGAACTTGTACAACAGGCTTCATTTACATGTCTCTGTGGGAACCTGAAATGGTTGTAGACATCCATTTCTCTGTTTGTCCAAAAAAACATCATCCTAAAGGATTGAGAATATGAATCAGACTCTCTTTATGTGTGTGTTTATGAATGTTGAAGGATCTTCTGGAAGCATTACAATGCTACTACACAGCTGCAAACTGCATGTAAGGGTCTTCTGCATTATCTGCAAGAGTGGGAACACACATCTGTATGGGTGCTCCTTTCAGTATTATTAAAAATATTACCAGAAAAAATATTTTAGGTGGAGATTTAAATACACAGATGAAATGGCACTGATAATCTTGTACAGAGTGCTATAAGAAAAAGGGACATAAAATTCTGATCTTGAGTGCTGGAATGAAAAATATAGCAAGCCAAGAAATTCCTGAAGAACCACAAAGATAACCTTTTATCTGATGTAGAAAGGAGATACTTTTGACTCCCTTTGCAATCACATGGTTCCGTATTTACTGGGTCAACTTCTCATTGTCACGGTAATCATTGTAGGAATGAGAAAAACTTGCCTTCTGAAAGCAAGCTGAAAATTATTAGCAAATTGAGTAAAATGATGCTTAGAAATTATTTTTTAGCAAACAACCTATACACATTTTTGCCTCATCTAACTAGAGGGGTGGCCCTCTTCAGATACACGAAAGGGACAAATCTAGTATATATCCTTAAGACAGCCCAGCATCTATTGGGATCTGGACAAAACTGTTTTCTTTCCAGAGCCTCTGTCACTCACATTCATCTTCTCCCTGGAGAATACATGTTTTTTCAAATCCATCATTGCAGCCATGCTCTCTGGCTCTGGCTTAGTGTATCACTTGTTAGCTTCTTTGCAGGGCCTAGAAATAAAGACTTCCTTTTGATTAGACTTTTCTTGAGCCCAGGCAGCCTGATGCACTGAGAATATATACCTGTGGTTTGTGTGCCAAGGATGTTTGGCCATGATCCAGGCAGCTTTTATGTCTTGTCCTAAGGGGAAACCTGCCACTGCTGCCTACTCTTCCCGACATGTGAGGCACCATTTCAGGAAACCTATACCTAAGATAGTAAACCAGTAATATTTATCACTAATATTTGCTGTATTTACTGCAGGCTCAATGGGAACAAATAGGAAAATCCTTTAGTATGAGATATGCATCCATATTAAAAAAACGGGGGGAAAAAGGATGGTGTGACAGACAATATTTTCATATATATTCAATACAAAGAATAAATTTATATGCAGATTATTAAGGCGTGAGTCTTTGTTTGTATTGCAGTATTGGTAGGAAGTGTGCACAAACTCTGTGATGGCTCAGGCAAGGAAAGTATAAAAGAAATCAGATGGTATAGGATTGGTATATTAAAATAGACCAGACCCATGTTGGTGGGCATAGAAGTCTTAAAAGAGAACACTCATATTTCTAATCAATAACACAAACAAGAAGATTTACTTTAATGTAATTTCTGACTTGATAGCATTCTATTAAATGAATATAAACCTTAGCCTACTAAACTTTGATCTAACATTATATAGAATTCATAGCACTTCTTTTGCACTTCGAGAAAACAAAGTGCTGTGAAGTATTGACCATGCAGCAGAAAGATGGCATTGAATATTTAAAACGACTAGAAATTTTCTTTGGGAGTAAAAAAGTATCAGCTCTTGTTTTTGGCAAGGAGAAAACCAAGCCCAAACCTCAGATTTCCACCAGGTTAGTAATTCTATATAATCCTCAGTTTTCCAAATTTATTAGGAAGATTGGTAACAGAAAGAGTTCTGTAACAACCTCTTCAATTTATACACAGTGCATTCTTTTATTATCCAATGATTTTGTTATCCATTTTGCCTGACTCATTTTTCCTGTGGTGCCAATCTTACTCTGTATTATTGTTCCACTGGATTGAATTTTCTTTGCAGAGAACTCAAGTGCCACAACAATGGTACATTTACTAATGGTAAGTAAAACAACACAATAAGAAGGGCTAAGTTCTGATGAGCTTTGTTATTACCCAGGAATTCACATGGTTGCAATTTTTAGCTGCAGCTGGATTTGCAATCCAGTTTTAAATCCAATCAGAATTTACAAAAATATTCTTAAATAATTTCAACCCTACCTAGCTCCCTTAAGATATGTTGCTCTACAAAGTAAACAGTCCTTTAAAGATGGGTGATTTGTCCATAAGATTAAGTCAAATGAATTTATATTGTATATTTATATAGTATATAAGATAATTTAGTCTACCATCACAAACCACAACTGAACTTTCCCTGGTGAAGTACCATTCTTCCACAATGCTTCCAGGAGAAACAAGTTTCACAGCTGCATTTTTTAAATTTGGTTTTGTTGGTTTTGGTTTTCTTTTTTTTCAAATAAGGCTCTATTTAAGTTTTTAGTATAAACAAGATTCTAACCTGGGTAAGCAGAGGACTTCCACTGTCAAGTTGTTTTGCATTATGTTGGTTAAAAAAAAAAAGGACCCTCAACAAATCATATGAGAGAAGAGCCAAAGATAAAATGCTCTTCACCTTTGTAAAATGAAGTAGAGATGGACAATTAAGTGTAAAGGTATACATTCAACATATTTAAGCCACTGTTTGCACCCTACATGCTGTAAATTTGGTCCAGACTTATCAAACCACAATGAGAAAGAGGATGCTGCCAAATCAGATTTTTATTCCATATGTAACATCAGTACAAGATGTGAAATCAAGTAAAAGATTTCCTTGTTTACTGACAGATACTCTATAAGTTAACCCACAGATAATGTTGCTTCTTCACAGTGCAGCGCAGAATTCATCCACATGAAAGCATTTATATGATTGTACATTAGTGGTGAATTATGTAGATGCAAAAGCATGTATCACTTTCCCTCCTGCTGCTTCACTTTGTATTGCTCTATTGATTTGGAAATAAAAACTCTTCTGGTATTGCTCAAATAGGTTGCTTAGTTCCAGTTGTATGTTCTGCCAGGGTCACCCAATGTGATTATCTCATCTGCAGCTCCTAACTGGTCACTACAAGCCTTTTCTCCCAGATTGCAGAAAGGTTTATGATACCCAATTTAGATGGTAATTGGAACTGGGGCACTCAGAATCACCTGGCTGTGAGTCTGCTTCATTGCAGTTGGAAAAATTCCATTTTATTTTATTTTATTTTATTTTATTTTATTTTAATGGATTAAAACATTTAAATGGGTTATCTGCCTCTTGTTTTCAACAGTCATTTTTCATGTCAGAATTTACATTATTTACTTCATTAAGTCAGGTCATGAGGTTATGCAGGGCAGAAAATTAGAAGACCTAGAGCTCAACTAGAACTTAATCTGGTTACTGCCATAAAAGATAATAAAAAATGTTTCTATAAATGCATTAGCAACAAAAGGAAGGCTAAGGAGAATCTCCATTGTTTTTTGGATGTGAAGGGAAACATAGTGACTAAGGACGAGGAAAAGCCTGAGGTACTTAATGCCTTCTTTGCCTCAGTCTTCAGTAGTTGTGCTCTGGGTACCCAGCCCGCTGAGCTGGAAGGTGGGGACGAGGATGAAGACCCATAATCCAAGGGAAAATGGTCAGTTCCTCCTTGACCAATCTGATCTCATTCTATGACAGCGTGATCCATCTAGTGGATGAGGGGGAGACTGTGGATGTTGTTTCCCTGTACTCTAGTAAAGCCTTTGACACTGCTTCCCATTCCCAGCAGTCTCCTGGATAAAAACAGCTGCTCGTGGCTTGGATGGGTGCAGGGATTGTCTCTCTGTACTTGGCATTGATGAGGTCACTCCTCAAATTGTGTGGTCAGTTCTGGGCCCCTCACCACGAGAAAGACACTGAGGGGCTGGAGCATGTCCAGAGAAGGGCAGTGGAACTGGTGAAGGGTCTGGAGCACAAGCCCTGTGAGGAGCAGCTGAGGGAGCTGGGGTTGTTTAGCTGGAGAAAAGGGGGGGCAGGGGAGACTGAATCCCTCTCTACAACTGCCTGAAAGGAGAGTGGAGCCAGATGGGGATCAGTCTCTTCTCCCAGGCAACCAGTGATAGGACAAGACAAAATGGCCTCTAGGTATGCCAAGGGAGGTTCAGATCGGATTTTAAGAAAAATCTCTTCATGGAAAGTGTTGTCAAGCATTGGGACTGTCTGCCCATGGGAGTGGTTGAGTCACCATCCCTGAAGGTATTTAGAAGACTGTATATGTGATGCTTAGGTACATGGTTTAGTGGCGGACTCGGAAGTGTTGGGTTAACAGGTGGACTTGAGGATCTTAAAGGTCTCTTTGAAACCTAGATGATTCTATGAATCTGTGATTATGTTGGTTTTGTACCTTTTTGATTCCAGAAACTCTCACCTGTTTTTCCACATCATAACTGAGGCTCAGGTAGCTAGGAGGCCACCTATGCTTGTCAATGCATTGCTTGTAGAAGGAAATTAATTATTTAAACTTCATTCATTTGCAGTAGTACCATATAGGTATAAAATTCTGACATAACTCCTGTGAAGTTGTGCCAGTAGCTCTAGGGATCTGTTAAGCATTCATTGAGCATATCCCTATAAGAGTCATCTGCAGAGTTAAAAAAAATGCTATACAGTTTATAAGGCACTGGATATCTGGATTAATTCTCTAGTTCAAATGATAAATAATAAAAATATTTGCATCTTTTTCCTGGATAATTTTAAAATCAAAGTTTTTAAACAGCTATCACTCTTACACATTTAATAGGAGAAATGCTGAAAATGTATACTAAATTGCAGAATAAATGTCCATTCCAGAAAAAAAAAAAAAAGCCTACAAAAAACTCAGAAAACAAACGTGTGTTCCTAAATTCATTTTTATTCAGCAAACCATTTAAACATACCAGGGCTCCACTGGAACTTCAAGACAGACATAAGTGGTCTGAGAAACAGTGATAAACTTAAACAAATTCTTAAAGTTAAGTGTTTTGTTGAAAGAGAATTCAGTGTTCCAATTCCCACCCTGTAAATTATTAAATAGATGTAGGTGAAACTGTAAAGTATGAACCTTAGCAAACTTTCTAATGGGTCTAAGAAAACTTCTCTGGCAAGGACTAATAATATTTAAAAACATGTGAGCTGTTTTTACAGAGTTACATGGTTTGGTTACATTTAGGTACAAAAATGGTATTTTAAAAAGGCATGTGGTGAAACAGGTACACAATGAAGTTTTGTATATAAAAAAAAAAGTTATTTTAAAAATACAACTTCTTCAGCAGAGAACCTGCATCACTAACTTCTGCTCTGTTTTATATAATGTCATGGCCGTAGGACTAAGTCTGATCTCTTGATGCCATGAGTTTAGGTGAATGTGGCCTGGACATAAGTCCTATTTGAATGCATGCCTGGTTTGATTATTGTTGTTGTCTCTACTGGCCTTAAAAAGCTATAGGGTAAAACACACCTGAATATGTTCTCCTATATATAGGTTGTCAAAACTTCTGGATCTTACCAAATGACAATATGTCTTATGTTAAAGCTTATGATCTACCTATAAAGCATCAAGATGAAAAATAAATACCATTGGTTAACTCAAACCAGGGAATGTTTCCTGGATACTTGGCATGGGAAAAAAAAAAAAAAGTGATGAACTTCAAGGAGAAGGATTACTTTCTTTTTAAAGCTTCTTAATGCAGTATGCCTCCTCCCAAAGGGAATGACTCATTATAAGACCTTCTCTTGACAAAGAATAGTTAATTGTCACTTTAAAAATTACCCTGTTGTTTATGTATTTCTTATTAGAATCTGATTACACTCCATTTGCCTAAACAGGCAATGGTAGCACCAATATTCATCTGTGAAACTCTAAAAGAGCTAATTACCTACAGCTTAGACTAATTGTCAGCATAAAGGACAGAGAACACTGCTTTGAAGTAGAAAGTGTTAAGAGAAACTGCCAGTCATTCAAAGATAGCCAGTTGTACACGTAGATCGACATGATTTCATTAGCATGTAAAGCTTTTACTGGGCAGAAAGCCACCATGGTTAAAAAACTAAATGAGGAAATGAGAAAATAGAAAATCAATTTGTAAAGACTCAGGTGGGGAAACAAAGTAATTAATGACAGGGATTAAAAGTAGCAAGAAAATAAAAAGTTACTTGCCAGAGTAGTAGCAGGCAAGGAGATAAAATGCAGTAAAATGGCACTTTACATAAATATTAGGAGAAAAAGCAGGAAGACTCTTACCCCAAGTATGCATGAAGTACAATAGGTAGACAGTACAACAGAAGTTTGATATTTGGAACAAAGGGATTATGTATCTATGTAAGAAAGGGAATAAAATCACCTGCAAGAAAGCAAGCAGGCAAGGTTCTGCTCAAATCAAACTTCAATCCCAACAAAGTTAGACAAGTACCTGTCTTCAGCTGCTAATAAGGCATTTTCCTAGGTCATGGGTAATTCCAGAAGACTATTGTTAAAGTTGCATCAGTTTTGAAAAGCTTGAAAGGACTTGTTGAATAACTAATGATGTTATTCTTAACCATAGCAAAGAGATTGCTAATTTTGGATCTTATTAGCAAAAATGAGAGGTTAAAATATAATTAAGATCTGTCAACACAGCATCCAAGAAAGTAGTTACTAGAGCTCTTTTGCTGGGGAGTGCGTGTCTGTGTTCCCTCCTTTGCTTTGAAAACTGCATGACTCCAAGTGCTATGGACAACTGTGTTCACATGACGGTCATTGATTCTTTCAAAGCTTCCCAGTCAATTCAGCAACAACACTTTGATTTAAAAGAGCTTTCATTATATGAAATTAATATTACAAGGATTAAAAACTGAGTTGCTGTTTGATCTCCAGATGTTATTGTTAATGAAAAGACCTAAACAAAAGAAGTTATTGTAATGATTTTTTCCCCCCCAGAAACCTATTTTTGAGCTTAATACTTTTATCAATGATCTAGATAACATAAAATATTATGGCAAAGTTTGCAGATGGTAGTATTGCAGAGCATGTACTGCTTTTGCAGTGGGTCTGAACCATCTCATTGAGAGCCACAATCCAACACAAAAGTCAAATTAAAAAGGCCAAATACAATGAATTATGCATGGTATCTGGCAACATTAGCTGTATGTATAGAGTAGGAAACTCAGGACCAGAAAATTCCATGATGTTCTGTATGTAGAAGTAAGCTGCACAAAGCAGGAGAACAGGCTCAGCTCCGGCAGTTTGCTTTGGTCTGTACTGTTTAATGACTACCTACCACACGGGGTCATTGCATGACACACTTTCAGATAATACTGAAGGTGCAAACTCACACCACCATGTTCTAAGATCAGGGGATAACTATGCACTCTAGACAGAACAAATGTGGCCAGCTTTAAGGGGTGTAGAAGAAAGTTTAGCCATGTACGTGCAACACAAAGTGTCACTCCACCACAGGGTCAAGTGAGAAGAATCAGGGTCAGAGAAGAGTCATATGTAGGTAGTATGGAGATGTCCCCCTGCAGTCATGGCCACTGTATTGCCCTGAGCATGTTCATTACATTTACAGCTCTTCATTAAGACAATGGATGTATTAAAATCTTGTATGTCTGGGTTTCAGCTGGTTGGCTGTCACAGTATGGAAAGACTTCTTTCTGATGCACAATAGCCCGATTGTACTTTGTGGGTAGACGGTTACTCTGACACATCAGAAGTGAGCTGGAATATCGGTGGGAAGCTCTCATTTTCTGAAATCATACGGAGAATCTTCTCAGATGCTTGTCTGCTACAGCTTTTTCACACAGTGAATGAAGTGCCAAGGAATTCAACAAATCTATAAATGGGAAATAATTTCCTTCCAAGTCAGGGGTATCCTGTCTTTCCTTGAAGCACAGGACATTGGTTTTCTCTTAGGATCATCTGGCAATATGGCACCATTACAGATAAAAGAAGAAGCCAGCCCCTACCAGGCCTTTGGTCAACTTCAGTTGCTCCATTTCTTTGAGCATAGCATGCAAAGCTCAGTCTGCTGTGGGATAAGACAGCTTCTGCTGTGATTGCTGAAGATGAGAAAACACTGTCATTGGTCTGGCTCTCTGTGGCTGTGCCTTGAGAAAATTTAATAGCACATGGCACATGGTATCTGTAATCTATTGATTCAATCTGGCCTTGGGTACCGAAATAATCAAAGTTTGAAAAACTTCCTAATAAATGTATCGTGAATGTATTTGAAGTGTTATTTCCCAAGAGCATCCTGAACAGATGGGGCAGATGCTGCAATTGTCATATGAACAAATTTAATGTTGCATACATGAAAAAAAGACATTGCAAAACTTGCGCAGCAGCTTGCAGATTTTGTTTCCTTGGATGATGACATTGCACAAACTTTGGGTGAATTGTTTATGGAAATCTTATGCTCCAGCATTTAATAATAAAATATTTGTGCAATTAACTTGCATCAGTTCATGTTTTCTCCTTACAATTAAAAAAAAAATTAGAGAAAAGAATGAGTTACAGCCCTGGCTATGAATCCTAATGACCTCTGTATGTACATATATAGGTGCCACACACAGGAAAACTTGATACTCAGATGAATTTTTCCATTCTTTAAAAAAAAACGAGATAGGCGTGAACTGGCTTGACGGCCTTTGAAACAGCAAATTAATCTTAACTTGTGAAGACAGGCATAATGTCAGTGAAACCGTGCCAACTTTCCCTTCCCTCAGTACATGAATATAAAGATACAAAAAAGGGTAATTTGTAAAGTTTCTTTTTACTGGTAGCCTTGAAAATAAAGGGGCAAAGAGAATTCATATCTGAATTTAGTAGTCTGCCATGATCTGAAAATCCATGACTGTTGGATTTTATTGGTAGCCATTATAATATAAATATAAGCACAGATTATGCCAGTATGGGTTCAAGCTATTTTGCTCCATACATCCTTTCCTTGTAGGAAATTCCCGAACCGATTTTAGGCTAGAGAGAAAGGTGTTGCACGGCATGGAGATTGGGTATGCCGGGTTTCTAGTGCCACATAAAAGTCGAAGGAATTCCTGGAATCCCAATGTTTGAAATTCACATGCGGAGACACATGAGGGCACCACTGGGCGCGGGATGGCTGCTGGTGGAAAATGGACGTCTGCTGGCCCCTTCCGTGGGCCAGCCCGTAGGAGCCTCCCGGACTCCAGGCAGGGCACATGGCTAGTGGGTGGCTTCAGGGCAAGCAGGGAAGGCGAGAATGGAGACTAGAAGCATGGATCTCGTGTTCTGTTAAAGGATTTGACAGATAAGCTGTCAAGTTTCAGCAAAATTCAGCAACATTTCTGAATATAATTTTATAATTTTACAAAATATGAATGGTTCTATTCAAACATCTTGTTTAAACAGTAAAAACTACCTTTAGTCCTTGTGGTACTTTTGTAGTAAAAACTAATAATACAAATAAGACAAAAAAAATCCCCGCAAATATTAAAGAGTAATGGTATTTAACTTTGTCTTGCTTTCTCATCAGTTTTCTAGGCTGCACCTTTCCAAGTAGGATAATATTGACTAAGCCTCATTAAACTGATTGAGAAATTATTTTTTAAAGAAAAATGCAAAATTAATGATCCATGCTCTAAGATCAATAAGCCACTCCAGAATGTACATTGATGAACTATTGCTACTAAAAAATACTCTCAATTTGGTATGCAAAATGAACAAGATGAGGGCAAGTGCTGGCTAGGCACATAGGAAGGCATGAAATTCATACAGGGAATAGTTGGTGAAGAAAGGGTGTTCTTGGCACTGACCCACTACTCAATGAGTCAGCATGAAATTGCCATTGCAACAAAAACAAATCACATTGAGGGATTTATTGGCAAAAATTCTATATGTAAGTCACCATTAATTATTCTACTTCATTACTGCTGAGGCTTGGCTGGTCTACAGTGTCCTATTGTGGATGTTACATCCAAATCACTGGAAGAGAGCAACAAGAATGATACAAGTTTGAGAAAATGTGGCAATTTGAATCAAAAAGTACAGTCTGAAGGGAAAATATAAGTCATTATAGCTTTAGATGTATATGTAAAAGATAGTCATAAATTGGATAACATCAGTCATCCTCCATAGTCAAAAGAGGAAGACAAAATTTAATCAGGTTAATCTGCAGAAAGACTACTCAAAGCCAGTTGAATGGCACATCAAAT
This sequence comes from Vireo altiloquus, assembly GCA_013396875.1. Lineage (NCBI taxonomy): Eukaryota > Metazoa > Chordata > Aves > Passeriformes > Vireonidae > Vireo > Vireo altiloquus. The sequence goes on from VZRF01014699.1 coordinate 2,450,269, forward strand.
TGCCTGAAGAGAATAGGTATCTCATGGTTTTTAAAAGCAGAGTAAAAACCCATGTTGGATTTGGCCTGCAATATATTTAATTCTGCTTCTGGGACTAGATGCTTAATAAAAGGCCTCAGGAGATCCTGCATTTTATGGTATCAGCTGTGCACTAAACTCTTATTGATGGAACATCTTGTTGAGGCTTTTTGCATATTTAACAACTTCTTTAGTTCTGCTTTCTCTCCTTTAATGAAGATTTTTTTTTTTTAAGTGCTGGAGAAAGAAAATGGTACAATCTCATTTATTTTTCCTTCACAAAACTGCCATTCACCAAGATCAAAATCATACAAAAGGAGGGAAGGAATGGATAGAGATGTTGCTGTTGCTGCTTCTGGTCACCTAGGGGCTATCATAATCAGCACCAGGTTATGCTGGAGCAGCAGATTTTTAAATTTTAATTTTCACCCTTTTCAAAGCCATTGTCTCCTTCTACAAATCGGGAGAGGGTGCTTACTGTACCTGGTGGCATCCTCATCTAGGCTCTGGCTAGGCTTTGTGTTTACTCCATTTATTCTATTTCCCTTTCAAAGTAGAACAATATTACCATAGTCTTGTTCATTGGGTATACTCAAACACATTCAACCACGGGGTCGCCTTGAACAGACTGGTTAGAACTGGTTTCCAATTAGCCTTAAAATATTAATTTGTCGCTCTGCTTATTACTTTAAAAAAAAAATTCTTATTGTCTCTTTTTTCAGCCTCCTAACACTGAAATGATGTGGCTAAGTTGAAAGGGTCACTTTCTTTCTCAAAATGTAACACATTTTTCAGTAGCAGTTCAGTTACTGATCCTTGTGAAAGACCTCAGGGATAGTCTAAAGGAATTTAGTTGAAATTGAAGTGCAGCCGCTTTCTGATTTATTTCCCACTCTGCCACCCTTACATGGGGATTCTGCAGAGGTTAAGACCCCTTGAGGACGGGGCAGCTGTGGCCTCACCCCTGGATGTTGCCTGGCTCTGTGGAGAGCCTGTTCAGGGACGCGAGCTGCTGGGAAATGCTCTGTGGGGTTTGTCAGATGAGGTTTCAGCCCTCCCAGCCCACAGAGCAGGGGTTCGCTGGGATCGCGGGGGGCCGGGGGCTGCTGGGGACTGCCGGAGTCGGCAGTGCTCCAGCAGGTCCGCTGGACCGCACCTTTCGGTCCACCTGCCGCAAGAGCACGAGCACAGTTTGCTGGGCTGGAGGCAAAACGGGAATCATGGCAGCTGCCCCTCTTTCTGGATGGGGAATATTCCATGGTTTTTAGGGGAAGGTGCCAAGCCTTGTTCCAGGAACAGCGGCCTGTGGAAGAACGGGGGCAGAGAGTTACCGGGGGCCTGCGCCGGCTGCTGCGGGCGAAGGGAAGAGAGCCCATTTTGCCTGTGAACGACACTTTAAAGGAACAGAAACTGCTCGCGAATTCGGGTCAAAATGCGGGAAGAATGAGCCCTGGGAGCCAAGCTACGCGTTTGTTTCCTCCAGAAAATCGTTCACGGTACCGGTGACACGCCATAGCTCCAGCAGTCAAAAGGAAGCCGAACAACACGACGCAAACCCGGGATTTTGGCCGCTCTGCAGCACCGCCCGCCCGCCGCTGCCCCCGTTGTTTTGCGGAGGAAGCGCTCGGGCCCGTCCCCGAGGCGGGCAGGGCTCCAGGCAAAACACCGCGGGCCGGCCCGCACCCCGCCGGAGCCCCGGCCCCTGCGCTGCCGCTACC